>JARHVA010002771.1:2022500-2368065 GCA_037957365.1 Torreya grandis
TTATTAGAACTGAGGGTTTTTCATATAAATTTGCCAAAGATTCTATCAACTCCACCATTGTCTTACACTGTGATAAGCTGGAAATCACAGATGATGCAAGACTCAATCTTATAGATCCCAGAGCCTTCTGATCAAGAACTTCCCATTCTTCATCTTTCATATACTGGGGTTTGCAATCAACCCCACCCAACGGTAAGTACAAATCTTTCTGATATAGATAATCCTCAATCTACATCCTCCATAATTGGTAGTTATTGCCATTAAACTTCTCCATTCGTAGCTTACTATCTTCTGCCATTGCTCAACTCCAACTCAAACAGAAACCCTGTGAGTAACCTGTAATCAAAACACACTAACCAGATCTAATCCAATCTGTTAGTATCCCAACCAAAAGCTCTGATACCACTTGATGGGGAATCCAAGAACAAACACACCTGTTCTAATCCCACTTGTTAGGATCTTGCTCCTCAGAAAGAGCACAATATGATTACCAAATATAAGCAATTAAACATGCGAAAATAACTAGAAACACAAGTAACTAGAATTCACCAATAGCACAGAATATGAGAGACAATACACTATCTTGTATTAACACTTTACAGAAAAGAATATAATAAAGAGCCGCCACACTCTTCTACCTTACAGAGGCTTCCCACACCTCAAGTGTACAGTAATTCTTCTTCAAAACACTCTCCTACCAAAAACGGTCCCAACAACCAACTCACACATAGAATTGGTGTTCACCTCTCCAACTAGTCAGTAATAACCCTGCCAGTTCACCAAGCACTCTATGGTACTTCAAGTTGATCTCCCATGAACTTGCAACCTGCAATTCAACAGACCATACTCACACATGTAGATCTCCTATGAGCTTGCAACAACCTGCAACTCAATGATCTTACAATGGAAGGAACTTACTTGCTTTCCTTATCAGCCCATAATTACAATACATGCCAATGGGTCTATAAATAGATCCCAGACTTAAACAATAACTTAGACTCTTAATTTAGACAATTATCTATGCAGCTCAAGACTCTAACTGGCCTTTACATGCAAACACTTTGTTCACTCAACTAACTGTCTGTGCAACGAACAGTTTTAGAACACACAGGCGACCGACGTCGGTCCCTGCTTGCCTGGTTCTGTCGACGTCGGCCGACTTCTTGCCATCGCCAGTTGTCTTCTACACTAGTCATGATCAACGTCGGTCATGCTGCTGATGCCGGTGCTTCTGGATCTTCAGCAACCACTTTTTCTCTGTCTGCAAACTTGAAGCTTTTAGCTCCACACCCTAACATCAACTTGATGAGATGAGGATGGAAGCACTATAAAGAACTGAATTGGTACAACATCAAATAAAAGTTTGGCATGATTCACAGATCAAGCAACAAAAGTTTTATAAAGGAGATTGGGCACTATTATTTGATTCTAAATTTTAACAATTTAAATAAAAACTATAAATGAGGTGGTTGGGACCTTATCAGATTAAGGAGGTCTTTAAAATGGTTCTGTTAAGCGAATACCTATTGATGATAGTAGAAGATCTCTGTTAGTCAATGGACATAGATTGAAGCTTTATCAAAAACCTCTTAATAAAGAAGAATTTGTTCAAAATGTAAAAGATCAAGTAGCCTTTTTGGAGGACTTTGCTTCTTTCAGAGAACTTGCTCCTTGATATATATATATATATATATATATATATATATATATATATATATATATATATATATATATCAATAGTGAAAAAATTTTAGGGACACTATTGACAATGCATGCCCAGAAAATCAGCTTGCTAACTGGCTATGTATTGCAAAAGGGCTTTGGCTAGAAAACCAACAATGGCTGGCCAAAGGGAAAAAACAAAATATATAAAAACAAAAAGAGAATCCCATCATGTCACTATGATTGGTCTTCTCCATGCAATAACATTTATTTTTTTAACACAAGTTGACTAATCCATGCAAACTTATTTATGCAGGACAAGTGGCAAGCAAGGGATAAATCTAAGATCAAAAGTAAGTAAGACATATATTCTATTTATTTATATTTAGTTAACTAATTATATTTGATTTAATTAAGACTTATTCTATGGAGATGACCCAAATTTGAGCCTTCCAAAATGAAATGACATGATGCATACCATAATGAAGAAGCATGCAAACAAGCCATCAAAGGTGTATGGATAAGTGTGCAGCTTTGGTACAATCAATTACATCATCAATAATGATAATGATGGGATGACATAAAAGGGGTTTTAAATGAAGTAATAAATCACTATCACCATCAAAGTGCCATGTTATCATTTCATTCAATTTCTAAAATGGGAGGCACACTTCGTAGAAATGTGCAGCACTGAACTGTATCAAGTAATCATATCAAACTACAGATTCATGCAGCTATGGAGTTTCATACGAACCATTTTATTTCTATAGACTTCAATAAAAGCTGGCCTACAAATCCTCAGTGATTGTTGCTTACTAATTTCAACAGAAGATTGGTCTAAACCCTAATCTGAGTAAAGGAATAGATTTGTCTATAAATCCTCATAGAAATGGGATAGAAAATGAGATCAAAGTTGAAGAATGCAATAAAGTTTCATAAATACAAAGCTTTTGTGGTAGTGTTTAGAGTAAATGTTTGGCTACCTTTCATTTAAAAGTTCTAGGGTTTCGATGAAACAATGGTAAGAGAATTTATCACTAATCTTACCCCTAAGTTTTCAGTTTTTTAAGGCATTGTTATTCCTATTTCAACTCAAATTATAAGTCAAATCATACAAGTTCCAAAAGAGGGAATGAGAGTGACAGGCAGAATTTTATTTAGTGATTTAATTAGTCAATTTAATGGTAATGAGCAGATTGAGACTTCGTGTATAATAGATTCCAAGGGAAAATCAAAAGAGATTAGTATAAATTCACTTCCTGAACCTTGAAAATTTGTAGCCAAATGGGTACTCAAATATATTATTTGTGAAGGGAAACACAGTCTTTTGGGAGGAGATGCCATGAAAATATTAATACACCTTAAGCATGGGAGGCAAAACTCTCAGTACAAGATTAACCTCCCATCCTTATTATATGGTGCCCTTCAAATTATGACCACAACTCCTAATGTGGCTCGTAGGCACCATGGCCTTATTCACCTAATTATCCAACATTAATTCCTTCAGCAAGGACAAGTGGTCTGGGAGGAATTTTAGAATAGTGTAACATAATAAATTCCAAATTTGTCTGCACAAAAATCCTTCAATTTACCACAGGAACATTCATCTTCACTTGTTGCATCAGTTGAGAAAATAACTCCAAAGAAGAATTCATAGACTGTAATCTCAACAAAAATCCCTTCTTCTTCTTCTTCAAGAAGAATCACAAGGTCTCAAATCCCTGAAGTTTCAAAGTCCCCACAAGGACCTCATGAATCTGTAGTGCTACCAATTTCCTTGTTAGGAAGAAGAAAATTGAGATGAAAGATTGCTACAGAACCTGAGAAGACTGAGGGTTTGATGGTTGAATAGGAAAGACAATCGAGTGTAGTTCAGAGAGTGACTAAAAGAAGGAGAAGGCTAATTCTAACAAATGAAGATGAACAAGAGGCTGTAGATATTTTGGATAGTTTTAAAATGGTATCTCATTCCTCCATACATCAAAATATCCCTGCAACTGTAGATGTTGAAGAAAATCCTTTCGAAAGGAACTCTCCAATCATAATGGAGGAGCTAATTTCAGAAGAAGAGCCAATCATAGCAAAGGAAGCAAGTATGGTGGAACCACCACATGTTTCAGTTGAAACTGCAATAAATAAAGGGGAAAATTGTATGCACAAATGAGAAAGGCGAGTCATCTAATCTAAATGATCATGTTCTCTAATTAACCTTGCAAATTTCTCAAGTTCAAGCTCTAGAGCAATAACAAATAACTGACATTACTGACTTGATCAGTCAATTATAGAATAAAGATCATCTCAACTCATTAATGGTGCAAAAATTAGACACAATATCTGCTAATCATGCAACATAAGTTAATAGATTAGAAGAAACAATAAAAGAGAATAAAAGTGAACAAATAGACCTCTGGATATATGTAAAAAATTTAAAGGAGAATAGAAGATTACAAAGTTTGGTAAACTCTTCCAAAGCACCTTCTAATGTTGCACCTTCTTCTCCTAAAGTATTTGTTGACCACAGTTGTCAAACAAGTTGTCTAGATATGCCTACCTTGTAAATGCTAAAATTAATTGAAGAAGAATATTCTATACTTAAATAGAAAAATAAAGTTGCAACTTCTTTAAATAAAATATTGAAAAATGAAAATAAAGAATTAGAAGCTAAGGTCCAAAATTAAAAAAAAAATTTGCAGGATGCATGCAAATTAAGAGAATCCCTTTTGGCATGTAGAAATCCTTCTCCTGCATAAAGTTTGTTTTTATTTGAAAATTTTTATAGATGGCAGCTTCTGAGGATCTCTTGTCATCTTTTTTACAAGATTTTACAACCAATAACATTTTTGAAAATTTTCTATAGTACTGAACCTGATCAACAGGATTTGCTTTGTGAGTTTTATTTACATGATTTGATCCTAAGAGACCATGAGCACAATAAGTTTTTGATAAACTTTCATGTAGGAGAAGTTCAACTGAGGGCCTTGCATTCTACATTCAAAAATCAACTAGCATGGAAAAATAGATTTGAGGAGTATATAAATCATGCTAAGATTACATGATTGTGTATCAGATCAGTTTTTTCTATTCCCAGATTGATCAAAAAGAATTTTAACTGTGCTTGTTTAAGTGATGAAGTTAAAACTCATTATTTACAAGCTTTATATGATTGTGTTATTTCTTTTGACTAATTTTCAAGATAGAGTTTTGATTCAGTGGTGACTGCAAGTGTGCAAAGGTGGGACCAACTTTCAGTGCCTCTTAAAAGATGAGAGGTCATGTCTCCAAATAACTTAAGATGGAGCATGAGGAGAGCTTCTTTAATTTTGGAAATCTTAATAAAGATAATAAACTTTGGAGGAGAACATAAATGGATTGGTATGAGATATAGACCCCTTTTATTGATCATACCTATTCCAAGATGGTAGAGTTGGGCTCCATAATCAGAGGAGCAATTCAATATATGGATACAAATGATTCAAGAACACCAAGGGTTTACAAGCAATTCAGACAAGCATATAACAAATGAATTTGATGAATATGATTTGAGTCAGAGTGTAGAAAGTAGATGCCAGAGCTATGAATGCTAATGAATGTTTGCAATGGGACTTGCAAAAGGTAAAGCCTGGGGGAGATGATGAGCTCATAATATAGCTCAATATTGACATGTTATTTCCCTCAATTCATCCCTCTAAGGATATTATCTTATGCAAATCATAGATTGTTAGATAACTATTACATGAAAAGTAGATATTTGTCTTATTTATATTGAACCAAAGACTAAACCTTTACTTTGTCATTAATGTCTAATACATAGCATGTTTTAAGTAATTTTTATTGTGAAGAATGCTCAGAAATAAGACACAAGCGATGTATAGTGAAAGTTTAATTTTGATCTCTATCCAACAGAACTATAGACTCCGCAAGCTTGTTTATACAGACTACAGGCTTGTTTCTATGGACTTTGTAGACTTATTTCTACAAACTCTGCAGGGTTGTTTCTATGGACTCTGTAGGCTTGTTTCTATGGACTATGTAGGCTTGTTTCTATAGACTCTATTGACTTATTTCTATAGACTCTATAGGCTTGTTTCTACGGACTCCACATGTTTGTTTATACGGACTCCATAGGCTTATTCCTACTGACTCTACAAGGTCAATTATGTGGATTCTGTAAAGATAAAGCTACAAATAGGGAAGATGGTGGCCAAATAAGATGAGAGAGAATCATTCCAGCTGGAGTCAAATAAGGAAAATACCCACCTGTTGTTTTGTAGGATTTGCTTTTGATAAAATTGTATTTATTTGGATCTTAGGACTATTATAAGATAGTATATCTATTTCATTAGAATAATTGGATCTCTTGGAAATCCGATCTCCTATCTTTGGATGAGTGGATCAACCAAGGAATCCTATTTCATTGCATCCTATTTTGAGTTGATTGTATAAGTATAAAAGGTAAGACTTTTGTCATTGATAGAATATAGAATATAGAAAAAAGAAAATAGGGAATAGACAAAATATTTGTACAAGCATATTATAGGTTTTAGCCAGATTTTAATCATTTCATTTTTATGAATTATCACTTCAATTTCCAGCATTGATTAATCTTTGTTCCTAAGTTCGAGAGGAGCAAGGACCCACTCTCCTTGGAACCAGGAATTGTGTACGGTATTTATGTTATATTATATTAACTCTTTGTTATAATTAATCAAAATCTTGCTAATGTTTGCATTCATTTATAAAACATTAAAAAAAATTCATAGTCCAAAAGGCATTTCCTTGTTCCAAAGTCATTTCCTTTCTAAGTAAAGCGTGTTTTCTTTTACAACAAATGTGTGAAGCAAATTTTCTTTTCTAGTTAAACATTTCCATTTTCATGCAAGCATAAATAGGAGTGTGATTTTACTTTAAATCAAAAGAGTGGATTTATTTGATTAAATAGTTACATCTTTTCCTTTTCAGTAGAAGAGTGAATCAAGTAGTTTAGGACATATTTCTTTATTTAGTCAAAGTTAGAATAGGACCATCAAACACCCCCATAAGCAGACTTCTAGATATACCATCCTATACCTTACTACAGACAGCTTTGGACACCAACCTTGGTTGATAAGACATCAATTGAACATTGATTAAATGAAGAGTTAAATGACACTCGTCATAGATCAAAAATTGTTATGAGTGTATCAATTAGTGGATGGCTCAGACAATCTATGGTAGTATTTGAGCTCCCCTTTTTGTGTTTGATTATCAGATGGAATTGTTACAAATATATGGCCCACTTCTAGTGCCTCTTGTTTCACAATTTGCTTTTCATCTAAATGAATTCTAATGGTTTGTGGTCAGTGTGGATGACTATCTCTTTCCCCAAGATGTTGTGTTTCCATTGTTTGAAAGCTTGCATAATGGCATAGTCATCCTTGTTGTATGTCAGTATTTCTTGACTGTATCATTGAAATTTTCACTATGATATGCAATAGGATAGCCATGTTGCATGATGACAACTCCCATGGCATATTTAGATACATTTGTCATCAACTTGAAAGGTTGATGCAAGTCTGGCAAGGCAAGAATAGAAGCTGAATAGAGTCTATTTTTCAAATTCTTAAATGCTCTTTGTTGTATTTTGACCTACTGAAATGCAACTTTATCTCATCCTTTAGTCACTTGATTTAGTGGCCAAGTAACATGTGAGAATCTAAGAACAAACCTATGATAAAAAATTTCAAGACCCAAGAAATTGTGAAGTTCTATGAGAGTCATTGGTTAGGCCATTCTTGAATAACCCAAATATTTTATGGGTCGACATGGACCCCTTCCTCATCCACAACATACCCCAAGTACTAAATTGTTTTCATCCTGAATGTGTATTTGTCAAGATTTGCATATAACTTATACTTTTGAAGAGTTTGAAGCTCCTTACAGACATGTTGTAGATGTTCCTTCCATGTTCTATTGTAGATGAGTATGTCATCCATGTAGACAACCATGAATGAGTTGGTGAAGGGTTTCAAGATGTCATCTATCATCCTCATGAAGGTTACACATGTGTTAGCCAAGTCAAAAGGCATAACCAACCATTTGAAGAGCCCCTCATTGGATTTGAATGTAGTATTCCATACGTCAGTGGGGTTGATAATAATTTGGTGATAGCCAGATTTGAGATCAATTTTCGTGAATAACTTCATACCACGGAGTTGGTCTAGTAGGTCATCAATCATGGGGAGGGGGTAGTGATTCTTCACAGTGATTTTGTTCAGGACTCGATAGTCAATGCAAAGCCTTTATGTTCTATCCTTCTTTGGCACTAGGATAATTGGGCTTCCATAGGGCGAAGAGCTTAGCCTGATGTGACCCTTTTGGACAATTCTTGAATCTATATTTTTATCTCATAATTATCCAAAATTGATCTATGATACACAAGGCTATTAGGCAAAGGTGATCCTGGAACCAAATCAATAGAATGTTTTACTTGACAGTGAAGTGGAACTCCCATGGGTGACTTGAATAAGTCATCATATTCTCCCATGATTTGACCCATCTGCTTCTCTTATTATGTTGATTGTGTATTCAAGGCTATAAAATCAACCTTATTGGATCTTTATAGCTTGACCACTATGAGAACGAATTGCTTTATTTTCTCCACTAATCTCTTACATTGCTTGACACTAATCAAAGAGACAGATGTGAGAAGTGGTACCTCTGGTACCCTGTAGTACCATGTTCCAAGAGTGAGGGTGATCCTTTGGGTTCTTGATTCATTTATGCCATGTCGTTCATACATGAATGGTTGACCAAGGAGTACATCGTAGACATCCAGATTGACCACATCACACAAGACCTCATCTTGGAAAGGTATTATTACATATGAAAGAAGACACTAGTGGGTGACACAGAGGTCTCTCCCTGGGCTCAACTATCCAATACTGTATGGTTTTAGGTGAGGCTTCATGGACAAATTCACACTTTTCACAAGATTAGTAGAGATTAAATTTTTTTGACTCCCACTATCAAGAATAAAATACAGAGGCTTACCTTTCACCCACAACTTAGAGTGAAACAACCTTTCCTTGTCATCTGGCCTTTCCTCGTGGGTCTATGATGAAGAAACGATGGTATTGGCCTCATCATCTATAATCTCTTCTTCATCCTCTTCAACTTCAAGGTGTGTATGAGGTAGAATAGTAGATGTTGAGGATTGTGACTCAAAAAGTAAGGACTTGATAGCTTGACATTCTTCTTTGGAGTGAGTTCCAAGTTTGTGGTAATCACACCATTTTTCAGTCTTTCTTTTCTGAGGATTCTTATCTTGGAACTCCTTTTGCTTCTAATTTTGGCCTTGTCTTTTACCTTCTTTGTCACTTTTCTATTTCTAAAGTAAACTCTTTGTATTCTTTCTTCCATGCTTCTACTCAATCTTCATCGTGAACTTGTATGCCTCATTGAGGGTTTTCAAATTGAAGAGTTCTATTTCCACTGTATATACCATTGTAGTCCACCATGATATTTGAAAACTTTGTGTTTCTCACTTTCTTGGATGCCCAATCTCATAGATAAAGAATGAAAACTGTTATTGTAATCTTGAATAGATTGTTCCTTACTTTGGTAAAGTTGTTGCCACTGTATATACAGATCATCATATGCTTCAAAAGAGTAGAATTCTTTCTTTACAACTTCCATGAAGTCATCTTAGGTAGGTTCCACCTCAAGGCCAATGTCATCCATACTAAACCTCTTCTTGTACACTTCCCACCAATTTTTGATGGGCAATGATGCTTTCAAAAGAGCAAAAGTGATCTCTCCATTGATGAATTTATTTACAAAAAAATAGGAAGACAATTAATCCAACCAATTTTTTACTACATCACCATTGATTTTGCCTTCAAATTTAGGGCTATCAAAATTCACCTAAACCTTGAAGGGTGTTGGAGCGTTGAAAGGACATTCCATGGATAGGGAACCAGGGAGTGCAGATGAGGAGCCAGAATTCACCATCAAGATTTATTGAAAAATTTGAATGAATTATTGTAGCATTTACACTTTCTAATATTGGAGGGTTTTATTCACCATTTCCTTGAAGGGATCGGATGTCTCGATGTCATCTTCCATTTGAGTTTGTTTGGAGCGAACAACTGGATAGTCTGTTGGATCTGTTATTTTCCACCCAAGCCTTTTGTAGTTTGAGCTCATCCTCGAGATCATACACTCTTAAGACAAATCTCTCTGATACCACTAATCCAAAATTTAGAGGTTTTGGTTGAAATATAATTCAAGAACATAAAATAACATAATCATATAATGCTATCTCTGAGAAGAGATGTTTTATTGCTCACAAAATTGTAGAAAAATTATGCTTATCTCTGGGAAGAGATGTCTACTCTCCTTTTTAGGATACATATATTTTTATACATACTTTGAAGGTAGGATTAGGATGTGGAAGGTTACCAATCTCGAGGGAGATAAAGTGGTTCAACTTCCATGATTTATAACAATACAAAATTTGATAAATTACTATTTTTAGAAACTTACTATTTTTAGACAACACTTAAAATTAAAATTTTGGGAACTTCTATTAAATTTTTAGGGGTCAAAAACCATTTATCATTAATTCATGCCATCTCATCATATTCTCCTCATTCTCAGCTTTCCAATGGTTCAAACGGGGAGTCAAACGGAGCTATGATTCAAAATTTATGACTCCCGAAAGTTCTGCCACCAATTGGGGTAAACCGTCGCCTGAAGTGTTGCCCAAATCAATGACTTTGTCCAAGATAGACTAAGAGCATAGTGTGGGGTGATGTTGACCCTAAATTTTGGCTAAGTTTTTGTCTATTTTGGCATGAAACCGGCATGAAACTGAAACGACACAGAATGACCATAATGTAGAAAGTGTGTGGTGTGGAACTTGATGGGCATAGAAGCACCATGGTGTGAAACCTACAGGACACTAGAGGACAAAGGTATGGAAGCACCAGCATGAGAGGACCCAATCAAAGGAGAATTAGTCATGAAGAAATTGAGAGCATAGAAATTAAAATGATAGCAGAAGGCTTGGGGAGCACATGGGAATTGGGAGTAGTTAAGGAATGATTCATAAGGATCACCCAGACCTTATTCATCAGAAGTTTTATATCAGCCCATAAAAAGAGAAACACATGGCAACAAGGATCCAACATAGTGTGAGTATATAGGGGGCACAAAGGCATGGGTCCTTAGGAGGGGTTAGATGGTTGAATGCCATGACTTTGAGTCTGTTGAGAGTTCATTACATAATTACTCTTGTCATTAATATTGTAAACATTTAGTCAAGGATAAACAAGTATAAATACCCCTATTATAAAGTACTACAAAGACAAATTATTGCTTATTTTTTATGCTTGTGCTTAATATATGAACTGCAGATATGATATAACTTATGTTCATGATGACTGGTTGTGTTGTGTTAAGTCCAACATAGTAATTGGAACTTAGTATGGAATCTAACCTATCTTTTCTTTTTCTAAAGTAACAACTCTAAATTGAAATGACATTAGTCTGCGTAATCATAGTGGCTGAGCTTAGTAGTCCTAGAATCAAAGTAGTTTGTATATGCTTTTATATAGTATCTATTTAATTACATACAGAAAGGAAGAATATGAATAAGTTAACGTTAATGTGCAACAAAACCTACAGGAACCAGTCTCTAGCTATGCACTTCGGGTGAACGCACAAGAGCATAATCTTGTGTGAAAGGGCTAGCATGCTAGCTCCTTGGGTTAGACTTTAGTGTCAAAGCTATAATAACAATAAAAACACCAACATAGACATTTCAAATCTTTGTTCCATTACCCCTGTAAATTCTTGAGACATATTCTCATTGTCTCCGCCAAAAATAATGTCATCAACATACACAACCACAATTAACTAGTTTTCACCTTCAATCTTGATATATAGGTTATTGTCAACCACTCCTCTCTTGAAACCTTGATTAAGAAAGTATCTATCAAACCTAACATACCACGCTCTAGGCGCTGCTTTAGTCCATACAAAGCTTTTTTCAGCCTACACACATAGTCCTTATTCCTTGATAGAGAGAAACCTTCAGGTTGATCTATGTAAACCTCTTCTTCAAGATTCCTACTGATAAATGTAGACTTCACATCCATTTGATAGACCTTGAAATTATTGAATCTAGCATATGCTAAGACTAGTCATATGGCTTCTAATCTTGCCATATGTGCAAAAGTCTCCTCAAAGTCAACACCTTCTACTTGAGCATAGCCTTTACAAACCAATCTTGCCTTGTTCTTTGTTACCTTGCCATCTTCATTCAATTTGTTCCTAAAGACCCATTTAGTTCAAATTACATTCTTGTCCTTTGGTCTGGAAACAAGTTCCCAAGTTTCATTCTTCTCTATTTGGTTCAATTCTTATTCCATGGGATTGATCCAATGATTATCATTGATGGATTTTGAAAAACTCTTTGGTTCTATCTTCGACAATAAAGAGAAGTTTATATTTTTTAATGTATTCATTATCCTTCTCTTAGTTTGCACTCCAACATCAATATCACTGAAAATATGGATGGTGCCCTTGTATCTTCCCTTTCTTCTTATTCTTGGCTTTCTTCTGCTACTTCTTCTTTCTTGAGCTATAATTTTTTTGAATGAATATTAGTTGGTACACTCACTTCTTTAGGCCTAGTTTCATCCATTCTAACATTGGCACTCTCTACAATTGTTTGCACCATTTTATTATAACATCTATAAGCTTTACTCTTTTAAGAATAACCAAGAAAAATACCGTCATCGACTCTTGAGTCAAACTTCCCTAAGTCTTCATCATCTCTTTTGATGTAGCATTTGCTTTCAAACAATTTGAAGTGTTTGACCGAAGCTGGTCTACTCTTCCACAACTCATAGGGCGTTTTACTATTGTTTACCCTAATTTATCCTTTGTTTAAGATGTAAACTATAGTTTTGATTGCCTCTCTCCAATATCTATCTGAATGCATGGATTCGTTTAGTATTATTCTTTCCATTTCTTGCACACTTTAATTTTTTTTATCTACAACTTCATTTTGTTGTGGAGCCCCAATGGTTGAGAAATGTCTCTTTATTTTATGCTCTTCACATAATTCATTGAATTCATTTGAGAGGAACTCACCCCCTCGATCTGACCTTAGGCATTTGATCTTTAGATCCATTTCATTTTCAACCAAAGATTTAAAATCTTTAAACTTTTAGAACACCTTTGATTTCTCTTTTAGAAAGATAACCCATGCATTCTAGAATAATCATCAATAAGCAACATAAAATAACTCTCACCTTATATGTTTTACATTCTTGTGGGTCCACACATATCTGTATGGATCAATTCCAATGGCTTAGTTGTCAAGTCACTTTTGATCTAAAACTCACTCATGTCTACTTCCCATGCTGACATTGCTTACAAATAGTGTTTGAAGGTTTTTTAATTTTTAGCATGTCTCTTACCACATTCTTAGTTCTAATTTTCACTAAATTGTCAAAATTCATATGGCCCATTATTTTATGCCATAACCAACTTTCATCAACTTGACTCATGTAGCATTTATCTCATTTTACTTCACTGAGTATGTACAAATTATTTGTTGTTCTATTTGCATCTGTAACCAGTTTATTTGTGCCTGCTCTCTTGATCTCACAGCCTTAAGTATTAAATGTGAGCATGTGTCCTTGATCACACATTTGGATAACACTCAATAGGTTATGCTTCAAACCTTCAACGTACAAAACATTTTTTAATTTTTGTTTTTCCATTATCAAGATTGAGTGTACTTTTTTTGACAATATTAATCATAGCATTATCCCCAAACTTTACTGTACCTTCACTCATTTTCTTCAAAGTGAGAAACTTGCTTTTATCACCTATCATGTGGCTTGAACACCTGCTGTCAAGATACCACTACTGGCCTTCGCCTTATGCATGAAATGTTGTTTGAACAAGCATAGATTTTTCCTTTTTCTGATTAATTTCCTCTTACTTCTCTCTCCATATTTTTGTAGATTCTATTTTATTTATAATCAGGGCATTCACCTTCTTGTTCTATTTAGGGGTTTCTATGAAAACACTCCTATAGAATCATGCTATATGACCAAAGTTATTGCAATTATAGCATACAATGTCACTTTCTTGGTAAATCGATAATGGTGTAAATGAGTTATAGTTTCTATTGGAAACTTCATAAGTGTTTTTTCCATAGTTCCATGCATATCCATTTCTTGCATGTGCATTACACTCTATTACTCTATGACCAAATTGATTGCAAGAATAACAATAACCATAAAAGTAGCTTGTGTACCTTATCACATTGTTCTGTCTTGACGAAAATGATCTTTTGAGATCTCTAATAGGGAAGTTTTTACCTCTATTTTCTCTATGAGGAGAATTGACATGTTCTGTCATCTTTTTGATTTATATATTCATGGATCTCTTAAGTGCATCTACATAGCTCTTTGGCTTTTTTGTAATTATCCTCTTAGGTAGTTCTGTAGTTTTTGCACTCTGCTCTTCTTTAGTGCTCTTCTGGTTCTCTTCATAACCAATACCAGTCCTAATGCATGAAGACCTTTGGTAATTGAGAATCTCATCCAGTACTTTTGTGCTTTTCAATTTAGCACATGTTTTCTCCAATTCATTCTTTAAGAAATCAACTTCTGATTCTAACTTGGCAATGTGGTCTTCTTTTGTCTTCTGTTGGACTCTTACTTCCTCCTCTGTCTTATTGACTTCTTCTATTTTAGTCTTTAGACTAATGATGACCTTTTCTGACTCTTCAATGCTTTAAAACATTTATGTTTTTAGGTCACAATTTTCTTCTTCATATTGAATTTGTAATCTTTGTTTTAGATTCTTTTTCTTCAACATTTTTATCTCTCCCAAGGCACAAATCAGCTCTTCTTCAAGATCTACCACTCTATCATTTTCAACATCATCCTCTTCTTCCAAAGTGTTTGTACTTACAGAGGTTTTGAGGTTTGTTTATATTGACATGAACATGGTTTCCTCCCTGTCACTATCTGATATTTCTTCATCACTCTCCTCAATTGAGCTACTATCCCTTTTGGAATAGAGATTTTTCTTATACTTATTGAATTTTTTCTTATACCACTTTGTTTTAAGTTTTTCTTGAATTGAGGCTTGCTTTCTTTCTTTTTATTTTCATCGTTATTATTTTCTTCATCTTCACAATCACTTGGCACCAAAATGTCATCTCTTACCACAATTAAAGCATTTGAAGGGTAATTTACCTTTGTATTTTTCAGATCCCTTTTTAAGCTTTCTGACAAATAAAGTCTCCTTTTCATCTTCATCGTTGGTGTTATTATTTGATTCAGGGTCTTTATATTTCCCTTTCTTAGAAGCTTTGAAATTTTCTTCATTTTTAAATGATTTTTCCTTTTCAGTCCTCATCTCATATGTCGTGAGTATCCTATGCAGTCCATCCATTGTTAATGAGTCTAGATCCTTTATCTCTTCAATAGCAGAATCTTTTGCATTAAATCTTAAGGATAGAGACCTTAGTACCTTTTGAACTATTACGGATTCTTCGACGATTTCACTAAGCCCTCTGATGGTGTTAACAATCTCATCCACATGAAGTAGATGGGTTGCAATGTTTTCATCCTCTCTCATCTTCAAACTTCCAAATTATCTCCTATGAGTTTGAAGCTTGGTCATCTTTACTTTGTTATCTCCCTCATAGATGGTCTTAAGTTTATCCCAAATATCCTTAGCCAAGTCGCATTGCATTACTTTTACAAACTCAGATTCTGATAAACCACACAGAATAACATTCATGGATTTTGCGTTATTTTCAATAGCCTTCTTTCATGTTGTATCTGTTGGTGAAGTCTGTGGCACTGTGTATCCATCGACAACTACTTGCCAAATGTCAAAACCAAGGGCCATTAGATATGTCCTCATCCTTATACTCCAAAATGTGTAATTTGTTTCGTTGAACAATGGAGCCTTGTTGGTGGAGAAACCTTCTTGAACTTAATGACTAGCCATGTGTGCTTTCAAGATCTGCCTTCCAGTGGTTAAACTAATATTGAAGGAACCTTGATCTAATACCAAATGTTGAGCACACACCACACTGAGAGGGGGAGTGGGGTGAATCAGTGTGTAATAATAATTCACTTTCTTTCTAATTAACTTTCATAAAGAAACCATTCACACAAGAACAAGTAAATGCATAACATAGACTTTACATAGAAAACTCTCATTGGGGAAAAACCACTCTTGAAAAGCTGCTTGGATCTACTATCCAAATCCAACCATAAGATTAATGATACTTTTTACAAAAATTATGTTGGCACCAACCTACTTGGAAACACCAATCCCCAATGTTAAGCACCAACTTAGCTCTAGACATTGATCTCTTCGAAGCATCAACTTCACTGCCAAGCATCGACTTAGCGAAAGACACCGATCTCTTTGAAGCACCAACTTCACTACCAAGCACCAACTTAGCGAAGGACATTAGTCTCTTTGTTCTGAGGCATCGACCTCACTTAAACAATTTCCACCTTCTCACTATTGCTTTGTCGACAAGTGACGGATCAATCAAGTTTCGCTCTTTTCCCTATTCTATCTCTTCTTCTCCTTCTGTTTGATTGAAAGAATTATTTCTACTCTTTAGATTTGCATGTTTTTATATGATATGTCTTTTTATTCTCCACACACTTGCATCCTTCTCTTCTTCACATATCTCACACTTCTGCACTTCTCATCCTTTCTCTCCAACTTCTCTATATATTTGTACCTTCCTTATGCCTCTTCTAAAGGGTGTGACTTCTCCCAAGGGATGTGACCTCTCCAAAGGTGGTCGGCCCTTCATTTTAAATTATCATTCATTAGACTTGGGTGGCAATTCATATTGCCAAAAGTTGGATGCTAATAAAGGTGGTCGGCCATCATTTAATACAAATGAATTTAAATCCATTTCAACACTGCTCTTCATTCTTCAATCACTGCTCTTCACACTGGGTAAGTCCGAAGCAACTGAGTGAGTTCGAAGCTCTGGGCGAGTCTGAAGCAATTGAGTGAGTCTGAACTCTGGGTGAGTCCAAAGCTACTAAATGAATCCGAAGCTTTGGGCGAGTCCGAAGCTACTGTGGCTTGCCCTTCACTTTACCTTTGACATCAATGACAATATTCCAAGAAGAAGAGGAGGTAGGATGTTTGGTCTATCCTCCATTATGCTGCCTAGAGGGAAAAGTCCTCTACGAAGATCTGGTGGATCTAGTTTGTCACCTGATGTCAGACCTGAAATGGATATGTTGGTGAAATCTCAGAGAGCTATGGAGAAATTTGTAATTAGTTAACTTATATGTCCAGAAGATAGGTACATTCCACTTGGTAATGCTTTTATTGTGATTTATTTGTTGTTTGACTATCTTGTTGCACCCAACCAGTGATCTTTTTTCCCTAATGGCTTATTATTTGAATTTTAGGTGTTCTAGCATTGCATCGTAGTCTATATGGTGTTGAATTGATAAGATATTGTACATTTCTTATTATTTGAAGAGTTGTCAGTAAACTTAAGGCCTTGTATCTATTAATATTTGTATTGTTAATAAGATACCTGACTTATTGCAATAAAAAAATATGGAGTTTAAACGAAAAAATCAATAACATGTATTCATGAAAACCTAAAGGTCAGTTCAATAGTAAATTCAATGATGCTTTTGTTAGTATTTTGTACATCTCATTGCCAAATCTAGTTTTCGATAATCTTCCAAACACAAGGTTTTTCATACAAAATGCCCTGTAGGAAGTTCTTTGACTCTTGTTGCCCCTGTCATGAGAACCAAAATCTATTTCCAAACTAATCAATTCATCTTTGCCAACACAATCGCAACTTGTGCCAAAATGAGAGCTTTGGAACAATGGAAAGGTGATTTTTTGTTCTTGAAAAATATGTGTTTCTTATGATAATTTTCCAAGTATAGAGCAATGTGTTTGTCTGAATGATTTTCAATGGCATTCAACATTACGTACAATCAAGTTTGCTCTAGTTTGATAAACAATTAAAATGATTAGATATTAATTTTAGTGGGATTTTTACTTGTGTACATTTTAGTCATTTATCCAAATGACCTCAATGAGTAGTCATTTACCCAAATGACATTTTTTACTCATGTATTTTTGGTAAGAAGACCCACAAATGACCTCCATGATTAGTTATTTACTCAAATGACATTTTTTAACTCATGTATTTTTGGTAATAATCATAGGTAAGAGACCCACTTTGAGTAAATGACTAAATATACACAAGTAAAAATCACATTTAAATTAGCACACAACCACTACAAGCATTTGTTAAGAGGGGGGAGGAATGGTAAATGTAATTCACCACTTTGGGCTTCTCACCTTCTAGCCTCTTAAATATACACAAGTGAAAATCCAACTAAAATAAATATCTAACTAATATGGTTCATGAAGGCCTTCAACTTAACATTAAAAATACATGATTGGTTTGTAATTGGGCTAGTCCCACATTGGTAATAATTGTGAGGTAAAGATGACTTATTAGGCACTACACTCACCAAAAGCTTTGTCAATGGGAAAAAAGGCTAGAAGGTGAGGCCATTCACTATTCATCCCCCAACTAGCAAATGCTTGCAATATCTGTGCGCTAAAGTGGGTCCCCTTATCTATGATTATTACCAAAAATACATGAGTAAAAAATGTCGTTTGAGTAAATAATTATTTATTGAGGTCATTTGGGTAAATGACTAAAATACACATGAGTGTGCATTAAAGTGCGTCCCCTTATTTGTGATTATTACCAAAAATACATGATTAAAAAATGTCATTTGAGTAAATAACTACTTGTGAAGGTCATTTGGGTAAATGACTAAAATATACATGAGTGTGCATTAAAGTGCGTCCCCTTGCCTATGATTATTACCAAAAATACATAAGTAAAAAATATCATTTGGATAAGTAATTATTCATAAAAGTCATTTAGGCAAAATGACTAAAATATACATCAATGACCAAATGACTAAAATATACATCAATGACCAATTAAAATTAATATCTAATTAAAATTGCATGTGAAAGCCTTCAACTTTATATTCATTGAAATGTTTTTTCTTTCTAATTTAATACACAAGTGAAATGTTTTTTTCTTTCTTCTTCCGAATTCTTTTGGAAGAAAGAAATCTTTAACAGACCTCCAGAATGCTTAATGCCCTGCAGGAACATACTATTAATTAATTTTTAATCATTGAAAATAAAAATCCAAAGTTGTGGGTGTTATTTAAACAAACAGAGCTTGACAAAAAATTCCAAATACCCTGAATGCACAATCACTAAACCCAAAACCACTTGCTACAATTCAGAAGAATCAAATGTTTGGAGGGCAAAAATAAAAAAAGCCATGAGAAGTATACAATGAAGCGACCAAAGAAGCAGAGAATGGTCACATGCGCAACCACAAAAGGGATCTACACTAGCTAAGAATATATTTCGAACAGTGTGTCCCAACCCATAGAAATGATCGTAGTTGCATTCACCTCTAGCCACTTTGATGATAGAAGTAAAATACACTACAAGCACACAAATTTTTCCTTGCATGAATGGAGCCATGCCAGCACCAACACCCCTCCTATCAGCACAAGACATCAGTGCAACCGTCCAGTGTTGTTGGATCCCAAAGCAATAGAAATTGGCATGACAGATTCCAAAGTAACAGTCAAGTACAAAATGCTTTGTAAGAAGAATGAAGTACTTCCATTCATTAGAAAGTTTTAGTGACTCTTGAGAAATTAGATGCTCTCTAGAAATTAGAAAGAGATTAAACAGCTTGACACCTTAAATGCTAGCAACAAAAAATTTCAAACTCCAACTGCGAGAAAAGTAATTATTCCTTGAAAATGACAGATGCCACGGGAAGAAAAGTAATAATTTATTGAAACTCACAAAAGGCATGGGAAGAAAAATTAATGTCAAAACATGAAGAAAGCACGCTTAGATGGATACCCAATGACCATGCAAGTGGAAATCGCATTCAAACAGCACCTACACTTTGTAATGCATGTTATGGCTGCGCACAAAAGCAAACCACAAAGTGCTGGCAAAGCGCGCTATACAAATGTCACATGGCAATTTTTTTCATTGTCTGCGCACATGAAAATAAATCACAGTTAAAAAATCTACATAATATTACGTTAGTTATTAGATTTTTAAGAAATTTATAATAGAAACAGTGGTTGTTGGGAGTATGAATATTGGTTATTATTACTGTGAAAAGAATTTAAAACTTGTACAAAGTACATACCATTTGGTAGCTATACTAATGTCACATAGCATTTTTTCATTGTTTGCGCACATGAAAATAAATCACAGTTAAAAACCCTACACAATATTAAGTTAGTTATTAGATTTTTAAGAAAATTATAACAGAAACAGTGGAGAGGGAGTATGACTATTAGTTATTATCATGTGAAAAGAATTAAAAACTTGTACAAAGTACATTCCATTTGGTAGATTACTATGGACCTTGCTGCAGCAAAGCTATGTATCATAAAGCTTTTTTATCATCATTAAGGCTTGCAGCGCACTTTTTGCTATGCAGTGCATTCACTATCGCAACAAAACAAGTTGAATTGATTAATCTGGTGCAAACTTTCAAGCCATGGAACAGGGGAGATTCAATCTAATTCGCTGAAGTGAATCTCCACCTCTCCGTGCCCTTAAAAGTATGCACCAGATTAGATTGTGTCAAACCTAGCCACCTATGAAGGAAAAAATTGAAGACTTTACTTTACACTTTTAATATTTAGCTTGAAAATTTTGCAATTAGAACTAAAAGCAAGTTACAGAAAGCATTCATAGTACACACCATGACAGAAAGATGCCCAAGTGCATACACCCAGTCAAACGTGTTTATTCAGTAACTTTATATACTTCTTCAAGTTACTAGCATACTGCTCATCCATAATATGAAAAATGATATCATTCTAGGGCACACCATCTTAGTAACTTATCATTTGAAGACGTAATCTAAAAACCAGAATCAATCATAAATACATTTTCAATCATTACAAAATGTGTGAGCGAAAAAAATCCTATCAACTATTCCCACATTAAAGCTCCATGCATCTTAAAACACCCATTCGCATCGATTGAACAAAATTGTGGGGTAGATGTTGCATATATTAAGTGATCGAAACAGTCTCAACATCATAAGCATAGTAGACAACAAACAATTCTGCAAATCTCGAAGAAACCAGGCTAAAAAACTGAACAAGCACAATAATTTCAAAGAAATTTAATTTATACATGACACATATCCATTATATTTAATAGAAAAAGAACTATCGTCCTCCACACCCTGTCGATGTCTCAACCTTCCTCCATCTGATGCAATTCGGTTCACAGGGCTCTCAGCACTGGTGTCCTGTCTATATGACCTCGCTGCTCTGGGGGAGGATTCAAACCCAATCCCTGCACAAAACAAAACCGCCTGACTCCCACAATATTTGGCATCTCCATCCATGCCACTTGGTCGCTGCAAACAAAGCTCCTACAGTGTTTGATCCGGATCCACATGCAGCAGCATCAGGTCACCACTTATCCATCTGTCCTTTTCACCCTCACCTCTGCAAGCTCCTTGATCCAAACCGCACACCATCAGAGGACTTCTCTGCCATCCTAAAACAACGACCCCTCGATCCTTCCTGTGCACCTGGACCCCTTGCAGCACCCTTTGATTGATCTGCATTGGTGAGCTATGTGGTTAGACCAGAAAGAAGGGCTACTGTATCGCCAATGCCATCCATATGATCTTGGACATTACCCAATATATAAAGTCCCCCACATCTGGCGTCCCATGTGATCTGCCTGCCCCAATATTTCAACATCCAGTCTTCCACTATCTCTGTTTTTTAAGATATAAAATATGTCATTTCCTATACTTAAAATGGACGGTATAGATTCACATAACAATGCACCGCTTGGATTTATACAATGGTCAGCCGCTGGGTTCGTTTCATAGAAAAGAAACACCTATGGCGTAAATTATCATCACATTTACAAGCCACAAAAGAGGAGAGGGGAGGCCAAGCAAGTAAACATACTCATTCACAACTACTCAATCATTATGTTAGTAGGAGGGCCACTTACATCGTGGCATCAACCCCATTGGCATAAGAATCATGGTAAATTGGGGTTATACGTCACTGTGGACCAAGCCATCCAACCAATGGAAGAAGCAATTCCAAGATGCACAGAATAGTTGAAATGGCCATGGTAATGCAGAAAAGGACAGTCCACCAAAATAGCACAAAGATATTTCTTAAGGTTCAATGTAATCGTTTAAACCACCACTTTGGACCAATGTTTTAGGTCTCTTGACATTCTACATAACAAAATTTTATATTATATACTGATTACCAAGGCACATCGAACGAATTGATCAATGTAATATCTAAAATGAAACATGACAGAGCTTTGAGCTTTCATTTTTTATATCTAAGAAAATTTCATCTTTTTAAACCACCAATGCTGCCATGGGTGTCGCAAGAAAAATAATGTCTCGGGATGACGATTCCTCTACAATTCCAAAGTTTCTTTTTCTGAATAGATCCTTCCTATAACATTTAGCAGAGGCTCCATTGCCAGTGGTTTTGGCAAATGAAAATCCATTCCTGCTTGAATGCATCTCCTAACCTACCCAGCCATTGCATGGGCAATCAGGGCAATAATTGGTACATGAAAGCCATAGTGCTTCTTTTCTTCATAAAACCAGGCCTTATTGACACTATTTTTGGGATGACAAATCCTCTACAATTCCAAAGTTTCTTTTTCTGAATAAATCCTTCCTATAACATTTAGCAGAGGCTCCATTGTCAGTAGTTTTGGCAAATGAAAATCCATTCCTGCTTGAATGCAACTCCTAACCTACCCAGCCATTGCATGGGCAATCAGGGAAATAATTGGTACATGAAAGCCATAGTGCTTCTTTTCTTCATAAAACCAGGCCTTATTGACACTATTTTTGGGATGACGAATCCTCTACAATTCCAAAGTTTCTTTTTCTGAATAAATCCTTCCTATAACATTTAGCAGAGGCTCCATTGCCAGTGGTTTTGGCAAATGAAAATCCATTCCTGCTTGAATGCATCTGCTCACCTCATCAGTCATCAGGGCAATAATTGGTGAATGAAATCCATAGCGTGTCTCTTCTTCACGGATCCTTCTAGTTGCTTCATACCCATCCATTACAGGCATCTGCAATCGCAAAAGGCAATAACAACTGTAGTACAATTTCTAGAATATGAAAGAACAAATGAAAAAAGAGGATATGACATAGCTGTTAGACAAACTAAATTAGAGACATAGGAAACTTGAAAAACAGTTATCATTGCAACCTTCTATGTATGCAATCATCAGTGCATGAAAGCTCAAAGCTCAGATCAGCAGCATACTGCTAAGAGCGATCAAATAGCAATGCATTTTTGAGAGTAAGAAATTATGCAATCGAATGCAAAAGAATTGGCCTTGGTGGACTCCATGATAGAGCAGCCACTTTGATTTTCAAAAGCAAGATGGCCAGAACACCATCATGATTATTCCAGTGAAATTAGTTAGATTAATACGATTACTGCTGGTTGGAGTATATTGAATGCAAATCTAGAATAAGAATGACATGTCTAGATCTATGTACCTCTTAAACAATGAAGCTTCATACTGAGGGTTCTAAGGATTTGTTATGCATTCTTAACCTATTGCATAAGAAAAATACCACTACGTCCTGATTTATCAAGACCTGAATTACATAAGTCGAAAGGCAACAGCTCATGATATGCTACGTTTTTAAATTGATTTTTGGCAATCTTTGTCAAAATTGGGCAGAACTGCTAAAGAAGAAAAAGAATTATATCATTCAATTCTCTATCTAGGTGGGTCACCCTACAATACTATCAGCTAGATATAAGACACATTCCTTTGAAAGATATGAGGATTAGAGTCTTACAAACAATTCCAAAGACCACTTATTAGGAATATCTGACTTGAGACCGTAAAGCATTTTTGAAAGCTTGTTGCAAGGGGTTTTTTATTTATTTTTAGCCACAGATGAGGAGAGGGAAGGCTGAGCAAGCAAACATATCCATCCACATTCACTCAACCATTATGTCAGTAGGAGGGCCACTTCTATTGTTATATCACCCCATTGGTATAGGGATCCTTTTCCCTGATTCTAGGTACCTTTGTATCAAAAGGTAAAAGCTTTTCCAAAATTACAAATATTCCATGTCGGTATCTATTTAGAAATTAGTTGAGTACTACCTAGTATTCTGCCTCTATAAGTATGGGAAGATAGCCTTTGCAATATAAATTACATTTGAGGTTCTAAATTCACGCCTGGGTTCTATATTGCTTGTTTGTGATTACAGCCTATTTGGTTATCTTTAGTCATTTATCATCATTTCTATATTTTCCATACCCCGGAGGTTTCAGCACTATGAAAACTGAATCTCATTCTAATAAAGACATCCGCTATTAAAACTGAATCTTTGAAACATAAAATTGGAAACATACAAAGAAACAAGGGAGATTGCTGTGGTGTTTGAAAGAACTACCTGACAGTCCATTAGAAGAATGTCAAAGATATAGGGTTTTGCAGGACAGGACGCTTCAAGTGACCACTGTTTTGATGAATAGAAGTCTTTATTGTTCTTGATGCCATTCTGAAGTGCTTCAGAAACTACACGTACAGCCTCTGCTCCATTATCAACACATTCAACAGTGGCACCTAACCGTAAAAGCATAGTTTGTGCAAGTCGTCGTAAAACAGCATTATCTTCTGCAACAAGTATATGCATCCCTTTCAGGACTTTCTGAGGTCCCAATTTCTTATCCTTTTGTGTTGATCCTGACCACATCTGCTTCTGGTCTTGCATGTTATCCAAACTAGATGTAGGCTGGTAGAAGGATTTCCTTCTCCAATGCTCATCACCAGTTTGCATCTGTGGGAAAACATTTGATGCCTTAATTTCTGAAGCATGCTGCATTCTTTCTCCCGTTAGATCCCGTACAAGCTCCCAAACTGCATGAAGACGTGAGCCATGAACTGGTTTATGTAATATCAGATCACAAGGAACAAATCCTCTCTTCAAGTTCTCCAAGTCCACACTTGGAGTGTTTGCAATAACTATCCAAGCAACCTTGTAGCTAAGCATCTGTCCAGCTTCAGAAAAATTACTTAAAATGACTGATACTTGTTCTGGAGGTCCTACAATCATGTTGATATCAACCAAAATTAGTAGGCGGGCACTTACTGGATTCTGTTTTCTCTGTTTAGAGCCCTCAAGAGCTAGACTATACCCATCTGTAGAAGGTAGCTTTACACTACAATCAGGGAATGTATCAACTTGATGTCCTCCTAAGTCCAAATCATCCACCCAAGGATCACTCAACTGACTCTCTGGAGACACCAATTCGGAAGTCTCAGAAGACCTTAAACTGTGGAACATAACCGCTTGTTTGAGATTTTTTAGTGTAGGGATAAAATCCCCCCATTGATTTACCATCAAAACCTGTATACCTCTGCGTTCCAACCATTTCTTCAAAATTATTTTTCCTGCCTCTCCATTCATTGCAATAACTGCATAGACACATTCTACACGTGGGGGACTTTTGCAAAAGTGTGTTTCTGAAATTCTGGGTGTAAATGAATTAGACTTTAGTCCTAGTTGCCATTTTTGAATGCCATATTTTCCACATGAATCAATCATAGGCTGTACAGAAACTCTATCTGGCACATGGATACCTGATGACCGATTCACTCCATTCTTGTCCTTAGCTACAGTAACCTCAGTATTTCTGAAAAAGAGGTTAAAACTAAAGCAAGTCCCCTGTTCTCCAGGTTCACCTTTATCAGCAATCTTAATATCTCCACCCATTAAATGCACCTGCCAGACACAATAGAACCAAAAAATTAACACTTTTAAGGTCCACAGTTCAAATTAGACATTACAACTAGTAATTTGAAAATGGAAAAGGGCAGATTTCAACAGTACATGAAATTCATAAATGAAAAAAGAGCAAGCCATGTCATAACCATAAAGTTTATTTTGAAATTTGAACAAATAAGAAAATGATACAAGCACACATGATAAAGTATTTCCATTTTAGGAGTGAGGAAATAATGGTATCTGTTACATACCAAAGATCGAACGATGCCAAGACCCAGACCAGTTCCACCTTGATTCCTAGAAGCTAACCTGTCAACTTGGACAAAATTCTCAAAAACGGATTTGTGTCTGTCCTGTGGGATACCCTTTCCAGTGTCCTCTACCTCAAACTCGAACTCAATATAATTTGGATGACCATGAACCCCAGAAAAGACATCTAATTGTTTGTAAGCATCACCATCCTTAAAGAACCATTTGGGCATACAACTCCAAAATGCCAAGAAATGTTGACCACTGTGGCTGTCACGAACTGAGGGATTCCTAAGGTTAATTTGCTTAACCCAAGCACGTAATATCACGTGGCCTTCAGATGTAAACTTCACACCATTGCTTAGCAAATTACAGAGTATCTGCTTTAGTCGGCCTGCATCACCTTTAACCCATGATGCTTTCTCTGCAGACTCGTCACACAAATCCAGCACAACTTCTACACCTTTCTGTAATGCCACAACAGAGAACATATCTACAACTTCTTCAAGGACCTGAACTATATTGAATTCTGTCTCGTCGAGCTGCAGCTTCCCAGCCTCAATTTTACTCACATCTAAGACGGAGTTCAATATCCCTACAGAATAAGTGTGAACATGACGAATAAGTTGTTATACTTTGGAGTGCAAATGAATACTAGTTTTAAGAAAAGGTTATTTTGACGGCTAACAATTCTTGCAATCAAAATTTTGAAAAAGAATCAACATTACAATTTGTACAACTTTCAAAATAATCTAAAAACTTATGGAGAGAAACTTGACCCAATTTTAAATCAAATCCTTCTAATATACCAATGGAAACTCGGCAAACAATATATGGAACTATAAAGGAACAGAAGAAACTGTGTCCCAGAACATTCTTTTCACAAAATAACATACCAGGATTGCATTTAAAATCATTAACTTCGTTAACTCTAATGCAGCCACTGATACAGACTTACCAAGTAAGTTACTTGCACAAGTATTCATCTGCAAGAGGTTGGCCTCCAATTCTGAACCTTCAGCAGCATCGTAACGACGAAGATCAATGAGGCCAATGATAGCTGCAAGAGATGTCCGCAAGTCATGACTTGTTCTTGCAAACACAACACTTTTTTGGTTACTCCTTCTCTCCACTTGCTTTGTTGCCTCAAGTTGTTTAATCAATGCTGCGCAGAGGTGCATTTCTTTGCTCGCAGCTCGTGTAAGTAAAAAAATAAAAACACAGGCCACAAAGAACATGGAAACTGCCAAAATGCTTAGCAAAATTAATGTTGTGTGGCCCTGTTTCCTCATGTGACCCCAAATTCTTTTGTGTGGAATAATGACAACACATACCTAGACAAGCAAATTGACTTACAAGTCAGTATAATAAAAAGAATCAGATGGAAGATGTAACCATACACAACAGAATCCTATTAGAAGGTAAAAACAAATATCTTGGAGTGTAAAATCACTTGTATTTGTAGAATACACAACTGATTTTCCACATAGTCCTTTCCAACAGATTTCAAGGATTCTATCAAGGAAGAATATTTCCAAGAGTAATTTTGAAAGAAATGCATCTTCCTTTGTAGTTTACGTAAATGTTTGAGTTGTAACCTTTCCAGCAAAGAATGAAGTTCTATACCATAGTAGTTCCAGCAAGATGGATGGGTGTGCTGTCCACTATGTACGACGCACCTTGAATTTTTGCATCAGAGGACCTGAAAGTTTCAATGCCCAATCTTGATATATTCTTTAATTTTCTTTTGAGATGCAATGCTGCTCCTGCCACCACAAGATTGCCTGATTTTGTAGCTTCTAATAGGATGGGTTTATCTAGTTCACCTCCAACATGAAAAGTTATTCCTGTTTGTGCAAGCAAATATCCATCTTTTGTGGCTAAGTACATATCACCACCCAAAAGATCAAAATGTGTTATGAGCTCTGTTAAGATTCTCAAAGGCACTCCTAAAGCTAATACTCCAGAGGGATCTGCAGAAGATGCATCTTTAATAGAAGCCAGTGAAAGGAATAATAGCTCCTTAGATTGATCAAATGCCAAACCCCAAATAGCAAATCCATTCTTACTGTAGAGTGCATCTCTAAACCATGTTGTACCCCAAAAAGAAAATGTGCCTGTTGAAATTGCTTCCCCCATCGGTATCCCTGTGATAGCACTAGCTGATTGACGATACCATAGATACTCTTGATGGAAAAAAGTTGCATTCCCTGCATGTATCAAATTGTTGTCTGTATATGTTGTGTTTGCATACAAGATCAACGTCTCATTGAAATCTGAATAGTAAGAGACAAATAATCCATTTTTTCCCATGTATAAAACCTGTGCCATGTGCGGAATAGTTGAATATTCTTGGAAAAGAGCAGGCTTCACCTACAATAACAAGGAAGCACCATTATCACTGGCAAGCCATAATCATAATAAATTGTAGCTCGTTCCAAACTAAAATCACCAGATCAAACTTACGAACCTGATTCTCCAATGTTGAAAATGAAGACATGTTGCCTTTTATTAAAGATGAAGCCATCAACTTAGCTAAATGGATTGTAGATTCACTATTTCCTTTAAGAACTGATGTCGTACATGCTTTCGCATGTGCGAGCAGTTCATCACGGAGAGCATCAGAAACAATGGAAACTGAATGTTCAGCATGTTTTGATGCAAAGAACCATATTATAAGTGTCATTGCTGTGACAACCATGACAAGTAATGCCTGCATCACTCCAATTCAGAAGATAATATCATGTTACTTTGACATATGGTTTAGCATAAATACATTTATCCACTTGTACATTCAAACAAGGGCATCATCCCACACATTTTACCTAGTCAATAAAAAATAGGAATTAGCATGCCATATGTTCCTACAAAATATATTGACTAACACTTACACATAATCCTCATAATAAAATGCAAACTACACACAATGCATCCATCTTTGGTGAACATGAATTTGACTTTAGTGCATATATATTTTATGAATTTGGATGTAGTCCTGAATTCAATTTGAACTTCTAATGCTAAATGATTATCTTATAAGGTATTTTTATTATAATTTAAATCCATGTGCAATTGAAATATTTCAGCCATAACCATAGAGTCAAGATCCCGCAAATATACAATAATCATGTACTATCCTATTTACAAACAAAATCATAGCTACCAGGACAAGATATTTTGGTTAATCTCGAATACTTAGTTGACTAGAGCAACAATATCTCCTAAAAAACAGCCCTTTCATTTGGAGAAGGATACTTAGGTAACTTTTCCTAAGATTTTTCGTTTGTAAATTTTTTCAAGACTTTGCTACTTCAAATTCACAAGATAAGCCATGTTGCTGGATGCTACTGAAATCCAACATACAAGGCTCAAATTTAGTTGCAAGATACAACAATTAGCTGCAGCATACATCCAATATGCAGAATTAGAATGTGTGAATGTGCAAACACCTTCTATACCCATGTGAATTACAATTACAGCCATTTTTTCAAATACAAATGCTTAAAAGAGCTGTTCCACTCCAAGACATCATTCATTCCATGACAATTACCATGACCAACAAGAAAGGAAATGGGTTCAAATGTACATGCAAATAAGAATACTCAAAACACAAGAATTTACCCTAGACAAACCCGTCTATAAAAACGCCAATATGGAAATGAATGCCTCTTGGGATTAGTATCGTGCTCAATACAATCTCAAAGTGGGCATGGCTCTAATGGAGCAAGATTGAAGTGCAATTCCTCTATGGAATCAATACTTGCCTCTCCTGCAATGGACTACAACTCCTCTTGGATAAGACTCCTATCCAATGCTTCCTTTCAGCTCTTATAAGCCTTGCCTTATGCCTTCACCTTAATGGATGGGCATTGGAAATGAAAAGACACCTTTTAGTCTTCTCAAATCACATTAAGATGATGAAAAGGGGAGTACATCAAAATTGTAAATCAAGAGAGGTCATCAAAGAGGAAACTTATCTCTATGGTTGGTCACATCCATCCTATAACCTTTAACCTAACTAGTTGATGTCGTACTGCTACGGTTACAAGGTTTGGGTAAGCCGGTATCGTTTTTTTTTGCCCGAGTACGGCTTGCATATGACCATACTATATATATATATATATATATATATATATATATATATATATATATATTTGCCCGAGTACGGCTTGCGTATGACCATACTATATATATATATATATATATATATAGCCAAATAAGCAAAATTAACCACATAATATGCATAGAGGGAAAAAATAAGTTAAACAAAAACAAAACAATTGAAAACACTACTAATGATTTAATATCATGTGTCTTCATATTCAGTGGTTGAACTTAGAACAAGTACATAGTGCAAATGTATACACAAAAATCAAAATAAATCAGCATATTCATTATATTCATATTGCTCTTCATTGAAAGCATCAAAACCATCATGTGGTTCATTAAAGCCATGAGCGGTAGCAATGCCACTCCCACTAGCTCTACTATGCAAATCTTGCAAAGAACGCTCTAGCTCCGTGTTGAGCAATGGAAGGTGGCAATGGAAAAATCTAGGTTAGGATGCTCTACACCTAAATCTCAACACTTCATTGCCCCTTGCTTGTACTCATTCTACTTATGTGATAGAAGGCATAGGTTGGAATGCACATAGACCAAATCCTTTACATTTTTCGCTGACAACTTGTTGCATTTAACTGAGTGGATAAAGTTGTATGCACCCCAATTCTGCTCAGTTGAAGAGGAACTTGCAGCCTATTGAGGCAAGCCACAAAGTCAATGCAAAATTAAAATTTATAAAAGTCAAAATGAAACATCGAAAGAAAAGTCAAATAGTTAAAAAAAATTGGAGGTGGTTGGAAGCTTTCCCATGGAGGTACCACCACACATGAACATTTTTGTATTTGTCTCGAAGAGTGCTAAGGGTGTGACTTGTGGAGGCTATGACATTATCAAACCCTCCCATAACTATGTCTTCTACTTCTAGATTGGGGAAGAGTCTAAGGAATGTTGCCCTCTACCCATCACTAAACACAACATAACTATATGGTGGGACACTCCTGGGCAAAGAAAGGATTTCAATGTTGTATTTTGGAGTCAAGGCAAAGGTAAAAAGATACAATGGGGTGGTCATTTAGTTCCACCTATCAATGAAATTTTATTGCACTTGCTTGAAGAAACTCTTCATAGAATCTTGCTCTTTGGCATTTATTATGGACTTAATCTTCTCAATTATTGAGTCAATTCCATCATAAATCTCACCTAAACATGGACAATCCATATCAACAAATTTGAGCATACTCAAGATGGGTGTGATAAAACTAAAAAAGTAATTAACATGATCCCACTACCTGTCATTGAGGATCAGCCCTTTCACTTTTGTGGCTCTCTTAGTGTTTAAATGCCTCCATACACACCAAAGGTTGTGTTGACAATTTTGCCCCCCACAGGGCAAATTGTCACCCCTACTATTCGGAACTTTGCTATGGTGCCAAGTTTGTCTTGTGAATCAGTTTTGGGGTCCTTAAATGAGCATTTACAACCAACCAAGTGGCCATCTACAGCCAGGTGAATTTTAGTTATACAGAGGTTTCCAAAGAGCTTGCTTGATTACAGTCAAATGTGCAAATACAGCCAAGACATACAAGCTGTAAGTTTATTTAGTCTTCCCAAGAATTTTTTCAGGCTATAAGAGGTGGCCTATTTCTTCGGACATTTTGTCCGAGAGAAAGAGCTCTCAAAGGAATGTGTAAAAGTCCGAAAAACTGACTAAGTGGCAGTCGTTCAAAGCTTATTTTCTTCGGACTTTTTGTCTAAAAGAAAAAGGGGAAAAGCACAGTTGAGAAGACCCTAAGGGCAACTACCCTTCGAGAAGGTCCAATTCAAAAGTCCCGAAGGATATGTAACCCTTCGGGTTGGTTCACTTTATGGTTTTCAAGTAAAGTCAAAAGTTCTGAAGGACAGTTTCAAAAAGCCCGGGTGCCCTTCAAAAGTTCTGAAGGACACTTTTGAATGCAAACATACCCTTGCGGAGGGCACTTGGTTAGTGGCAGGACCCTTTCAAAAGTTTCGAAAGGCACTTTTGAGGAAAAGAAGCCCTTGCGGAGGGCACTTGGTCAGCGACCTTTACAATTCTTTCGAAGGGCACTTTTGGAAGAACATCCCCTTGTGGGGGCACCAAAGCCAAAGACAGGACCAAATCAAAAACCCGAAGGGCATTTTTGGGAAGCAGAAGCCCTTGCGGAGGGCACCTTCATAAAAGCAAATACACAAACGGAAAAAAATTTCCTTCAGACTTTTTGTCTAAAGGAATTCCTTCGAACAAAAAGTCTAAAGGAATTCGAGAGGACAAAACCCTGATAGAAATAAAAAACAAAAGCAAAGGAAATGAGAAAATTTAAGGAAATCCTTCGAAATAATTGTCAAACAGGAAATCGTGGAAATATGAAGTCAAAAAAAGTTCGAAGAAAACCAAAGGGCAAGACATAAGAGCCTAAAAGAATAAATTTGGGAAAATTGGCAAGGAAACGAATTCCTTCAGACTTTTTGTCCGAAGGAATTCATTCGACAAAAATTTCGAAGGAATTCGGGAGGACAAAAATCCCAATATAAAAGACAAGGGCATAAGCAAAGGCCAAAAAAGTTAAGGAAATGCCAAGCCCGGGAAAGAGAAGAAACAAAGAGTCCTTCGGACAATTTGTCTAAAGGATAAAAACTAAAACAAAGCCCGAATCCTGAATTAAAGCTTAACACGGGAAAAGCCAGAGACAACACGAAGTGAACTGAGCATGATCAATAGCATGAACAGAGACGTAAGCACAAACATGATTGAACCAGCATGAACATCGAATAAAACAAATGCAGAATAAAGACAAAGACAAGATAAACAAAGATCATGCACAAACTAACATGAGTGACTCCAACGAAGTGAACGCGTTTAAGAAAGCAAGCATGCTTCAGTTTTGAAAATAGAGTTGTATTGCATGATGAAGGGCAAAGCGTTGACCGTTTCAAACAACCGAAAATTCCATGCACGCACTCTCGTTTGTCTAAAAGCTTGAAACGTTCCAGCGGTTCAAATGTAATTATTAATTTGGCATTTGCATTGATTTCATGCAAAGGGGAGACTTTCAAACGTTCCACCAGTTCGAATGGATTTGACTACTCTTGTTTTGGAGTTGAATGGTTTTCAAGTCAAGACATCTATTCGTAGATTTCATGCATCCAAAGCTTGTCTTCTTCTTCTTTTTCAACACCAAGGATTCTTCATGCAAGACAGCCACGTATAAGTCAAGGAAAGACAAATTTGGAAGACTCATGCAGCTCAATTTGGACTTGGGATAATGAAGAGTTAACTTTCTCTCCTATTTCCAATGCCAATCTCTTGGATTTTTATAATTTTTTATATTAATGGCTTTTCAGCGTTGTAAAAAGGATCCATCTCTTGGTAAAACCAGACTCTACCGTTGGTGAGTTGTGTAACCTCTTTAATCAATAGGACTGTACTTTCAGATTTCAAGTGCTAGCATAGTGTACATTCGTTCAACAATTTGCATACGTGGTAGATTTCTCTCCCTTCCCAAATTTTGATTCGTACCTAGTTGCTAGCTTATCATGTTATGCAGGTCATGTTCAGTGTTTTATGTTTGTTGCTAAAGCTGTAAATGGATGTTAGGTGGCTGCAAAGTATCTTGTATCAGACCTCTCTCCATCATTTTCCCTCATGTTTTTTGTCATTGGATCGAACCTTCTCATGAAATACTTATGCATAGTGATCAATTGAAATCAAAGGTCTTCTTTTTCCCTTGTTTAATTAAATGTTCAAGGTTCCAAGTAGAGTGGATCAAACATTCCGGTGTATCACCGTCACTAGGTAGGATTTTCCCTTCAAGTTTCTCTCTTTTCCATGGTAGTCCGCAACGCAGAGTAGAGATTTGCATTGAGACATCTTACAAGAACCAGCTCTTTGGAGGTTATTCTCACCATTGAGGCATCCACCCTCGTGAAAAGATCCAATTGTTTCAACTGGAGAGAGGATTAGCCATTTCAGCACATCTTCGTTTCAGGGTGCAACTCCAAGTTGACAACAAGTTGTTGATAATTATGTTTCTCAATGCCTCTCGCACCTTCACAAATTGCCTCAAGACAATTTCATGTGAGGCAGATCACATCTCAACAACCTAATAAGAAATTAAAACAAATTAATTTTAAAAAGTTCAAACTTATACAGATTTAAATGAAAATTCTATATTAATAATTAAAAGAAATATAGTTACCTTCAAAACTGCAACTACGAGGAGGACCTAGAAATACCTTGGGACATACGATGGTTGTTGATGAATATTTGGATCTCACTAGCCTCTTCATACATCTGCTTGATCATGTCAATTTTGGTGTCCAAATTTCGTAACATTAGGTTAAGAAAATGAACGACACAAGGTGTCCAAAATATATGCTTGTACCTTGCCTCAACCAACATCTCCATAGCATTGTAGTTTTCATCATTGTCTATTATAACTTGGACAGCATTTTGAAGGCCCACCACCTTAATGGATGTTATGAGGATGTTAGCAATGAAGTGTGCATCTTTCACCTTCCCCTCACAATCAACAACCCTCAGAAACATTTCCCCTTTAGGGCACACTACAGCCAGATTAATCAAATGGTCTGATCACTATTTCTTTTCATCCATCGGAAATGATGAACACCCCTGTTACAAATCATGAATCCCTAATAAGCTGCAATTAATCATGAACATGTTTGTTTTTTCTTTTTCCAATAAGGTGGTGTGCACTGTTTCATACCCTAGGTTGGTAAACCCTTTAGGGGATTCATTGATAATTCTCACCATACCTCTCTAGTGTGGTGGTCTAACAAAATTAAATGGCAGCCCACATGCATAAATCTTAGCAACTACATTTGCCACATCTAAATGGAGAAATTTGAAATTCTTCGAATTTAAATGAACAATATAAAATTCGTTTAAATTCGCCATTAAATTCATATGGTTCTAATAGTGTCACGTCTCCAAATTGGGACAATGATGAAAAAAAGGGTTTTCCAACAAACCTTTGACAAACCCAAACAAAACTAAATTCTGAAAATTTAATACCAGCCAACCTTAGAGCTGAATATACATCACTAAACTGAAAATCTCACACTTTCAAATGTTCAAAAACAAATGTGAAAATACCTTATGAGATTTAGCCCACAATGGCTCACACTGAAAGAGGAAAGGGAGCTAAATGGATGTGTTTATCCCTCCAAGTTGCCAACACCCCCCAACGCTGATTTAAATATCCACTTCCTATCACCAAATCCAGTCCAACAAACTCTCTACAATTGAAGATAAATTATAGACAAATGCCAGCATGCATATTATGTCAAAATTGGTCAATATTAGGGCCTAAAACATGATCAATTTTTCCCACAACCAAGTTGCCACATATAGGAATAAATATCATGTAATAACTTCAAAATTCTGACTTGTATTCATGCCAAAAACCATTGGAAAAATGTTCTAAAATTCACAAATATTACGAATAATTAATGGCCTCTTGTTTAGGGCCAAACACGGCACCCTAAACTCTTGCACACCTTCCACAAATGAATCGACCCACTCAGAAAATTAGGGCAACATTTTTAGAATGAAACCCTAGTCTTTCCCTTTCAAATCCCTTCAAACCCTTATGATAAATTGCCACAAAAATAAAAAATAGTATAACAATTTGTACCTTGTCAAATGGAGTCTAAAAACCCTCCGAAGATGCTCAATTTCTTTTCCAACTGATTTGCCCTACCTCATAAAAATATAAGAAATAAATCAGATTATTTTAGTCATCAAAAATCCTCAAAATGGCCTCCAAATGACTCCTAGGACAAGTCGTTCAAGCTGGAAAAATAGTATAAAATATTTGCAATATTTTATACTCCGCGAACACTCCAAATCAGCCTCAAAATCCGCAAGATCTGCCCTCCAATCAAGTCGCCATAGCTGGAAAATTAAATAGAATTTTGTGCAACCCTCCTTGGCTCCAACGACCCCTCCAAGTGGCTTGCCCAACTCCCTAGGCAAGTCACCACACCCTAGAATGATCTTCCATACCAAGAGCAAGCTCTCAAGATAATTCACCACTTTCCAAAACCAATAAAATTATCAAAACCTAGCTTCCGATAGGGTTTGCAATATTTCTTCAATAAAGGTGGTGTCCAAAAACACCTTTGTAGATCCACTTGCATGTATAAATGCAATTTTGAAGCTTACTTACAACTCTTGAATAGAGTTGTCCAAATAGAAAGAATGGAGATCTCCGTCCCCAAACCCTTGTCACACTTCTTGAAAGTTTTTATCCTTAAATTGTGGTAATCAAGATTGACATACTTGATCAAAATTTTCAAATCAATATTCCACATATCATTCACAAGATTCCTTCTTTGCTTTTATAGCCAACCTTCAAGGGTGGCGCCCAAGTTGGAGGGTGGTATCCTTTCAAAACATAAGCACTTTATCTTTTTTTAAACTCATATTTTTGAGTGTTTATGCTCCCATGAACCCAAGTGAACATAAGATAAAAAGTACCTTTTTGTAAACTCAATTGAAAATTACAACACTTAAAGTACTTTTTAACCTTTTTATACAAAGGTTAGCCCCCGTCTATGTTCCCTTTTCTTCCTTCCCTTAGCTTTGTGGGAACAACCAAGCTAAGCACTCCAAAAACAAACTATGCCAAAAGGGGGGACATCACAAATAGCAAATTTCAAAAACGAATTTAATAAAATATCGTGAAAACATTGATATTCACAATTTTCAGGGTTGGATTTCCGTTTTGTTGGTCGCCATTGCCCGCTAGTCCTCATTTTGCAAATGTAAAGTAAAAATGCACCCTGCAAGACTGTAGTCGTTTCTCTGTGTGTGAAGCATTCCGCTGTAGAATTGTGAACTGTGAAGTAGAATAGTTGAAGCCTAGGCAAAGACCTTCAAAAATAGAATAGACTCCAGTCTCCAACTAAGTGCAACATGCAAACTGCGAAGAACAAATCTTGACAGACAAGTCATGATGGAGGCCGTGGGTTGGTATATTTTTAAAAATAAGTATATTTCTATCAGCCGAATTTAATCACGAGTTTTATCTCAGATTTTTCAGTTCTGAATCCAAATTTTATCCTCGACGAATTCGAATGCGGTGACTTAGGTGCAAATACAACGCCCAACATGTTGCTTGGCTATTTCCCTATATTCATTATGAAATGACCTTTCCAATGGACCTACACTTTTGTTCTTTTGTGAGTACGAGGTAAATCTTTTTCCTTTTAAGGGTCCGAGATGGAGAATCGGGTGGCTTGCTAGATTTAGATCATTTCTCTGTCAAAGGATGCTTTGGTTTTAGGTAAACTGCTGCATCTACTTCATCTTGCTCTTTGATGTATCTGAAGATATTTGGTGTTGGCAACCCGTTTCCATTCGGCATCAGCTATGGACTTTAGATGTTAATCAAGTGTTACTAAGCTATGAAGTATTGTTGTTAGGTTGATTTATTTGATTTATCACAAATATTATCATTAATGTATATGCCTTTGAATTACACCAATGGTCACGCCACAAATATCCCTGTATTTCAGTATTTGTGGTGAGATTGTTATAAATTTGATGCAACTAAGTTATGTGGCTTTCTAATCAATTATGACGCAGGTTGACGTGGGGTTGTTTAAGGGGGTCTATAGACCTTAGATATAGACACGTGACTGAAGATGATTTTTTTTACTATAAAATAAATAGATAATATATGGTTTAATGTTTTATCATGTTTATATTTGAGCATTTTTTAATGTCCCAAGTTCTTGGACACATTTGTTTCATGCTTCAGGGGGCAGTAAGCAGATCCATTGATGGACATTTGTACTAGGAATGGGGGCATCTCTTCAACCCCATTTTCCATTCTTGCACACTAGTGGGCATTAATATCTAAATTATATTAAAAAAATTCAAACGATGCTCAATTTGAACCTATGTTCCGTGGGGATGTGTCCCCCTCAGAGGGTACTCAATGCTACATAGATAAACAAAACATTGATACCCTTCAAAATGAAAAAATATATAGAGAGAGAGAAACTATTAACATAATCTCAAGAAATGAAAATGAAGTTTAGAGGAAGCATATGAATGCTTTAATTGCAAACAAAATGAAATTGTTGGAACCATAGATCAGCTTGAAATTAAATTTAAGTCAGCTTTTGATGTAACAGCAGCATTCAAAACTGCAATTATGAGCAGTGAACCAGAGGTTTTAATGTTTGGATTCTGGTGCAGTTTACAGTGGTGTGGTTTTTCTGGCTTCTGAAAACAGGCACTTTTTCCTGAAACAATTCAAAACAAATTATCTACCAAGTGCAAGTTTTCAATTGAAAGGTCGAAGAGCCAGTAAAACTGAAGTTTTTCAGGTTAGATAAAAAAACCATTTGATTTTTGAGCATTTGAAGCATTCCATATAATTAACAGACACAAAAAAATCCATAAGGACAGCCAAGAAAACAACAAAAAGGACCTCTGGAACAGATGATTTAACTTTACCTCTATTTAGTCATGAAATCCAATATGACATGGGTTTACATGGGGTTGTTTAAGGGCGGCTATACTCCATAGACACAGACTTGTAGCTAATGATGATCATTCCTTCTATGAAACAAATCAAGAATATTCTATGATTAAATCTCTTAATTTATATGTTTATTTATAAGCTGTTTTTTGTTAGTTAAAAGTATGTTCGAAAAGCTTACATAGAGCCAAAGATGGTATCAACAAAAAAAAAGTGAGGGGCAATAACTAGAAATTCAGTCATCCAAAACGATATAGATCAGGAGTAAACCGCCAAAGTGATACTAATAAAAACTTGGTGAAGACTCGTGATTCATGCATTAAGCCCCAAACTATGCAAAGTACCCACCAATGAACAATAATCACCACCATGAGCAGAATATAATTAACAACAGTGACACTTGATGTCACCACATGAAGCTAAAGCCTAATTAATCATGATGTTCATACTGTCTAAGCTTCTCAATTCCCGATGCAGATCTAACAGACCAACTCTGAATGAGAGACTAAAACCTTATTATTTGGTGAAGACAAGCTCATTTGTTTCATGCATTATGCCCTAAACTATGCAAAGGACCCGCCAGTGAGCAATAATCACAACCATAAGCAGAATCAATAATTAACAACACTGACACTTGATATCACCACATGAAGCTAAAGCCTAATCAATCATGATGCCCAGACTGCCTAGGCTCTTCACCTCATGATGCAGTTCTAACAGACCAACTCTCAATGAGAGACTAACACCTTATTCCATGTTTACCTATCATTGTTGTATGCCCTTTAAATAATTCTCAAAGGTGTTGAAATATACCACCCTCTCATAATTCAATAATTGGTAGTTGATTGTGGTGTTAGAGGAGATAATATCCTTTTGTGATCGGTTAGTCCAGCAAAATCTCTTTTCAACAAATCAAAAGAAAAGGTTGCCATGTAGCAGATCATTTCGCAAACCTTGGTGTTGGTTTTCTAAGACTTGAGGAAAACGTCATTAAAGTGGTGGATTCAAGTAATATAAACCCCCAAGGCATAACACTGTTGAATCTTCATCATACTTCTCTCAACTGCAACAAAAATTCCCACGCCAACAATGAAGAGAGATGTATTGGGATTAATGATGCAGATTATTTTTGTAAGGCAACAACCTTGCTAGATCTCTAGCTAAAACACTCTAATAGAATAAAGGAAAGGAGGGTTTTATCAATATTGACTTTCTCTCACATGCTATTATTATCAGCATGGGTTCAAGACAATTCTCTTGTATTGGCATGATCTTAAGCCACATGGTGAAGTCTAACATATTTGCTTGGTGGTTGTGAGAGCTCAAAGCAGAATTTAAAGAGCAGCGTTCAGTTCCCTTTGGGCATTGCTCATCTGTGTTGTTGGTTATAATAGGACTATATATACTGTTGCTGAGTGCTGCCATTTCTGTAAGAGGTTGCGTGGGTATTCCCCTTTTGTATATTTTGTGGTATTGTGGATCTGTTCGCATTGAGACCTGTGATTGTGGCCAGGACTATTGGCTACAATTGGAGAGGTTTTGTTGAATGTAGCAGAGGAAATTGGAGCTTAACAGAAAGTGTTTGAAAGAGAAATTTCCGGTGTTACGCGGGGACATGTCCCCTAGATTTTGGTGATGTCCTGGGCTTTTCAAGGCCGGGGGTGAAGAGGGGACGTCTCCAAATTGTTTAATTTCAAGTTTTCTGAAACGTTTACTGTAAAACAGAACCCCCCTCCACCATGCCTTCCAGAAAAAGCGATTATTTTGACAAAAATATTTAAACGTAATCCCAAAAGTACCCTGAAAAACTTTAAATTAAGTTTAGACCCTCAAATTTCACTAATTAAAGTTACAATATTAATTTTTATATATTATTTTAATAGCCATCCTCAAAATCTGGGAAATTTATTGCAGTCCCAGAAACCACGACCCCTGGTCCCCAAGACGCAGGTCACAATGGAAATTTCCTGTGGTTCCTTTGTTGTTTCAAACTTTCAAGCCCGTGTCAGTAAAAAAAAGGCATTTTCTCCAGCTTACTCTGATCCTTTCAAAGACTTAGAAGGATCTCTAACAGCTGCCATCCTCAAGTTGCATCTCCTAGGATGACTCCAACTGGTGGAAGGTGTTCAGTTCTTTATAAAGGTTAGGGCAGAAGTTTGGTCGCAACAAAAAATCATTGAGTCAATGAATCTCCTAGGAAGTTAATCACTATAGAATTTGGGCGAAAAGGGCTCATCGGACATCTATTCTAGACACTAACAAAGGTCTTAAAACTGAAGGTAGTTCAAAATATAGTTTAGAGGTTTGTGACTGAAACCAGTCAATTGCCTTTGGTCTTTATCTGAGGTCACAGACAATGGGATAGCTTGTGACAGAGCTCATATGTTAGTAAAATAATATTTAGGTATTATAGCTGTTGAAAAAAGTACGAATCCTGATCTGAACAATATTTTTTAAGATTCTTGTTTTAAACAAAGACACTGATCCTAGGCATTGGTCAAGCCCAAAAGTCACTATCGGTGACCCGTGAATTGAGTCAATGTCTTGACTCTTTAGATCTTGACAAGCTATGTGATGAATTTAACCAGTATTTGATAGGAAGAACAGTAATGTAACTCAAAATTAGCTATTGCTTTGACAGTCTAATTAAATGTGTGAGGGTTCCAAACATTGTTGGTGTCCATCTAAGAGGAACAATTAATGCTTCTGCTATATCCAACAGGCCTAATGCTGATGCTTTGACTGATAGAGATTCTCATCATAGCTATACAAACAAAACCATTGCTATTAGGACAAGATATTTTTGTTAAGGTTGAATGCTTAGTTGATTAGGACAATAAAATTGCCCAACAAACAACCCTTTCATTTGTGCAAGATTATCTATGTTAAGGATTTGAACTCTATCAATCCAGTTTGAAGACAAAGTATTTTAGAGACCTTATTTTCTACATGTTTGATATGATAATTATAAGTACAGTCCGATTCAACATAGTTACAAGGTTCATCTCAAGCAAGGAATAGTTTAACCAAAGCCTTGTGTTAGTAGGGGATTGTGAATGTTGTCTTGCAAGAATTTTGTAATATTATAGCTGTGATACATGTATATTTTGTACAAGATATTGTAAATGGATAAGACAAATGGAGGGTTTTATGCCTACTAGGAAGTGAAAGAAGAAGAAATGGAGAGCCAAGAAGATGAAGAGTTGAGATGACTTTACAAATATCGTATAAGTTGCACGGAAAAGTTATTATTGATAGAGTTGTATTTCTTGTTGAAAGATATAAGTAAATAGTTAAACCCTGATGTATCACAAGTTTCTGTTATGAGTTGATCCAAAATATGGATCTAATGTGCTAGTTATACTTGCTAGATGTTACCACTATTCCCAATGTACGTAACTCATGCTTGTAAGACGCTTCATGTTAAAACATCAGCTCAGATAAGTTGCAATGGCAGAGTCAGTATGGGGATGATCCGAACATCTTCAAAATAATTAAACCAGTAATTTATAGCTCTTGAATTGGAGGGGTTTGCGACAGATAGTGGAACCGCCCTTATATCAAGTGGCGGTTGTGCAACTGCCCTGGCAATTGCATAACCACCGGTCTACATAGGCCGGAGGTTTTGCCACCATACAAAACACGGGCATGGAAACGGTTGCAAGCATTTCCTCTGCTCAACAACAGTTTGTTTAAACTTCTTGGCGGGTGGTTATGCAACCGCCGGTCTACATAGACAGGAGGTTTTGCCACCATACAAAACACGGGCAGGGAAATGGTTGCAAACATTTCCTCTACTCAACAATGGTTCGTTTGAACTTCTTGGTGGATGCCAAAGTAAGAGGGCATAAATGCAAACCTGGTGGAAGAAGACATTAGAAAAATTAGCGAGGAGTTATGAAGTTGGATTCACATTGCAATATGCAAGTTTGAGTTGTTGCTCATATATCTCATTATTCCTAGCTTTTAATGGTTGTTTACAATGTTGGTTTATTTTGTGAAGGCTTGTGAGAGTGCAAAGCAACTAGGTACAAGTTTGGAAAGTCTAGTAATTGGTAGCTCTATCCATGAAAGGCTATAAGTGGAAGTAACTTATACATTTGAGGATGGCATAGCGAAAGGAGAGTGCAATTGCCTCGCCCAATAAAGTTTTTCCCACACCGAGTTTCTACAAGTCAATTTGTGTGGGTAACTTGTGCTTTGGTGTTTTCTTCATGCTTCTCTTTATGTTTAGAATTCTATACATTTCCATTATAACACACTACATCTTTGTTTTACCAAGAAAACTAGTCTAGAACATTCATTCTTCAATCACTCGTTTGACTTAGGAGTATACTATCTGTGTTGGTGAAGCTTAGTGTGGAATATCCATCTAGTTTATGGATCAAATTGGAATCAAAGCTACTTTAGTATCAGTGTTATTATGTAGTTTTGTGTGAGCACATTGCAGCTTATATCCATCACTAGAGCAAGCAGTCATATTGGTAAAGGTATCTTAGTTCCCTTTGAAAAAGACATTTCCACAAGCAAGTGGAAGCAAGAGTCTAGGAGTATGGACCATGTTGATGAAAAATATGCTTGTACAACAAAAAAGAGATTTCTCAAGCTTGAAGGAGAGGCTAACATCTCTCATTCTATGAGCAAGCTTGATTGGTTGGAGTCCACGATGAGGATTCTCGTGGAGAAACTTAGTGTTTCTACAGAGGTGCTAAAAGCAAACAAGGAGGGCACTCCCAAACATGAGAAGTGGAGGAATAACTCCGTGCCAACCAAGCTCCACCTCCGTTCAAGGCTGAAAGCAAAAATAGAGATTCAACCATATGATAGAGATGTGAATGCAGAGAAGTTAGACCATTGACTAGCTCAACTTGAGGTATATTCTAGTTTGCATCAGAATAATGAGAGCCAACAAATTTCTTTTGCAAGGTTAAAATTAACCAATCACACTTTAACTTGGTTTAAGAGTTATTGGTTGTTAAGAAGCTTCCTCATATTACTAGTGGGATGATTTAAAAAAAATTAAAACTGGCGCAGTTCTATCATATTTGTTATGAGGAAGAGAGGTCCATGTATTGGCGATATCTTAAGCAGAGGCAAGGCAAAGCCTGCAAAAGTACTCAAGTGAGTTCCAAGAAGGTTGTCCAAATGGGCAAAGATATAGTGGACCATGACATCTTGATGAAGTATATTGATGGGACTCCATAGCCATTTGAGGAGACCTGTTCTCTTGGCCAAGCCTATGGATGTAGATGAGGCTTGTTCCCAAGCTCATTACTTAGAGATGGACAAGAAGAAGGCTCCATTTGCCACTCAAAACACTTCCAAACAACAAGGTAGCTCCAAGCAAAAGAGTAAAGGTAAACAAAAAGGTAAGAGTAATGCTACTTCCGTTTATAAAAAGGATACTAAAAGGCATTGTGGGCATTGTGATGTTGATAGTCATTCCAAGGATCAATCTTGGAATCTACATTCAGAATTGCATTCATTCAAGAACAAGAACAATACGGCTATGCCCTCTCTCCAAGGTGAGAACATTGGTCGTAGCTCCGATGTGGATGACACTTTGTGTTGTACCTCCATCAATAGAGAGGTATCTTTGGGTGGCAGTAGTGCTCAAGAGAGTGAAATTTCTAAGCTTTTCCATATTAAGTTTCAGATGAAAAAACAAAATTAGATGCTCTTTTTTATAATTGTCCACAAGAAAATTTGATAAGCAAGGAGTTAGTAGACAAATTGAAGGTAAAGACTTACAATCATCCAAGCCCATATTCTATGGGTTAGGTGAAGAAAGGTGTAGACATCAAGATGACCAAGCAATGTAAGGATCAATTTGGTATTAATGCAAATTTCACTGATGAAGTTATAGAGGATATGGTGCCTCTTGATGTGTGGTGTAGTGTTTGGCAACCCTTGTATAATTGGGATGTTATCTTTGTAGACACCTAAATCTGGCCACCAATGACCTCCAATCAGGGTTTTGACTAGTTTTCACTTAAAACGCACAATTTAATCTAAAAACACATACTAAATAATGTAAAACTAATATATTCAAGTGCCAATTTTGGCCAAGGTATCCCTAAATGGAGCAATGCAATTTATGGGTCAGCTAACTTTGATCAGATTATTTCGCGTTAAAATGTCAATTTTGCACCTATGTGCTATGGATTACTCTTTCCTATCAAATCTCTTGCACAAGATACGTGCCTTTGTTATTTGCTATTGGTAACATCTTAAATGAGAATACGGTTCCAATGCATTTGACATCGCCTTTTAATTCCAATCCAGTCGAATTTTGGACCAATAACAAGACATTTTGATCAATTTGAGTAATTTGTGCACAAAGTGTTTAAGTATGCTTAAGAGCTAATTAACCCAAATCAAGGCCTAATTAAGAATTCCATGGAAACTTGTTAAAACTTATTTTTGAAAATAGATATTGAATATCTGCATCATCAAGTGACCTCATTTCTTCGAAAAACATCTCAAGGCCATCATTGCCACAAATATCAAGATTCATGCCTCCCATGCCTCATCAAAGCCCTCTATGCCTCTTAATTGCTCATTTATCCCAAATATTGATGAGTCTATTTATGGATTTTAATTACATAATTGGATTAATCCTATTGTGGATTAATCATTAGCCACACATCTCAATCTTGAGATGAACCGTTCAGATTGATTCTGATCAATCTTAAAAATCTATAAATAGAGTGGCCATGAACATCATTTATAAGCTATTTTGGTGCAAAGTTATAATGCATAAATATCTTCAAGGAGCCATTGCAATTAGTGTTACCATGACAAATTAATTCCAAGCCAAGTCAAGTTAAGCCAAGCCACAAGCCAAAGGTGTCAAGAAGAGATGAAGATAACCAAGCTTCCATTGCCAAAGACTACATGAGCACAAGCCAAACAAGCCACTACAACAAAAAATTTGGAGCATTCAAAAAAGATGAAAGAGGTTTCTTTTGCATTTTAGTTGTGTTTCATTCATGTCTGTTAACTAAGCTCTCCCTAATGTCTAGGTCTAGAGATGTTATGCTAGTTAGTGTGTTTCTTTCATTTTGGAACTAACACTAACCATCCTCTTTTGAGTCAAATTCTTAGATTCACAATCTTCATGAAGAGAGCCAACCATTATCGTTTGGTGAAAGATGGCAAGAGCTACATCATTTCAGCCTACAATGTTGATTCTAAAATGTCTTTGGTAAGTGTCTCTGGAGCTTAAAGGCTTATTAATGCAAGTGAAAAGTTTGCTTTTCTTCTTTTGAATGATATTCAAGATAAAGAAGTGGCTACACAAAAATTCTTGTCACATGTTTACTAACAAAGAGCAAAAGCATATGAGAGAGTTGGTACAACAATTCAAGGAGGTTTCTCGTGAGGCCATAGGGTTGCCACTAATGAGGCCTATTAAGCACAAAATTCAGTTGCTATTGAATAGTCCCATTTCAAATCTTGGGTTGTATAAGCAGTCCTTGAAGGATGCCAATGAGGTAAAATGGCAGTTACAAACTACAATAATTAATTAAGGTGTTATCCATCCTAGTACTTTTTCATGTGGTTCTCCTATTGTTTTAGTATCTAAGAAAGATTGTTTATGGAGAATGTGTGTTGATTATAAAGCAGTTATCAAAATAACCATCAAGAATATGTATCCTCTTCCATGGATTGATGATCTTCTTGATCAACTTTAGCTGCCAAGTATTTTACTAAGCTTGATTTGAAAATCGGGTATCACCAAGTGAGAATTAAAGAAGAGGACATTTGACAAACGACATTCACGACCAAGCAAGGGTTGTATGAATGGTTGGTTCTATTGTATGGGCTATGCAATGCACCGACTACCTTCATACGGTTGATGAATGAGGTAACAAGGCCATTTATTAATTCCTTTGTTATTGTGTATTTGGATGATACTCTTGTTTTTTTTTTCAAAATTAATGAACATATTGATCATTAAAACAAGTTTTGCAAGTTTTGAAAGAACAAGTTAGTGTTGAACAAGAAGAAATGTGAGTTTTCTCAATAATCACTTGTCTTCTTGGGACATGTGTTTAGAGATGGGGAATTGACGATTGATCCGGTGAAGGTAGAGGCCATCATGAATTAGCCAAAACTTTCTAAAGTGACCAAAACAAGGAGCTTTGTCGATGCAATTCAGTATTTGAAGAAATTCATCAAGAATTTGTTTTTTATAATTGCACCTTTGCATGCAATAACATCATGTGGTAAGACTTTTATTTGGGTTAAGAAGCAATAAGATGCATTTGATATGTTCAAACACAAAAATAAGCTATGCTCTAGTATTAGCTTTGCCTAACTTGCAGTTGCCCTTTGAGGTGGAAACGGATGCTAGTATCTATGTTATGGGATTGTCCTACAACAACTAGGCAAGCCCATATCTTATCATTCAAAGTTATTTCATGGTGCCATTCTAAATTATTGTACATATGATAAAGAAATATATGTTATAGTTCAAGTGGTCAAAAAATGGAAACACTATCTTATGGATAGGGAAACTATTGTCCACATGGATCACCAATCTCTCCAATATTTGCAAGCTAAAACCAAATTTCAGCAAGATAGACACTCTGAGTGGATGAGTTTTTTTCAACAATTCCATTTGATTATTAAATATAAGAAAGGTGTGACTAACAAACTAGCTAAAGGGATATGAGTATGATGCATATTTTGGAGAGCCTTTTCTTCAAGCAAAGAGGTCCCAAGGTGCAAGATCTGAGCCAAGGAGGATTATTACCTTCAAGATGGGTCTCTCTACAAGCTGGGTAAGTTTTATGTGGTTAAGAAGGAAAGAGTTCGGCTAATGAAGGAAGCACATACTTAGAAAGTTTCAAGACATTTTAGTGTTACAAAGACTGTTGCACACTTGTAGAGGTACGTTTATTGGCCTAAAATGCAATTTGATGTTGCTAAGTTCATAAGAGGATGTGTATTATATAGTACAAGCAAGCCGAGTAACAAGAAGTTCAGTTTATGCCATTACCAGTTCCTTTTAAGCCATGGAAAAGCATTTCTATGGATTTTGTAGACAGGTTGCCTATGTCAAGGAAGGGGCAAGACTATCTCTGTGGTTGTGGACCGGCTTAGTACGATGTGTATTCTTATTCCTTGTAAGAAGACCCTCAAAGGTAGTGATGCAACTGAGTTTTTATTTGCTAATGTGTGGGTTCATTTTGGTTTTTCTAGTTATATTTTTTTCAGATCGGGACTCAAGATTTGTTTGTAAGTTTTGGGCCACATTGTGGGAGATGGATACCAAGTTGAAATGGTTTACTACTTTTCACACACAAACCAATGGGCAAACAAAAGTTGTGAAAAGAATATTGGTACAAATCTTGTGAGGATACAATAGGAAGCATCCCAAGTCTTGAGATAAACATTTGGTGTATATTCAACATTCTTATAAACAGGGCAGTGCATTCTTCTACTAGAAAAACTCCTTTTGAGGCTTGTTTTAGCTACTTACTTCCATGTGCATTTGATGTTGTTTTGAGACAACCATACAAAGGAAATGGGAAAGTGAATCTAGAGGTCTAAAAAGTTGAAAGATTCATTGAAAACTTACAACAAATTCACCTCCAAGAGCAAGAGAGATTGGAGTCACGAGCCAAGTACAAAGCAAAGCATGATCAATATAGGACTAACATAGTTTCCTTGTTGGAGATAAGGTATGGTTATACTTGAGTGAAAAGAGACTCCAAGTTAAGACTAAGATGCTTAAGCCTCTTAGGTATGGTCCATTTGAAATTCCAGAATAAGTGGGCAAGAATGCATTCAAACTTGATTTACTTGTTTATATGAAGATTTATTCGGTTGTCAATGTTAAGAACTTACTTCTCTTTAAGCATTCTATGTTACTACCTTCAATTGAAGACCTCTCTCTTGATATTTAATTGGAATTGGAGGAGGGCATTGTGTTGCAAATGAAAGGTAGGACAACAAGAAGAGAAGTGCAAGAGCGTTGGTTGGATGGGTTAAAGGGTCAACTACCCAAGAAGGCGAAACGGTATTCCAGAGAAGATGTGGGGAAGAGATTTCCTTACAAGTTTCTAAATCTTTTAGGGATTTAAAAGCCTCAAATTGGGGAGATATGATTCAAAAGATGAATCTAGTGTACTAGCTATACTTGCTAGGTGTTTCCACTATTCCCAATGTATGGAACTCGTGCTTGTAAGACACTATTATAATACATTTCATTTTAAAACATTAGTTCAGATAAATTGCAATGGCAGAGTCGATATAGGGGTGATCCACACATCTTTAGAGTGATGAAGCCAATAATTTTCAGCTCTTGTATTGGAGGGATTTGCCATGGATAGTGAAACTACCGCTATATGCAGGTGGCGGTTGCGCAACCGTCGAGAACCATCAAAGTTTGCAAGTGGCAGTTGCGTTACTGTCAATCTGCATAGACCAATGGTTTTGCAGCTCACCACTATACAAAACACGGACAGGGGAACGGTTGCAAATGTTTTGTTTAATCTATGATGGTTTGTTTGAACTTATTGGCAGATTCCAAAGTAAGAGGACATAAATACAGACCTTGTCGAAGGCAGAAGATATCAGAAAAATCAGTGAAGAGTTGTAAAGTTGGATTTATATTGCAATATGCAAGTTTGAGTCTTCGTTCACGTATATCATTGTTCCTAGTTGTTAGTGGTTGTTTATAGTATTGGTTTATTTTGTGAAGTGTTGTGAGAGTGCAAAGCAACTAAATACAAGTTTGGATAATGTGGTAATTGGTAGCTCCGTCCATGAAAGGACAAAAGGGGCAGTAACTTGTACATTTGTGGATTACATAGTGGAAAAGGGAGTGCAAGTGCCTCACCCATTGGAGTTTTTCCCACGCTGGGTTTCTCTAGGTCAATTTTTGTGCTTACCTTGTGTTTAAGTGTTTTCTTCATGCTTCTTTTTATGTTCAAAATTCTGTACATTTCAATCCCAGCACACTACATCTCTGTTTTAGCAAGCAAACTTGTCTAGAACAATCATTATTCAATCACTCATTTGAGTTAGGAGTATAAGATCCGTGTTGGTGAAGCTTAGTGTGGAATATCTACCTAGTTTACAAATCGTGCATGTTTCTTTTATATCAAGTATATGTATTTTTTAAGTGTCTTGGTTTGTTTCTATCTCGCAGTAAACGCTGAATCTGATCTATCCATACCTATGATTAAGAATGGAATAGGTAACTTACATAAAAGCATATCTTGTAATTGCTAGATTGAAAATGATTATGTAATTGTGACAGACTTCAACCTTAACATGTCCTAACGAGGATTTCTAGGGACCATTGCTGCTAACACCTTGGCTCACTAATGTTTGTTAGAAACCATTTGCTCCATGATCAACAAATCTTGACCCTCAATTTTGGACCATGAGAAGAAAAAATGTCTAGAGAAAAGATATATTCTTTTTAAGAATAAATGAATTCCATAGTGGATTCTCTATTTTTATATTTTAGTGAGACTCATTCTCCCAAACTCGCAATATTTTGAACTAAAGGTACAATCGTGGTATAATATAGAGATACTTCATGTGCATTACTCTTGAATAAAGCTATTTTATTGATTCTTAGCAACTTTAAACTATAATTATGTGTGGATGCTAAGTTACCAAATTCAAGTTTGAATTTGAACTGTTAAGAAAAATGTTCAGAAAACTTGTATCCTGAAAAATTGTAACTATTCAAAAAGAATTATGATAAACAAATTACGTTTTTGTAGCCATCTGACAAAATTACTATTTACAGCTTTTACCATCCACAACCCATAACATTGCTTATATTTGCAATGCACATCTCATCTAATTTAAAGCAGAGATTGAGTGTTTGGGCGCTGCTACTGTGAATCAGAATATTGATATTTTTCTAATATTTAAAGTTTATAAAATCAAATTTATCGCAGTTGGTTAACAAGTCATGCCTTCAGAGAGGGGTAAAAACAAACTGAAAAGATTTTTTTTTACATTTTATGTAACAATTTTCATTTCTTTTCCGACATATTTGATAAAATCAGTAACAGAATTTGAAAGAATATGAGCCTCTTCTAATAATTTCCAGACATCCGCAAACTTTGGAAACTTTGAACTTCGGATACTTATTTATTTATAATGTTACTACAATCATTATTATGTGTCCCCAAAAATAGTGCGTATTATGAGATTTCCAAACCTTATTTGGTTGGTGAACGCGTCGACATTTGAACATCATATGACCATGGATAACACACAATGTTGCCACCATAAACAAGCAATTATGATTACCAATGAGGTTAGATACAGAATAGATGCTGACAAGTCATATTACTAGAATTATCGTCTAATTAGTGGCTCCTTAAAAATTGGAGTTAAAATGCCACAGAGGATCCTCTGACCAAAGGCAATCAGCGATATCTGCTGAATTGATGCTAAAGTTGGCTTTCAGTATGAGCGTCATAACAAAGTTTCTAATTAACAGGCTGCAATCCTCAAGCTGTAACCTTTTATTTGGTTTAGAATTCCAAGAAAAATTACCGAATCAAATGCAATTTCAAACATTAATTGATCCATACTATCATAACTAAAGAGTGAAAATTTACTGTGCAAATTCATGCATGGTAAAGCATATATCAAAATATTTTAGAGGATAGTGCCAAAAAATGCTGAGTACAAAGAACTAAATTGATTGCACACCTCCAAGATGATAGAATGAAGCAATGAAGCATGAGTTGTTCTTTGCAAAGTCTTGGAATGTCTCATCAACCACGCATTGGGAGCAACTTCTTCTGAAAGATAATGCGGCTTCTTCTCAAAGTTTTCATTGTCCCCGCTAAAATTGTTCTTCCCAACAAGCCTTAGGGCAGTTTGTTGATCTTGAGATCCCATCGTATTCATGGTTGTCCTTTGTCAGAAGCATGCCTCCATTATTTGCTTCCTTTGTCAAAAACATACCCCCATTATTGTTGCTCCGCAATAGGAACCACAAACTCTATAATTGAATTGACCTTTAAAAAATTATTATTATTTTTGCATAAATTATACATGGCATTATATGGTAAAACTAAACAGCAATGCAGTTGCAGATGGTTGAATTCCAAAAAGTTTGTTTGTGGCTTGAATGTTTGGTACTAGTTACCAGACTCTACCATTATTTTTGTAATAATTCAAAGAGGGGATCGATTGGGGTCCCCCATCCCATTCCAACTTGAAGCTGACAAGCAATTGTCCAATACATGACTTCAACAGAGACAATGACCGAAATCAGACCCTACACCTGCCCCTCCAAAAATTCCAAAATGTCCACTAAGAAAATCCAATTCGTACACGATTATGCTGTAAAACCATTACATTATGACAGTTTAAGACAAAGACTGATAGAGACCCACAATACTGCAACATCAGATATCTTCTGCCCAAAAATAACCTTATACTTCCCGAAGGAGAACATAAAGACATGCCAACTGATTGATTGATCAACTGATTGACATGGAAAAGACTCCTGACAAAAGAAGCAAGCATCTATGTTGTATAACAAAAGAGGCTACCGCTAACACTGTTTTCCAAATAACAGCTCTCCTTGATGATTCTCATGATCAGCTAGAGCAGGCTCCCCTCCCTGTTCGTCATCACTGAAGAACTCGTCAAAGGGCCTGAGTGATGAATAAATCTCAACCCCAATAGCTTTAGAGGTTACCTGTCAAGTCCTACGCCTACAAGCAACAGCCTCTCGAAGGAAGAGGGCCAAACATTTTTGATCAAGGTAGCGACAAAATGGGGATAGAGAACCACCCAGAGTCTGTAACCAAGCAATGATACATACCTCCCCTGAATCTCATAGTTAATTCAGAGTTTTAAATAGAAAGTTTTTAAATGTCAATAAATAATAAACAGAAAGTTGAGTTGTCACCACTGATAACAATAAGTAGCGGTAATAAATTTGAGCATAATTTAGAAACTATATACATTTTTAAATTATATTAAAAACTCATTCAATAATTAAATGAAATATTTGTTAATATTATTAATATGTTAATTCGTATGATTTAATTGGTTGGAAGGAAGAAATTATTGTTTTCAATGAAAGTTTGATTAATAAAAATTTATGTATAAAAACGAGACTACTAATAACACTTTTTTCGAATTGCAACTATCCTCAATGATTTTTCTTATCAATTAGAGTCCACTTCTCTCCCTCCATCTCTCAACAACTAATTAAAGGGCCTATGTGATGAAGAAATCTCAATCCCAATATTGACCAAAACCACAATTCATGTCTTGCTTATACCATCTTGTGCCATATTTATGGTGATATAGCTTGTTGTAGAGCTGTCACATCCTTGATATCATGAATGTCCAAGATTTACACTATCACTCAATACATCAACGCAAGCCCTACCATATTTCACACAAGAATTCAGATGGCATAGATCAAGACACACTACAATTAGAAATTAACACTTCATCTACTCAAGAAACAAAGACAAACAAAGTGGAAGTGGTCGAATAAAAGGAGGAAAAAGTTGAGGTATATAGACACCCACATCATCATGAGAGGAAACAATCATGGAACCCAATGAGGGAGTGTCATAACAACAATCATTTTGGTTATGCAGGAAATCAGATTTCTAATCAGCATGGCTATGCATAGAAGCCAAAGAATAATTACTATGGTCAGGTATGGAATCAGAGAAATACAACAGTCTATGAAACATGGAATGAATGGGGAAATTGTTTAGCTAAAGACCAACAGACTTATTAAAGGTTTGGTAACTCTTGAGAGCATCTTTAATGAAGATGACCAAATCAAGAAGGACAAAGCAAGCAGGTCAACCAAGAAAAACAATTATGAAAGGGTGGAGATCTACAAGGATAAGCTGCTTGTACTTGGGAAGGTATGTACCAATGAAGAAAAACATGCTTTCATTATGTTATGCCAAGAGTTTATTGATGTCAATGCTTGGGAGTATGGAGATTTAAAGGGGTTTGACCCAAGCTTGGCCCAACACACCATTGAGATGGAAGAAGGTTCCAAATCCATTAAGAAAAAGTAAAGGCCAATCAATCTAAGGATTGAGCCTCTCATGAGGAAGGAACTTACCAAATTAATCGAGTCTAGGATCATCTTCCCTATCAAACACTCTTCTTGGCTAGCCAATTTGGTCCCCGTTAGGAAGAAGAATGGAGAGATCAAATTATGTGTGGATTTCAGAGACCTAAATAGAGTCTCATTAAGAGATCACTATCCCCTCCCAAGTATGGAGTAGATTCTTTAGATGGTGACAAGCAGTGAAATATTATCCCTCCTTGATGGATACTCTAAATACAATCAAATTCTAGTGTAATATTGTGATCAATACAAGACAACATTCACCACCAAGTGGGGAAATTTCACTTACAAGAAGATGCCATTCAGACTTTCAAATGCTATATCTACCTTCTAGTGTGCTATGGATATGGCTTTCCAATGTTTGATAAATGACATTGTGCTGGTTTATCTTAATGATGTGACAGTCTTCTCCAAGGAGGCAAATGAACATATGAAACACTTGAGGCAAATATTTGAGAGGTGTAGAGAGTTTTTTATCTCTCTCAACCCTAAGAAGTGTGTGTTTTCTATCCATGAAGGCAAACTCCTAGGCCATGTTGTTTCAAAAGAAGACTTGTCCATTGACCTAGAAAGAGTGCATGCCATCATAGCATTGTCCTTGCCTAAGCACAAGAAGGGATTGCAAAGTTTCTTTGGTAAAATAAATTTCATTAGGAGATTCATTCCTAAATTTGATGAGCTGGGGAAGCCACAAACTTTCATGCTGAGGAAGGATGAGACATTCACATGGAAAGCAAGGAAGAGAGAAAAATTTGAAGGAATCAGGTAGGTTATTGCCCAGGCTCCGACGCTGACTAGTCTAGACTTATCCAAGGACTTCAATCTCTACACCTTTGGAAATGAAGAGGTAATCTCTACTATGCTCACTCAAGCGAATGGTGAAAATTTAGAATAACCCCTTGCTTAATTAGGGGTTGGAAGGCTATGAGATTAGGTACATGTATGTTGAGAAATAGGTACTTGCAATCATATACAGTCTAAAGAAATTTAGACATATGTTGTCTAATAACAAGATTCACATCATGGTGCCACATCCTAGTGTAAAAGACTTCTTATTGAGTTGAGACTTGAATGAGAAAAGGGCAGTGTGGATCACCAAAGTAATGGAGTATGATGTGGAGATCAAGACCACCAAGCTGGTAAGAGGAAGAGGGCTATGTGAACACCTCACTATGGACTAAAAAGAGCCAAAAGAAGACATTTTGGTACTCCATGATGAAGCTATACTATAAGTACCTGTAATCATGAAGAGCTGGGCACAAGCCATGGTTCATTTCCTTCAAATTGGTGAGTATCTGCAAGGTCTTGATAGAACTAAGAAGATGTATTTTAGACTCCAATATCTTCCTTACATCCTAGTTGATGGAGTGCTATTTAGAAAGGACTTTTTAGGGGTACTCTTGAGATGCATTGATTTAGACTAAGTCAATAGGGTACTATCTAAGTTTCATGATGGACTAGCTGGTGGTCACTTTGATCCCAAGACCACATTTGCAAAGATTATGAGGGATGGCTACTTTTGGCCCAATTTGTTTAGAGACACTCATGCTTGGGTGAGGAAATGTAAAAAATGTGCTTTCTTTGATGAAAAGCAATGACTGGCTATAATGCTTCTACATCCTATTCAAGTGGAACAACCATTCATGCAATTGGGTTTTGACTTCATAGGGATGATCAACCCCCGTTCTAGTGCTAGCCACAAGTGGGTCTTGATTGCTACAAATTATTTCACAAGATGGGTAGAAGCCATCACTTTGAAAGAAGCCAATGAGAGTGCATTCCTAGTCTTCTACAAAGGCATAGTGATGAGATTTGGGGTCCCAACCACAATCATTTCAGATAATGTATTAACTTTATTGGGAATGAAGACAAGTGAGTGGGCATTAAGATGTGGCATCTATCTCAACACTTCTTGCAATTACTACCCATAAGGGAATGGGTTGGCTGAGTCCACAAATAAGAATATGATTAGGATCATTAAAAGGACACTGGAGGAAAATCAAAGAACTTGGCATGCCAAGTTGAGGACAACTCTATGGGTAGACAAGATCACTCCAAAAAGGATAGTTAGGAATTCACCATACACACTTGTGTATGGAAGGGAGGCTATAATTCCTATTTCACTTGAGTTATTAGCCTTGGATCTTGCCCATCAGCTATAATTAGTGGAGAGCAACAGCTTGGAGGTCAGATATTGTGAACTAATAGAGCTTCAAGAAGTAAGAGACCAGGCCATGGATGCAATGACCAGATGACAATAGCAAACAAAGAAGCTTTTTGATAAGATATCTTCACCAAAAAGATTCTAAGAAGGTGACATTCTATTGAAGTGGGATGAGGACTGAGCCAAGCCTAGAAGGCACACAAAGTTTGATGCCTTATGGAGTGGTCCATATGTCATCACCTAATGCAAGCAACATAATGCATTCCAACTCTCCAAGTTGGATGGTGAAGAACTACATATCCCAGTCAATGGGATATATCTTAAACATTATCACTAGCTTTCCCTTGACATGTACATAGTTTCCCTATCTTTTCCTTATTTTCCCTAAGTTTTTTTATGCATGTCCATAGTTTTTTACCCTTGTGTGTGTTTTCTTTATTGTTTGGGGTAAAATCTTTATTGGTTCTTAGGTTTTTATAAGGTTGTTGCTATATTTTCAATCTACATCCTGGCTCCATGTCCAATGGACCTTTAAGCCACCAACCTTCTCAAGCATAACAAGCATGCTTCCCTTGTGAATCACCAAATGTACTGACTAATTTTGGTCTTGCAAGCTAAAATTGGGCACCCTTCTTTCCTTTTCCTTACAAGGTCTTTTGATCCAGGTTCTAACAAGTTCATCCTACAACTGCCTTACGTAGACTTTTTTATGACATGCCTTTTTCCATAAAAAAACCAAGTGTTTTCTACTTCTGGTTGCCAAGTGCTTTGGGTCTGACAAACAAGAGTCGACTTGAAACTCATTTTTGATATTGGATGCTTAACAAGGTAAGTAAGTTACTTCAAAGATTTTTTTATGAACAAAATGGACCAAGTTCAAAAGGTTGAAGGGTCATTTATAAAAGTCTGAAGGTTAGGTACCCTTGTAGATGGTGCTTAGGCAGCAAGAGGACCTTTTTTATTCTTTATAAAGGTGACTTAGAGGCTAAAAAGCACTTGTGGGGAGCAAGAAATGAGTAATAATGGACCTTTGCAAAAGCTTGAAGGGTAACTTTGAGCTCTACGTGTCCTTGCGGAGGGTAGATGGTTGAAGCAAAGGGGCAAAGTAGAAGGCCTGAGAAGGACTTGCCCTTCAAAAAAGTTGACAAGCCAAAGAGATAGTTCTTTCAAACATTTTATCTCAAGGAAATCCAAAGAAAAAACACCAAAGAGCGAATTCTTTTAGACAAAATGTCTGAAGGAATTCCTTTGGATATTTTGTCTGAGGAAATTTGATAGTTGAAAAAAGTTCAAAAAAATTTAGAAGACAAAAGTTTCAAGGGTAGGTGCCCTTGCGGAGGGCACTTGGCTTTGAAAAGAGGACCTTTTCATTTTTTTGAAGGGTCACTTTCCCTTCAAAAAAGTTCATTTACAAAAATCTGAAGGAATTGCCAAAGGGGGTGACAGGCCTATAAACGTCAATTTAAAGGTGATGAGTTAGCCGTTGAGTTTCAAAAAAGGGGTGACATGCCTGTAGATGTCAAATGAAATGTGGTAAACAAGCTATTGAGAAGCAGTCAAAGAACAATTATTTTAGACAAAATGTCTGAAGGAATCCCTTCAAACATTTTATCTGAAGGAATTCAAAAGCCTGAGAGCTTGATGGATGACTCACACCCCAGTGTCAGTGAACCTAGAATGACCAAGCCATATAGATAGGAGCCTTCTGAACACAGAATCTAGCGACTGAGCCATATAGATAGATAGGGCCCTGGCGAGATCCAACGGTGAACAACTAGATTCTCCAGAAGAAAACCCTCCTTCATCATGTTATGGAGAGTGTCTCTCCCTCAGCCTCCATGAGCCCCTATAAATAGCTACAGCTACTATATAGAGGGACCCACCAAAGAAAGGAGTCCTAGAGAAAATTTGTAAGCCCTGAGAGCCCAAATTACCAGGAAAAAGGCAAAAAAATAGCAAAGAAAGAAAAAAACAAAGTGGGTAACCTAGGATATGGACATGTGCATATAAGATAAAAGTTCAAAATGCTTCAGGTGGCATATAAATTCAAGCATAGGGATGAACCAGACTAGGGCAGGTGGCATAGGATTCATCAACGGGAGAAGTAAATGCCTTCAGGTAAAATAGTCTCCATCAAAAAATCATTAAAAGGGTTAGTTGTGAACATTGAAGGGAGCAAACTATGTTTCTTTATTTTGACATTAATGAGTAGCCAATTGCATGAACATTCAAGAGGGCATAGCCTAGTCAACATAAAGAGGGACAGCCTTATCGGTTGCTAGGAGAAGTAACCCATACTCCTGTAGGCCCAAACAATAAGGGTGGCATCTTAAGTACTTACAACATGGCCTTCTTATATGCATTTAAGAAGAAATGGTGGTAGCATGGGCTAATTCTTCACTGTAGGAGTGTTTAATACAGCATGGGCCTCATTCCCTTGACTGGTCAATGATCTTTTTCCAAGTTCTCTATATATTATAACTTCTCATTTTGAAAAATCTCTTTCAACATTATATGGCAAAGCCCTGAAGAAATTTACCTTAAATAAAAGAAGTGTTATACCTTCATTCAAGCTTGCACTTTTGCATATGCCTATGGTATTTTTTTATGTTTAGTCATTTCTTCTAATGCTTTCATAAGTTTATACCAACATATCTAGTGTATTACAAATTCTTTTCTATAGGTCAACAAGAAGTGTCTAGATTGAAATATAGGCATAGGGGAACAACTACCTAAGAATGTGTCTTTAGAACACCTCTAGTAGTTTCTTCCTCCCTATACTTTCATAGGATCCCCTATTAAAGCATTGATGAAATCAGTTTCTCATTCAAATGAAGTGTATTTTTGCTTCTTTTAGTGTAAAGTGTAGGTGAAAGCTGAGTAGACCAATCAATTTTGGTGCATCACCACTTTAGTTAGGTTATATTTTTCTTATAGTATCTCTCCCTCTTTTCACCCCCCTATTGTTAGTACTAAAATTTAGGGCCTCAAGGTGCATCAAGGGGAGCTATCCCCTAATCTAGATATTCATTCCTTAAATTTGCCACCCATAGCAAGAGGAATGTCTCCATTGTGTCACATGGAGGAAAGGAGCTGAGTATCATTTCAGAGGGTGCAATCCATTGTGTCAATAGTCCTTATGGATTATGTCACATGAGTTGTTCATGATACTGGTGCCAATATAGACAACCCTTACTCTGGGCCAATTCAGACCAACCAATGTAACATTGACATGGATCAAGAACCAAATATGGCTACTATGGGTAATTACTAGACTGACACTAAAATTTCAAAAATATTTGAGTTATTAAAATTATATCAAGATGTCTTTTCAAAAAGCTACAACAAGATGTGATGAGTGTCATTTAACTCTTCATTTAATCAATGTTCAATTGATGCCTTGTCAATCAGGGCTGGTGTGTAAAGCTATTTGCAGTAATGTGTAGGATGGTAGATCTAAAAGTTTGCTTATGGGGGTGTTTGATGGTCCTATTCTAACTTTGACTGAAATTAATAAATGTGTCCTAAAGTATTTGATTCACTCTTTTGTTGAAAAGGAAAATATGTAACTATTTAATCAAATAAATCCACTCTTTTGCTTGAAAGTAAAATCACACTCCTATTTACGCTTGCGTGGAAAGTAAAATCACACTCCTAACTTAAAAAGGAAATTTAATTCACACGTTTGCTGTAAAAGAAAACTCACTTTGCTTAGAAAGGAAATGACTTTGGAATAAGGAAATGCCTTTTGAACTATGAATTTGTTTTGATGTTTTATGAATGAATGCAAACATTAACAAGATTCTAATTAATTATAACAGAGAGTTAATATAACATAATATAAATACCGTACATAGTTCCTGGTTCCAAGGAGAGTGGGCCCTTACTCCTCTCAGACTTAGGAACAAAGATTAATCAATGTTGGAAACTAAAGTGATAATTCATAAAACCAAAATGATTACAATCTATCTAAAACCTATAATATACTTGTATGTATCTTTCATCTATTTATTATTATTTTTCAATGACAAAAGTCTTACCTTTTATACTAATACAATCAACTCAAAATAGGATGCAAAGAAGTATGATTTCTTGGTCGATCCACTCATCCAAAGATAAGAGATTGGATTTCTTAGAGATCCAATTATTTTGATGAAATAGATATACTATCTTATAATAGTCCTAAGATCCAAATATATACAACTTTATCAAAAGCAAATCCTAAAAAATAGCAGGGTGTATTTTTCTCATTTGACTCCAAATGGAATGATTCTCTCTCATCTTATCTCGCTGCCAATTTCTCTATTTGTAGCTTTATCTTTACAGAATCCATATAATTGACCTTGTAGAGTCGATAGGAACGAGCCTATGGAGTCCATAGAAATAAGCATATAGAGTCCATAGAAACAAGCCTACAAAGTCTGTAGAAATAAGCCTATGGAGTCCATAAAAAAATTTTGTGTGAGTTCATAGTTCTGTTGGATGGAGATCAAAATTGAACTTTCACTATACATCACCTGTGTCTTCTTCCTGAACATTCTTCACAACAAAAAATTACTAAAACATGCTATGTATTAGACATTAATGACAAAGTAAAGGTTTAGTCTTTTGTTCAATATAAACAAGACAAGTATCTATTTTCCATGTAATAACTATCTAACAATCTATGATTTGCATAAGATAATATCCTTAGAGAGATGAATTGAGGGAAATAACATATCATAATGAGCCATATTTTGAACTCATCAAGATGAACATAGTTCATTCATCTCTAGAAAAAATTCATATCAAACTGGTTTATGTTGCTTGATCAGTAAAAAAAGGCCATATAGAATGAATCCCAATCTATGAGTGTGCATCAAAGAGGAAATTGATAGTATGTTGTGTGCTAGAGTAATCACCCCCATTGATGAACCTTAATGGGTTAGCACTATGGTGATTATTATTAAGAAATATGGATGCATCTGTATTTACATGGATTACTGGGTACTTAATGCATCTTGTGTTACTGATCCTTTTCCAATGCCTTTCACGAAAGAAATCCTTGAAGGTGTTACTGGCTATGAGATATATACCTTCACAGATGGCTTTTAAGGATACAATCAATTCTAGATAGCTAAATAAGACTAGTCGAAGACTACATTTACCACTAAATGGGGATCCTTCACATATACTATCATACCCTTTAGGTTAAAGAATGCACCAGTTGTGTTCTCACAGATAGTTGTTGAAGCCTTTAAGGATTTCATCCATAGGTTTCTTCAACTCTACTTGGATGATTAGATAGTTTATGGCTTGGTCAAGGACCATTAATCTAATCTAAGGCTTATGTTTGAGCGAAGTTGGGTCTTACAAATATCATTGAACTCAAAGTAGTGCTTATTTGATATCCATTAGTGAAATCCTTACAAAACCAAGTGAAGATCACCTAGATCATCCAATCTACTTTGCTAGTAGGAAACTCACTTTAACTAAAAAGAGTTACACCACTACAAAGCATAAAACATTATCGATGGTTTATGCTCTATAGAAGTTCCAACAGTACTTATCGGCCACTCATTTTGCCTTCTACACAGATCATGAGGCTTTAAAATACCTCATCAATAAACCTATGCTAAATGGATAGATCTATCACTAGATAGTGTTATTATAAGAGTTCCAATTTTTTGTCATGCTAAAACCTTGGAAAGCCAATTGTGGACCTGACCACCTATCTTAAATTGAGTCCAAAGAACCATCACACACCATTGAAGATGAATTACCTAATGTTTAACTCTTTCATGTTACTCATGTACCTGAGGAGCTAGAGTAGATTACTATTTTTTGACCACTAGCTCAGTGCTTGATTGTCTCACTCCTTAGGACAAAAAAGAACTTACGGTCTGTGTTGCACCTTTTTAACTCGTAAGAGGGGGTCTATACAAACTTGGCCATGATAAGATTCTTCGACATTGTTTTATGCAAAATGAGTGTCCTGAGGTACTTTGAGAAGTTCATAAAAGTATTGCCAGAGGACTTTATGTTGGATAAGTTACCATGCATAAAGTTATACTAGCTAGACTATGGTGGCCTACCCTTTTCCAAGATGCTAAGGCATATGTTAGACAGTGTGACATATGTTAGTGTGTAGGAAAACCTAATTGACAAGATGCCATGCCTCTATGACCAATTCCTTCTCAAGAACCATTTGAGAAGTGAGCCATTGATTTTGTTGGCTCCATCACTCCAACTAGATGAAGAATAGGCTATCGGTATATCATAATAATAAATTACTACCTCATACACTGGGCTGAAGTTGTGCCTATCAAATATTGTACTCTACCACTATTACACACTTTATTTAGGAGCATATCATAACTCAGTTTGGATGTCCACTAGGTTTCACTAGTGATTGAGGTACCTATTTCTTAAATTAAATAATTCATGTCCTATTTAATGAGTTCATGATTTCACACCAAAAAATGATGTCATACCACCCACAAGCCAATGACACTGTCGAGGCCTTCAACAAGATCCTAGGCACCACCCTGCCAAAGATTTGTAATATTGGTAGATTAGACTGGGATGATAGGGTATATGCGGTCTTATGGGCTTACTGAACAACTTAAAAGTGTGATGAGTCCCATAAATGTCATGTTATTTTGTCCATATATTGTGCTCATCTTACTTTTTTACCATGCTTTTGAACACTTTTTCATATAATTTTCTACTTTCATAATCTATATAGCATTATATTTTTAAACTCTTTTGAATAGTTAAAATTATGTATTGAAATTAAATATATGATGATTATCTATTGCTTTAGGATAATTTTTCTATATATGTGTTTTGAAGATGTTTTGAAGAAATAGGTATATAGCATGGAACATCCTGTAGTAAAAGGTATCTCATTACACAGACCATCCTACAATCACTGCGTGACTAAAGTTACAAATGAACAAATTTTGATTCTATTCTAAATGACTCATAGGAATGAATCTAACCTTCATATAACTCAATAAGGAAGTGGTTTAAGAACGAAATGACCATGTTTGTCTTGCAAAAAAGTCACAAGATTCACATGAAGAATGTCTTTAGCGAAAAGAACCAATTTTGGTTATTCTAATTCGAATATATCTTTGAATAGAATGCATATATTTTTTTACATAAAACAATCTCCTCTATAGTATACAAATACATAGCATTAGAGTTGAGATATATAGAAAATAGTATATGTTGAATAGAGATTGTTAGAAGTACATTGTGTTAAGTAATTGTGATTGTAACTTCATGCAACAATTTGTTGATGCACTTCTGATTAATATGAGTGAGAAATTATGACTTAAATATAGCATTGTAAGAGGAAGAGTTGAAGCTGGAGTTGGAAGGAGGAAGGGTCCCCTTTGGAATGTTACAACAACAATCCAACCCATCTAGTTAGTTAAGCATGTTATTTGTTTTCTTTAAGCATTGTATGTTTCATTTTTGAACTATGTGATTTGCATTCTTTTTTACGATTTGTTTTAGGAATCTTCCCATGTATAAGCATCTTTTTTACTTTATTTATTTTCATTTCAAGCATTTCATTTACTACACTTCGGCATCTTAGATATAATTAGCAGAATGTCAAATTAGAGATTGAGTGTGCACATATAATGACATCATCCTATTAAGTCTATATCCATGGGTTGAAATTTAAATGAGGTAGAAGGTACAGATCCATGGTTAATCTCTTGGTTCATTTTGATCAAGAGAAGTATATCCAATTGTGAATTAGTTGCTAGTCATTTTTGGCACAATTATCAAGGAAGGGTGTCACACACTTATAATCTTCAATCTTGAAAGCAATTATTTTTAGATGTTTAATGTTTTTCCAAAAGCTTGATTTTACAGATTAAATATTTCATACTTTCACATTTTAAAATTTCTCTTTTTACAATTAGGATAGTGTAAATTTTCAAAAAACCCCATATTATTAACCCTGTGCAAACAAGGTGGGAAAAAAGCTAAAGATATAAAAAAGTGGTTGATGTATGTAAAGTGAAGGGGACAATATAGGAAGATTTTTGCCTAAATCATTGAAAATTAATAAAATATCTAAAATACATCCTGTATAAATTGAGGAACATGAAGGAATTCCTAAAGATCACTCACAGTTGTCAATAGAAGAGGTTGAGAAAGAAGAATTTTTGGCTGGACTAGTAGCACAAGCTAGAGATCTTAAAGAGGTTCATACCATTGGAATAGACCCACATGAACCACCTCTAATAATTCCTACCTTATCACCTCATAATTAGGAATCTAAAGTTCACTTCCCTATATCACCCAAATTTCTTGCTAAGGAGGCATTCAAAGCTATTCTTGCCCCTAGTAGAAACACTAGGCAAATATAATCTTCCAATTTAGAAAGACTCTTTGTTGAGACACTAGGCAAATTTTCTAAAACCTCCACACTAATCCCACTGTATAGGAAGCCATACATTCATAAAGAAAAAGATAGTGTCTCCATATTCTACACCCTAGAAAATAAAATAATTGATAGGAATTTTGAGTGTTGGGTAACAACAACCTCCCGTCTACCAACACAAAGAGTAATCATGGGGGATTACTAGAAAAAAACACTACCATTGAGTCTGCTAATTTTGAATTCCCTATCCTTACTCCTAATGGAAATGCACCCATGAAAAATATCTCTCTGCCCTCCCTACCTTTAGAGGAATAACATTTGAGGATCTAAATACATTTCTTTTTGAGTTTAACATATTTTGCTGCAGCTATGATTATAATCAAGATGCTCAAAAAATAAAACTATTTATAGAAACACTTAGATGGTTCAGTTCATGGGACATAAAAAGGATGCTATTTCTACTTGACAAGACATGAAGGAGAAGTTTTTGATGAAATATCAAGATTATTGTAGGGTTAGAAACTATAAGAGAGATGACATTTTATGAATGATGCAAGCTGATGACAAATCATTAGAGGAGTATATGTAAATATTTTTGTTCAGCTTACAAAAATCTTAGTAGACCACAATGGACAAGGAATCAATCAAGCTAATATTCTTGAAAGGAACTAAAGAAGATTGTTTGGAGGTACTAGATCTAATATCTAGTGGTGATGTATCTACACTACCATTTGATGAACTAACAGTTCTATGTACAAAGAGTAATCATGGGGGATTACTAGAAAAAAACACTACCATTGAGTCTGCTAATTTTGAATTTCCTATCCTTACTCCTAATGGAAATGCACCCATGAAAAATATCTCTCTGCCCTCCCTACCTTTAGAGGAATAGCATTTGAGGATCTAAATGCGTTTCTTTTTGAGTTTAACATATTATGCTGCAACTATGATTATAATCAAGATGTTCAAAAAATAAAACTATTTCTAGAAACACTTAGATGGTTCAGTTCATGGGACATAAAAAGGATGCTATTTCTACTTGACAAGAAATGAAGGAGAATTTTTTGATGAAATATCAAGATTATTGTAGGGTTAGAAACTATAAGAGAGATGACATTTTATGAATGATGCAAGCTGATGGCAAATCATTAGAGGAGTATATGTAAATATTTTTGTTCAGCTTACAAAAATCTTAGTAGACCACAATGGACAAGGAATCAATCAAGCTGATATTCTTGAAAGGAATTAAAGAAGATTTTTTGGAGGTACTAGATCTAATATCTGGTGGTGATGTATCTACACTACCATTTGATGAACTAACAGTTCTATGTACAAAGAGTAATCATGGGGGATTACTAGAAAAAAACACTACCATTGAGTCTGCTAATTTTGAATTCCCTATCCTTACTCCTGATGGAAATGCACCCATGAAAAATATCTCACTCTGCCCTCCCTACCTTTAGAGGAATAGCATCTGAGGATCTAAATACATTTCTTTTTGAGTTCAACATATTATGCTGTAGCTATGATTATAATCAAGATGCTCAAAAAATAAAACTATTTCTAGAAACACTTAGATGGTTCAATTCATGGGACTTAAAAAGGATGCCATTTCTACTTGACAAGAAATGAAGAAGTTTTTGATGAAATATCAAGATTATTGTAGGGTTATAAACTATAAGAGAGATGACATTTTATGAATGATGCAAGCTGATGACAAATCATTAGAGGAGTATATGGAAATATTTTTATTCAGCTTACAAAAATCTTAATAGACCACAATGGACAAGGAATCAATCAAACTGATATTCTTGAAAGGAATTAAAGAAGATTGTTTGGAGGTACTAGATCTAATATCTGGTGGTGATGTATTTACACTACCATTTGATGAACTAACTGTTCTATGTACAAACTACTCCAGATCAACCATGAACAAAAGTAGAGGCAAAACCCTTCCTACAACATCTATTGTAGGACTGTCTAAAGGTGAAGTTAGCAACCTGATACAAGATATGAAATAAGACATCATCATTCACCTATCTACTTAGTTTGATACATTACATACACAGAGAAAGCAAGAAGAAATTGAAAAAGCCTTGGCCGCCTATTACCCTAAATGCATAAAGAAGAAGGTAGATTGCACATGCCATTCCATAAATGCTGGGGTAACAAGTATCACCAAATAAAATCCTAAGATAGTATAGTTGTATGCCATAGGATAAGATGAGAACCAAGTGTTTTTCATGGCTCAATGAAAATTATGGGTTCAAAGACCAGATATGCCATCAAACTCTATGTTTGTAAATTCTCAAGTCTCAAATAATCCTCAATATGGTTCTTAGATGAATATATCCAATCCAAATTGATCCCAAAAAAGTTGGCAGCTACCCCAGAATTAGTTATGAATGCAACATAATGGATAACAACCTCAACAGGGACAATTCCAAAACTAGTAATGGTTCTATCCATCTAATCCATGACAATAATGGAGATAAAATCAAGGCTTTCCCCAATAAATGCAACAACCATAATAACAAGATAATGAAAAACACTCATTACCCTATTTGAACCACTTAATTACTCACCCAACCCATCTTCAATCCTGCCAATAAATTGGTTCAACTGACTCAATCTACTGAAATAATGCAATATCAAACATACACTTTGAATATTAATTAAGTTCAACTTCACTCAAGTCATGTTCTTCCACAACCCACCTCACCTATAATCATAGAACACTTTGAACCAGATTCGCTCCATACTAATCCATAGACACTCATAACTAACATTGAGCCAAATCCATCAGAAAAACAAAAAGAAACTGACAATCCTCCTTTTCCAAAAAGATTGAGCATATCACGGCCTGAACAAGAGCCTGAGTTTGATTCTTAGGAAAACTCAAGAATGTGTGCATCAAAATACCACTCTTTCAAGTAATAAAGTATGTTCTTATCTACAATAAATTTGTTTGAGAGCTAAGTTTGAAAAAATTGAGAAGAAAGAAGAAGGATCCGAAAACAGTCCAAGTCATTGGCCAATTAGCAGAAATTGTGTTGGGAAACATAGTTCTAAAATATTCTGATCTAGGAAGTCTTATAGTTAATGTTAGCATCTATGTCTAACCTATTTATAATACTTTAATTGACTTAGGTGCATCCATTAACATGATGACCATGGAGACTATGCATCAACTGAAGCTTACCACTCTCTGTCCAATACCTATCATCCTCCAAATGACTAATATATCAACTATTAAGCCTGAAGGAATTGTTAAGGACCTTATTATCACTATGGATTCTTAGAAATATCCAAAAAAAATTATTGCCCTATAGTCAAAGAGTAATTTGGGAGGTTATCCTCTCATCTTTGATCATCCATGGTTGGCTACCATTGATGCCTTTATTGGTTGTAGGTCAAGAAAAATGCCAATTTTCAATGAAAATGACACCAAGAAACTGATGTTGTATCAAATAGCTCAACCTTCCCTTAATGATGGACCAATATATTGGATTGATGAACTTGAAGAAGCTATATCTTTACAAACTCTCTACATAATTGATCAGAGTCCAGCTTTACAGGCCCAAGAAGAAGACATTATCCTTACTGATATCTTGCAAAACACCTATCGATAGGATCTTGTAGTAACCAACCTGTTAAAATGTACACCATGCCCTCTTCAGAATACCTTTCCTAAGACTAATTTTGTTGACATCACAAGAGACATTTAGGAATTCCATCAATTAATTCCCCATCAATGCAATTATGCTCCTTTAATCACCAACCCATGCTTTCTTTAACAAAGCAAGTAGACATGTTGCCAAATAAACCTCTCAACATCAACACTTTTTTAACACTCTAGCAAGAAATTCAGTTACTTAAAATGTTGAGAAGGCATATAAAAACATTTTCCTAAGATTACCATGACATGAGAGGAATACCCCTAGATTTATGCACGCATCACATTTATATTAAAGAAGAATCCATACCTATTTGCCAACCCCAAAGATGAATGAATCTTGTAATCAAAGACATTGTCAAAATTGAGTTGTAAATACTCTTGGATGCAGGATTTGTTTATTCTATCTCAGATAATCATTGGGTCTCTCCCTTGGTCATTATCCTAAGAAAGGGGGTAAATGGCGTAGTTGTGTTGACTACTGAGAGTTGAATGCTGCTACTAGGAAAGATCACTTTCTCTTTCCATTTATTTATCAAGTATTGGATATGTTAGCAGAGAATAAAAACTTTTATTTCCTAGACAGCTATAGTGGTTGTAATAATATATGAATTACTCCACAAGATCAAGACAAAACCACTTTTACTTGCCCTTGGGGAACCTATGCCTATGTCATCTTGACATTTGTTCTTTGTAATACCCTAGCTACTTTTCAACAGGCTATGTTGAACATATTTTCTAATCTCTCCCATGACTGTGTTGAAATATAAATGGTTGATTTCATTGTCTATGAGCAGACATTTGAAGAAACATTGACCAACTTGGAGAAAGTTCTTCAACATTTTTAGGACCATCAATTATCTCTGAGTAATGAAAAGTGTTACATACTTATGACTGAAGCGATTGTGTTGGGACATCACATATCCTCTGCTAGAATTCAATTTGACACAACAAAGATAAGTATCATCAAGGATATACCTACATCAAAGAAACAAAATGATGTTAGAAGTTTTCTAGGATATGTTGGTTTATCAAATATTTTAGTAAAATTTCCACCCCATTTTTTGGATTGCTTACAAAAGATGTTGAATTTACATGGACTAATGACTATCAAACTAACTTTTAGTGACTCAAAGACCTAATCATAACAACTCTTGTTCTGAGAGGGACTGACTGGAAGAAGCATTTTCACATTCATAAAGATGCATCTGACACCACTCTAGGAGATTTCCTTGGCTAAAAAGATGAATCTTTGAGTTATGTAATTTATTTTATCAAAAAGAATCTTCAAGGGGATGAACTGAACTACACTGTAATAGAGAAGGAATTTCTCACCATCGTCTATGCCATCAACAGATTTTGACACTACATTACAGGTTACCAAGTATTCATCCACGCCGATCATGCAACAATAAGGTATTTAATAAATAAACCTGATGTAATAGGCATGATAATTTATTAGTTGCTTTTGTTGTAGGAATTTGATATTACCATTATGGATAGACATAGTAAAGATAATGTAGTACCAGATTTTCTATCTTGATTACAAAATAATGAGCATAGTCCCATTGTTGATGAATCTTTTCCTAATGAACATTTATTTTTTGTAACAATTTAATCTCTTTGGTTCACATAAATTGCTAACTATATTGATGCAGGATCACTACCACAACATTTCTCACCTAGGGATAAACAACACCTAATCTAAAAGAGCAGACATTATTCCTAGATTGTAAAGATATCTCTTTATCACTAGACCAGATTTAGTTATGAGAAGATGTATTTAAGAAGATGAAGCTTATGACATTCTTGGAGCCTACCATAATGAGCCCTATGGGGGTCATTTTGATATCAAACAAACTGCCATGAAATTACTCACTATTGGATATTATTTGCCTTCTTTGCATAAAGATGCTATGATTTACACCTATAGATGTGATCAATTTTAGTGTATGGGAAATCCCACTCGCTTTGATAAAATGTCATTACAGCCATAACTGGTTCTAGAACCCTTTGACAAGTGGGGACTAGATTTTGTAGGTCTCATTGATCCTAAATCCAATCATAAGAAATACATACTGGTATAAACTAATTATGTCACCAAATGGGTAGAGGTTAAAGCCTTAACCCATGCTCAAGATGAGAAGGTAGCTAAGTTCCTCTATGAAAAAATCTTCACTTGTTATGGAGTACCAGGAGAAATAGTCATAGACAAGGGGCAATAATTCACATCAGACCTCACAACTACCTTGATAAAATAATATGAAATTAGACACAAGAAGTATACCCCTTACTATGCTCAGTCAAATGGTTAGGTGGAAGTGACAAATCGTGAATTAGAAAATATCTTCACTAAGACTATCAGTCTGAATAGAAAATATTGGTCAACTCATCTTTTAGAAGTAGTTTGGGCTTATAAAATCACTTGGAAAACCACAACTAGTTTCACTCTATATGAACTAGTTTATGGTAAAAATCATATTCTGCCCAATGAGTTTGAACATAAAACATTAAGGAAAACACTTGATTTGGGCTTAGATATTTCTTAGGCTCAACAAGATAGAATCATTCAATTGAATGCACTTGATGAATTAATAAAAGAAACACTTTATCATACTAAAATATTCCAAAGACAATGTGTAGGATGGCATGACAAGAACATCAAGACTAAGAATTTCCAACCAAGAGATTGGGCACTCCTTTTTGACTCTACATACAAGGATCATAACTAAAAGTTACAGTCTAGATGGTTTGGACCTTATGAGATTGAATGAGTTTTTGACAATGGAGCTATAAAGCTCACAACCATTGACTCTATTAGGTTCCAACTGCTTATTAATAGCCACATGCTCAAGTTGTATAAGAAATAATTTTCCAAAAAAAAATTTACTCACTAACTTCTTGAAGAAAAACATCCATCTCTTCTTCATGAAGCAAATCAACTTGTTCCTACAGTCGAAGGGTATTTCTGTCAACCCTTCTCTAATATTTTCTAAGAGTAATAAAGGTTCTTGTAGCCAAGAACAAGTCATTCCCAATGACTTGGTCTAGGCTGAATAAAATACTACCCTCTAGATTCTTGTGATTTCATTTGAAGTTTGGACCATAAAATCAAAAAATTTAGTAATAAAAACCTTCAAGCGTTGCTAATGGATGTTGTCTTAGAAAACCAAGTCACTAGTTGATCGACATTCATTAAAAAAAAGAGAGAAAAGGCACTACTACAATAAAAAAAATTTGTTTTCCCTTGTTTTTGCTTACAGGTTCATTCCCTTGGAGTAGAAATACATTTTTTTTCTTGCTACAAAATAAAAAATTTGTTGATATAAGTGAAAAACTTGTTGCTACAGGATACAACTTGTGGCTGTAGGATAAAAAGTGTTGCTACATGACACATAGCTTCCTACATGATGTCTTCCTACATTCCATCCTACATCAATCATTTTCTCCCACTCAAATGCTAGCGTATACCGATCTCCACTCCACATCATCATTTGCATATTTATGAAAGGTATTTCTATAGGTAATATGATAATTATTCTATATTTATTTCCTACCATACATTTTAATTATTTACAAAAGATAAAGAGACTTAATGCTATCAATGCATCGTAGTATCCCCTCCTTATCATGCCCACTTACTGTCTCCATCATTATTGATGTGACCATTGACATAACTTCTATTGCCAACCCTTACTCTTCTCACGAGTGTTTTGTGCACGTCGACATTCACCCTCAAGGATAAGTGATAGATTAATTTGGGGGGATATTTCTCATTAATTCAAATGGATTATTTCACCTCTAAAGATGTAAGCCACAAATCATTCTACCATTACCCAAAACCCTTACTGCAAATACACAAACATGTAACTCACATAATATGGGAGGTGATTTCTTGAAACATGAACCATTGAATATTACCCCCTTGACCAACAGCCCAAAAATCTTAGCCTTGTTCTGGCATATAGGATGGGCACCGTATTTTGAGAAAATACAGTCCATGAATGAAGTAATTACGGAAGAATTTATTGGTATATTGTATAATAGTTTGGCCATGGTAAAAGGGATGGGAGTAAGCTGATAGAAATAGCCATCAGTAGAATAACTAGAATATCTAGAACAAGAATGGCAAGACAAATATGATGTTTGGGCTAGGATATGAAGGTTTAGCAGAGTAAATGAATGACTAGAAACCTCAAAGCAAGGCATTGCAAGGTTGTCTCTACCAAGAAGATGGGCTAAGGCTATCGAGTTTATCTTCAGATATTTCATCTGTGAAGGAAGGTATTTGATAGCATACACTTCAAAGTGTGATTTATTTTATAGCAAACATGTGAAGCAAATTTTATTTTCTAGTTAAACATTTTTATTTTTATGCAAGCATAAATAGGAGTGTGATTTTACTTTAAATTAAAAGAGTGGATTTATTTGATTGAATAGTTACATCTTTTTTTTTTCAACACAAGAGTGAATCAAGTAGTTTAAGACACATTTCTTTCTTTAGTCAAAGTTAGAATAGGACCATCAAACACTCCCATAAGCAGACTTCTAGATCTACCATCCTATACCTTACTACAGACAGCTTTGGACACCAGCCCTGGTTGATAAGACATCAATTGAACATTGATTAAATGAAGAGTTAAATGACGCTCATTAAATTTGGCATCGTTATCAGGGAACAAGATGTTAGTAAGGTAATAATTATTGGTCTAGAGAATTTTTTTGTAAAAACCATAAAAAGTCAATAAATTGATGTACTATCTGAGAGACTCTAAAGGATGATTCATCCCAAAATTTCCACCAAGAACACAAGTTGATACTCCTTCAACATCTCTGACTAGTGAACCATAAGTTACGAGTGAAACCTATCTACAAGAATCTTTAGAAACTTGGATAGAAACCAGGGCATTGCCACAAGCGAGCCCCATAGGACAAATTCCTCAAGATCAATCTCTTGCAGGAAGACATTATTTAGAGATTACCAAGGACTTAGAAGAAGCATTTCAAAGATCCATAGCTGAAGAAAATTTTGAGAACTTTGAACAACCCGTAATTGATCTCACAAATATTCAGTGGGAAGATCATCCCAGCTTTGAAATATCATCAAAAGAAGAAAATATGGCTCTTTAATAAAATCATAAACTTGCACAACCAGGAACGACTTTTTCCTTTCCTATTGTTTCAGATCCTAATGATCAAACCCCCATGAAAAATATTTCTCTAGCTAATCTGCCAAATTTTTTGAGAAGATCTACAGAAAATCTTGATCAATTTCTGTTTGAGTTTAAGGGCTATATCAAACCTATGATTACACAACCGATATCCAGAAATTAAAACTATTTCCCTCTACACTTAAATATGTAGCTATGAGATGGTTTATGGGTTTACTTGGTGATTCTATTATAACATGGGATGACATGGAGACATAATTCTTAAACAAGTATCAAGATTATTATCGAGTGCGAGAAATTTTTTTTCTTCAAAATCAAACATAATGAGGATGAATCTTTAGAGGAATATTTGGATAGATTCATGTTCACTCATAAAAGAAGTAATTATCCACTCATTGAAGAAGTTCAAAAATTAGTTTTCTTAAAAGGGTTAGACGAAGATACTAGAGATACCTTAAATCTAATGGGAGGTGGAGATATAAATAAGTTGGCTTTCGATGAGATTTTTGAGCTTTGTACCAACTACGAATAAAACTTAGAATTAGGAAATGAAGGTTTAGAAAATCTAATGAAGTGGGTAAGTTAATGGAAGAATTTTCCAATTTAAAGATGGATATTCTGGTTACATTAAATAGTACTTTATATGGCCTTCAAGCTAAGGCAAATGCAATAGAACCCTTAACAATCTATTATCCTAAGTGCAGATAGAAACATGCCCTTAGAGACTGCCCCTAGATAAAACCAATGTTTCATCATGTGGGATCTGTGATGCAACATATCATGATACCAAACATTGCACCCTTCTGCCTTTTTTAAAAAATTAAATGAAAATACAAGTCCAGTCCACTGAAAAAGTAAATTATACCCAGAGACAAAACTTTGCCCCATAAAACTAGGCTCAAGGACAGTTTAATATAAGAAACCCAGTTAATCCATGGATGGCACCATGGAATGTTTCAGTTCCTTCACCTTTTTGGAATCAACCTCAAACTCTATCAATCTAAAATCCATGGGCAGGACAAGATTGGATACCAACACCCCCATAGATGGTGCCATAGCCACAACAATAATGGGTACCACAACAACAATGGATGTCATAGCCATATCAACAATGGAATTAGTAGTACAACCCACAGTAACAATTCATCCAACCAATAAGACCACTTCAACATCAAACTATAATGCCACCCCTAGTTATTCAACAACAAGGACAAATCAATCAACTCTCAATGCCTGCACAACCAATAGCAAATCTAAAAAATAAATAACCGGCACCTATTTATGTTAATGAACAGGAAGAGACAATGAATGTTGGAGCTATTGATTATTCAAATATACATTTAAGATCTGGGAAAACTATACAAAAACCTCTAGTTCTCATTTCTGAGATACCTGATGAATTAAAAAAATAGAATCATCTCAATTAAACACTAGAGAAGTCAAAATCAAAATGAACCCTGAAGCAAACAAAGAAAACACTACTACACCAGTAGTTCCTTTTCTTGACAGATTAAAAGAAATTGATATTAAACCAGAATCAAAATTGGTCCATGAGTTGCAAAAGATCAATATTGAGGTACCCCTACTACAAGCTATTAGGGATATACCTGAATTGAACAAGATCATCAAAAATATTTGTATCAGGACACCTAGGAGGAAAGTAAAATATCCAGGGACCATTCATGTTGATGAAAAAGTTGCTAATTTATTAGTAGGAAAACTATTAGTTCTAAAATATGCAGATCTAGGAAGCTCAGTGATCACAGTCATGATTGGAGGTAAATAAATTCTTAACAGCTTAGTAGATCTGAGAGAAATAATTAATGTTATGACAACTGATACTCTCCATACATTATCTCTTATGAGAATGCAACCCACAACTACCATTCTTCAAATGGCGGACCAATTTATAACTAAACCAAAAGGGACTATAGAAAATGTTGAAGTGCTAATAGAGTCTTGGGAATATACAGTAGATTTCATGGTCTTGCAACTTAAAACAAAGAATCTAGAATATCCCATAATCTTAGGTAGACCATGGTTGGCTACTGTAGCAGCATTAATTGATTGCAGGTTAGGAGACATGACTATTTCTAATGGGTTAAAATCTAACTGCATCTCTTTGTATCCTCTTGCAAAACCATCAATAAATCACATACAAGAACTTTGGGTGGACAAATCAGACAACACATCAAACAACATTTCCTCCTTAGCTATGATCACAGTTAAAAAATACTTGAAAGAATTGAATGGAGACATATACCCATAATCTATGGAATTTGTTAGTCTGAAAGCTACAGACTCTGCCAAGCATGAATCTATGGCCTCTGCCAGTCTAAAAGCTATGGACTCTACCAGGCCAGAATCTACAACATCTGTCAGTCCAAAAGCTACGGACTCTACCAGGCTAAAATCTATGGACTGCCTCAATTTAGAATTCTTGGGTCGAATAGAATATTATGAAACTTGAACTTATACTTCTTCTATTACTTCCTCACCATATGATCATGGATTGATTCAAAAAAGTGTGTGGAATTTGGTAGAACAACAACAAACTCATTTCTTAGATGCATTCCATTGTTCTTTAGCAAGACTAATTGCTCTTGGAAAAGATTTTGTTAATAATGTAACCATGTTTCATAAGATACTTCCTCATCTATGTCCTTTGAACTCATTAATTAGTGAATTCAAGCAAATAGAATCTAACTACCCAGGCACAAAACCAATCATGGTATTACCTAGAAAGATTTTGAACATCAATAGTTGGTTAACAAATGAAGAAGAAGCTCAACTCTTTGAAGTACTGAAAAGACATACCAAGGCTTTTGCTTGAGATTATACTGACATGAAGGGAATTCACCCCAGCATATGCACTCATCACATTTACATAGAATCTATCAAACTAATCAGATAATCACAAAGAAGAATAAACCCAGTATTAAAGGAAATAGTCAAAATAAAGATCCAAAAATTACTAGAAGTTAGGTTTATTTACCTCATCTCAGATAGTCAGTGGGTTTCACCCCTGGTAATTGTGCCCAAAAAAAATGGAAAATTAAAGGTATGTTTAGATTATAGAGAACTGAACAAAGCAACACTAAGAGATTATTTTCCTCTACCTTTCATGCTCAAGTTCTTGACAACTTGGCAGGAAAAAGATATTTTTTTTCTTGGATGGGTTCTCCACGCAGGTCAAGACTCTAACTAGCCTTTACATGCAAACACTTCGTTCACTCAAATAGTTCTCTATAATCTAAACATACCTTTAATTTTCCATTTTTTTTTGGGCACAATTACCAGGGGTGAAACCCACTGACTATCTGAGACGAGGTAAATAAACCTAACTTATAGTAATTTTTGGATGTTTATTTTGACTATTTCCTTTAATACTGGGTTTATTCTTCTTTGTGATTATCTGATTAGTTTGATAGATTCTATGTAAATGTGATGAGTGCATATGCTGGGGTGAATTCCCTTCATGTCAGTATAATCTCAAGCAAAAGCCTTGGTATGTCTTTTCAGTACTTCAAAGAGTTGAGCTTCTTCTTCATTTGTTAACCAACTATTGATGTTCAAAATCTTTCTAGGTAATACCATGATTGGTTTTGTGCCTGGGTAGTTAGATTCTATTTGCTTGAATTCACTAATTAATGAGTTCAAAGGACATAGATGAGGAAGTATCTTATGAAACATGGTTACATTATTAACAAAATCTTTTCCAAGAGGAATTAGTCTTGCTAAAGAACAATGGAATGCATCTAAGAAATGAGTTTGTTGTTGTTCTACCAAATTCCACACACTTTTTTGAATCAATCCATGATCATATGGTGAGGAAGTAATAGAAGAAGTATAAGTTCAAGTTTCATAATATTCTATTCGACCCAAGAATTCTAAATTGAGGCAGTCCATAGATTTTAGCCTGGTAGAGTCCGTAGCTTTTGGACTGACAGATGTTGTAGATTCTGGCCTGGTAGAGTCCATAGCTTTCAGACTGGCAGAGGCCATAGATTCATGCTTGGCAGAGTCTATAGCTTTCAGACTAACAAATTCCATAGATTATGGGTATATGTCTCCATTCAATTCTTTCAAGTATTTTTTAACTGTGATCATAGCTAAGGAGGAAATGTTGTTTGATGTGTTGTCTGATTTGTCCACCCAAAGTTCTTGTATGTGATTTATTGATGGTTTTGCAAGAGGATACAAAGAGATGCAGCTAGATTTTAACCCGTTAGAAATAGTCATGTCTCCTAACCTGCAATCAATTAATGCTGCTACAGTAGCCAACCATGGTCTACCTAAGATTATGGGATATTCTAGATTCTTTGTTTTAAGTTGCAAGACCATGAAATCTACTGTATATTCCCAAGACTCTATTAGCACTTCAACATTTTCTATAGTCCCTTTTGGTTTAGTTATAAATTGGTCCGCCATTTGAAGAATGGTAGTTGTGGGTTGCATTCTCATAAGAGATAATGTATGGAGAGTATCAGTTGTCATAACATTAATTATTTCTCTCAGATCTACTAAGCTGTTAAGAATTTATTTACCTCCAATCATGACTGTGATCACTGAGCTTCCTAGATCTGCATATTTTAGAACTAATAGTTTTCCTACTAATAAATTAGCAACTTTTTCATCAACATGAATGGTCCCTGGATATTTTACTTTCCTCCTAGGTGTCCTGATACAAATATTTTTGATGATCTTGTTCAATTCAGGTATATCCCTAATAGCTTGTAGTAGGGGTACCTCAATATTGATCTTTTGCAACTCATGGACCAATTTTGATTCTGGTTTAATATCAATTTCTTTTAATCTGTCAAGAAAAGGAACTACTGGTGTAGTAGTGTTTTCGTTGTTTGCTTCAGGGCTCATTTTGATTTTGACTTCTCTAGTGTTTAATTGAGATGATTCTATTTTTTTAATTCATCAGGTATCTCAGAAATGAGAACTAGAGGTTTTTGTATAGTTTTCCCAGATCTTAAATGTATATTTGAATAATCAATAGCTCCAACATTCATTGTCTCTTCCTGTTCATTAACATAAATAGGTGCCGGTTATTTATTTTTTAGATTTGCTATTGGTTGTGCAGGCATTGAGAGTTGATTGATTTGTCCTTGTTGTTGAATAACTAGGGGTGGCATTATAGTTTGATGTTGAAGTGGTCTTATTGGTTGGATGAATTGTTACTGTGGGTTGTACTACTAATTCCATTGTTGATATGGCTATGACATCCATTGTTGTTGTGGTACCCATTATTGTTGTGGCTATGTCACCATCTATGGGGGTGTTGGTATCCAATCTTCTCCTACCCATGGATTTTAGATTGATAGAGTTTGAGGTTGATTCCAAAAAGGTGAAGGAGCTGAAACATTCCATGGTGCCATCCATGGATTAACTGGGTTTCTTATATTAAACTGTCCTTGAGCCTAGTTTTATGGGGCAAAGTTTTGTCTCTAGATATAATTTACTTTTTCAGTGGACTGGACTTGTATTTTCATTTAATTTTTTAAAAAAGGCAGAAGGGTGCAATGTTTGGTATCATGATATGTTGCATCACAGATCCCACATGATGAAACATTGGTTTTATCTAGGGGCAGTCTCTAAGGGCATGTTTCTATCTCCACTTAGGATAATAGATTGTTAAGGGTTCTATTGCATTTGCCTTAGCTTGAAGGCCATATAAAGTACTATTTAATGTAACCAGAATATCCATCTTTAAATTGGAAAATTCTTCCATTAGCTTACCCACTTCATTAGATTTTCTAAACCTTCATTTCCTAATTCTAAGTTTTATTCGTAGTTGGTACAAAGCTCAAAAATCTCATCGAAAGCCAACTTATTTATATCTCCACCTCCCATCAGATTTAAGGTATCTCTAGTATCTTCGTCTAACCCTTTTAAGAAAACTAATTTTTGAACTTCTTCAATGAGTGGATAATTACTTCTTTTATGAGTGAACATGAATCTATCCAAATATTCCTCTAAAGATTCATCCTCATTATGTTTGATTTTGAAGGAAAAAAAAATTCTCGCACTCGATAGTAATCTTGATACTTGTTTAAGAATTATGTCTCCATGTCATCCCATGTTCTAATAGAACCACCAAGTAAACCCATAAACCATCTCATAGCTACATATTTAAGTGTAGAGGGAAATAGTTTTAATTTCTGGATATCGGTTGTGTAATCATAGGTTTGATATAGCCCTTAAACTCAAACAGAAATTGATCAAGATTTTCTGTAGATCTTCTCAAAAAATTTGGCAGATTAGCTAGAGAAATATTTTTCATGGGGGTTTGATCATTAGGATCTGAAACAATAGGAAAGGAAAAAGTCGTTCCTAGTTGTGAAAGTTGTTGATTTTATTAAAGAGCCATATTTTCTTCTTTTGATGATATTTCAAAGCTGGGATGATCTTCCCACTGAATATTTGTGAGATCAATTACGGGTTGTTCAAAGTTCTCAAAATTTTCTTCAGCTATGGATCTTTGAAATGCTTCTTCTAAGTCCTTGGCAATCTCTAAATAATGTCTTCCTGCAAGAGATTGATCATGAGGAATTTGTCCTATGGGGCTCGCTTGTGGCAATGCCCTGGTTTCTATCCAAGTTTCTAAAGATTCTTGTAGATAGGTTTCACTCGTAACTTATGGTTCACTAGTCAGAGATGTTGAAGGAGTATCAACTTGTGTTCTTTGTGGAAATTTTGGGATGAATCATCCTTTACAGTCTCTCAAACAGTACATCAATTTATTGACTTTTTATGGTTTTTACAAAAAATTTCTCTAGACCAATAATTATTACCTTACTAACATCTTGTTCCCTGATAACGATGCCAAATTTAATGAGCGTCATTTAACTCTTCATTTAATCAATGTTCAATTGATGTCTTATCAACCAGGGCTGGTGTCCAAAGCTGTCTGTAGTAAGGTATAGGATGGTAGATCTAGAAGTCTGCTTATGGGAGTGTTTGATGGTCCTATTCTAACTTTGACTAAAGAAAGAAATGTGTCTTAAACTACTTGATTCACTCTTGTGTTGAAAAAAAAAAGATGTAACTATTCAATCAAATAAATCCACTCTTTTAATTTAAAGTAAAATCACACTCCTATTTATGCTTGCATAAAAATAAAAATGTTTAACTAGAAAAGAAAATTTGCTTCACATGTTTGCTATAAAAGAAAACACACTTTTCTTAGAAAGTAAATGACTTTGGAACAAGGAAATGCATTTTGAACTATGAATTTGTTTTAATATTTTATAAATGAATGTAAATATTATCAAGATTCTGATTAATTATAACAAAAATTTAATATAATATAACATAAATATTGTACACAATTCATGGTTCCAAGGAGAGTGGGTCCTTGATCCTCTCAGACTCAGGAACAAAGATTAATCAATGCTGGAAACTGAAGTGATAATTCATAAAATTGAAATGATTATAATTTAGCTAAAACCTGTAATATGCTTGTACAAATCTTTTGTTTATTATCTATTTTCTCTTTTCTATATTCTATATTCTATCAATGACAAAAGTCTTACCTTTTATACTAATACAATCAACTCAAAATAGGATGCAAAGAAATAGGATTCCTTGGTCGATCCACTCGTCCAAAGATAGGAGATTGGATTTCCAAGAAATCCAATTATTTTGATGAAATAGATATACTATCCTATAATAGTCCTAAGATCTAAATATATACAACTTTATCAAAAGCAAATCCTACAAAATAGCAGGTGGGTATTTTCCTTATTTGACTCCAGTTGAAATGATTCTCTCTCATCTTATCTAGCCACTAGCTTCCCCATTTTTAGCTTTATCTTTATAGAATCCACAGAATTGACCTTGCAAAGTTGATAGGAATAAGCCTACGGAGTCCATAGAAAAAAGCCTATGGAGTCCATAGAAACAAGTCTATAGAGTCCATAGAAACAAGCCTGCAGAGTTCATAGAAACAAGCCTGTAGAGTCCATAAAAACAAGCCTACAAAGTCCGTAAAAATAAGCCTATAGAGTCCATAGTTCTATTGGATGGAGATCAAAATTAAACTTTCACTATACATCACCTGTGTCTTCTTCCTGAACATTCTTCACAATAAAAATCACTTAAAACATGCTATGTATTAGACATTAATGAAAAAGTAAAGGTTTAATCTTTGGTTCAATATAAACAAGACAAATATCTACTTTCTATGTAATAGCTATCTAAAAATCTATGATTTACATAAGATAATATCCTTAGAGAGATGAATTGAGGGAAATAACATGTCAATATTGAGCCATATTCTGAGATCATCAATCTGTGTGGACATGAGACTGCCACCTAGGGTGCTCTATATGAAATAGATCCTACCTTTTTATACATATCAGGTGCTTCAAGAAGGTAAACATGTGTCTAATTTCTATTTACAAGATAATGTCCTCTGTCACATGGGGCAAATCTGTGTTCCAACTGTAAAGCAATAAAAGATGATATGGAAGAACATTTTAGCAGAATAATTGGGCGCTTTGGTATATAAAAGACATTGGCAGTTCTTCAAAAGCACTTCTATTGGCCCCACATGTGGAAGGATGTAGAAAGGTGCCTCAAATCTTGAATCTTATGTGTGATAACCAAGCCAGTAAATAAGAATCAAGGATTGTACACACTATTTCTAGAACCAACTAGGCCTTAAGAATCTGTCTTAATAGATTTTCTCTCGGGTTTACCCACTTCAAAACATGGCAAGGATTATATTCTTTTTATAGTTGATTATTTTTCAAAAATGGCTATCATGATTGCTTGTAATAAAACTATGTCTTCTGAGGAAATTGCTCAACTATATTTTAGTCATGTATGGCTCCATTTTGATCTCCCCAAGTCTATTGTTTCAAACAGAGATAGCAGGTTCCTGAGTATCTTCTAGTCCACTATGTGAAAAATGATGGATACCAAGATGATGAAGTCCACGACCTTCCATCCACAGATTGATGGTAAAATAGAAGTGGTGAACCACCTAATTATCCACATGCTTCAAATGAATCACTCCAAACATCCACATACATGGGATGAGGGGATTCTTTTCATACAACATGGATATAATCAAGCCCTACATAGCTCCACCAAGCGCAGTCCGTTCTAAGTATGGTTCAGGTTCCAAACCATGGCATCAATTGATGTAGCCATTCCATTCTCCACCATGGAATACACACCTCATGGGAGATCTGAGGTAGCAAAAGCAAAAAAGTTTATTGAACAAATCCAAAATATATAGCAGCAAGTTCATGACATCTTAGAAAAGATGAATCAAAAGTATAAGCAATGCCATGACAAATATAGGGTTACACACCATTTTGCTATAGGTGACAAAGTTTGGTAGAGAATTCAAAAGGAAGAACTCACATGCCCACATAGAAAAATTTATCCTCTACGATATGGTCCCTACATCATCATCAGACAAGTTAGAGAAAATGCTTTTGAGTTGAACCTGTTAGCCTACCTTGGTCTACATCTAATATTTAATGTGGAGCTCCTCAAACCATATCATCCACCTCTATTGGACACTTCATTTGTAGTAGAACAAATGGACATTGATGAGTTTGATCCATATATTTTTACTCCAGTAGAGGAAGATCAAATTGTGGATCCCTGGATGAAGACAACAAGAGGGCACTCTATTCCACTTTATCGAGTGGTCAAAAGGGGCAAGCTTAGCCACCAAGGTGAGTGGCTCACAAAGAATTAAATCAAGACACAAGTGTCATAATTGATGATCAATCTTGATGAAATGGGAACCATTGATTCTCAAAGAGGGATGGATGATCCAAGCAACATTTCAAGTGACAATTCGAGTGACACTTCAAACGATAATTTGGGTGATGGTTCTACCCCAATTGGTGGTAGAACTTCCAGAAGCCATAACTTTTGAACCATAGCTCTGTTTCACTCCCCATTTGAACCATTGAAAACCTAAGAATGAGGAGAATTTGATGAGATGGCATAGAGATATGCTTAGTGGTTTTTGACCACCAAAAACCCAATGAAAGTTCCTAAAATTTTAATTTTAATAGTGTTGTCTAAAAATAGTTTCTAAAAATAGTAATTTCTCAAATTCTGTATTATTGTAAATCATAGAAGTCAAACCACTCCACTTCCATTGATATTGGTGACCTTCCACATCCTCCTCCTACCTTCAAAGTATGTATAAAAATAGATGTATCCTGAAAAGGAGAGCAGACATCTCTTCTTAGAGATAAGCATAATTTTTTTACAATTTTATGAGCAATAAAACATCTCTTTTCAGAGATAGCATTATATGATTGTATTATTTTGTGTTCTTGAATTATATTTTAGCCAAAACCTCTTAGTTTTGGATCAGTCATGCTAGCAGCATCTAGAAAAAACTCAAGTCCCATCTTCTCAATCTCCTTTTTGACATTGTCCTAATACAACAATGCATTGATCATCTTGGTATTTATTTCTTCTACAACCTCCTTAGGCTTCTTCATCTCCTCAAGTTGGCTAGATATTTCATTGACTTTCTTGACTAGTTCATCTATAGATGCAGTGGCGTCCTTCTAGATGTCTTCAAGAGTTGAGACTTATTTGAAAATTTATCCTCGAAGGGTTACAAAACTTGCATTTATTTATTGATGATGTGTGTTGATCATTTATTCCATCATCTTCACATCCTTGAATGCTTTGGTGCGCTTAGTGCAATCCCTTATTAAGAGCCCAACATCAGCCATCTGCTCCCTTTGATCCTCTTCTGCTTAGATCCAAGTCTCCAAGATCTTATTTGGGCATGTTAGCCACTCAAAAATTCCATCTAAAATGGGGATGACTTTCCCAACTCTCTCTAGGGTATGCTTGCAAACTTTAACTATCTTGATGAATTTTTAAGCTAGCTCCAGTCCTTCATCTTTCGATACAAGCTGATTCTTTTAGCACTTTAGCAGGAGGTTCACCAAGGTTTCTAATTTTATTGTGGCATCCTCATCAAGAGGTATGCCATCCACCAACATCGGCTCTTATTCCAAAATTATTTTGTAGAGGTTAATGTTATAGCTTTTGCCTCAGTGGCCTCTTTGACCTACTACTTCAGAGTAGCCACTTCCTCGACAAGTGCCTATTTGGCGATAATTTCCTTATTATACATACCCACTACTTGGGTATGTTTCCTCTCGACATTACACACATCATAATCTGATAAAATATTATGGCACATGACCTCCATGGCCATTTTTAAAAATGTCATGCTCACTTAAAGAGGGGGAATCTTTTGGGGATCCACCTATACTAGATTAGGCAATGCAGGAGCATCAATTCCTAAAGAGAGGATATCTTTTGGGAGCTCAAATTCATGATCCTCATTATACATGTCCAATAAAAAGGATACATGTTTCCTTCTTTCCAAGGTTTCATCAATAATAATGAAGTATGACCATAGATATAACATCCTATCAGGGATGCTAGATTGATATCGGTCATGTAGATTGGTAGAGGCATCAATGTTAAGATCTTCTGTAGACCTGATCAATTCCTTTCCTTTATTTGGGTTGTGTTTTAAGACCTCAACCTCTACATTAGTGCTACTAATGACCATTTCATCCATTTCTTCTTCCTCACCAACCCCCTCTTCACCATAGAGTAGCTCAACATCAAGTGGTGAGTCATCAAAGGTGGCCTCCTCCTTCAACATCAGGGAGGGTATCTTCTCAGAGTCAAAATTTGATGCTTCCACCTGTACTATATGGACTTCCTACATAGGTGCTTGTTTTATGGCCCGCGACTATGCAGCTCCTAAAGTAGACACTTTTAGGGGAGATGGAGTTATTTTAGAGGGTGAGGGTGGAGTTAGAGAAATATGTGGAGGAGATGGTTGAGGTGGAGGGACTTGCGACGATGGTGATTTAGGTGGAGATGATCAAGGAGGTGAAGAGTGTGGTGGAGAAGAGCATGATGGACAAGGGCAAGGTGGAGATGGGCATGGTGGATATGGGGGGCTTGGTTGTGGATCCTTGGCAGTCTTTTATTTCTTTTATGGTGCCTACTAACCACTTGTACTAGCATCATGCTCAACCCTCTTTTTCTTATTCAATGGTGGTGCTAATGGGAACTTTTCCTTAGGGTCTTCACCCTTTATATCCTTTTGAGGGTACAACATATAAAACAAGTTGTGTACTTGTTCTCCCACCATTATCTATTTGACCTTTATGTCTATCAAGTTTGTCTCTTCCTTCTCCTAATAGGCCTTCTTACCTAGATAGACAAACATTTTTTGGAGGGTATGAATCTCTAAATCAATCTTCTTGGCTTCTAAGGCAATGGGCTGCACATCAAAGATCCGGTTCATGGAGTCGATAAAGTACTGCATCAAGAAGGCATATGGTAACTTCAGCCATGTAGAAATTTATTCATAAGGGATCATCCTAATGCATATGAGGAAGAAGTGTTGCTTCACTGCAAATTGTGTTTGTTTAGCAGCCAAAGGGGGTAGATCCTTAGGGATGTGTCATTCATTTATGAATTCCTCTTTCATGCCATTAAACCAATATTTCATTTTTATTTTATAGGAGGGGGTTTTGTGGCCTAGGCATGTAAACACCTTATAGCGCTTGACAAGGTAATTGTGATCAAGAGGGTATACCCACTTCAACACTCCCAAGGTGTAGTCTGGTATACCAATCTTATTAAAAACCATCAACATAAGGAACACACCCCATAGAAACCTATGGTTGGATGTTTGATGGGTTTTCTCAACATCTTCTATAATCTTTCAGTTAAAATACATAGCCTAATTGTATTTCAAACCCTGAGTAACTTGATGGGTAATGTAGAGGTGCTTCATGTCAACCTCATTCAAATGATCAATCCCACTAATCTTGGTCATGATGATCCATATCATGACCTAGAGGGAGAGATCCTGTAGGTTCTTTATATGCATAGCATGGCCTTGCTTTTGATACATCAACATCATGGTAATCTTTTAGACCTCCTCGGTGTCTTCTAGGTCATCATCCACATCCAACCCTGAGCACTGTAGTCTTGATACCTTGCTTATTCTCTCGAGCATGATTTTTATACCATGCTTGACAAAGTAGATATAGTATTTATGGACACACAAAAGAAGGAACTTGATCGCCTCCATGGCTTTTCCAAAATAAGGCAAGGTAAAGAGTTGGAATAACCTAGTCGCATCCAGTGTGTTGAAGATCTTTAGGTCATAAACCAACTAATTTTTGGTGTTCTAGTGCTTGACTCTATAGTAATTCTATAGTTCAACCTCATTTCCGAGTTGATGATGGTTGTAGTCAAGAATTATGTTGGCACCTTGGAGACCCAATTCTTTATGCATAACACTAACTTTGGATATTGTATTTCCTTAATCAATAAAGGTAGTGGCAAGGATAATTGAGTTTTCTTAGCTTGTTACACCATACTTGTTTCCTCCCTTTCCAAACATTGAGCCTACTCTTCTGGTGTCTCCTATTTAATAAATAATAGTTCTCCTCCAAGTACCTCCTCTTCCTCTAGTATTGCAGGTAATGGATCATCTCTTAGGGCCTTTTTCTTAGGCTACATCACCCTCTGAGGATCATGAAGATTGATGCGTGGTCGTCCAATGTTTCTAAATGAATATGTGATTGTGGTTAAGGACTTTAACTTTATGAGCTTGAATTCCCTCTAATGATGGATTTATGAAACCTATAACATGTAATCTCTCTCTATCATGGATGTGTCTCAAAGTTCCCATGCTTTCACTTACTAGAGTGGATTGATCCTTGCCTCAATACCTGTCTCAACCTGTGATTTTTCATATTCTAGCTCTAGATTCAATCGCTCACTCTTCACTCTCAGCTCTGGTATTCTCTTTATTCTTGGCTTTTTTAATTAGTAAATAAATGCTTAGGTAAACCATAAAAATGAGCTTACTTTTCTATTTATAGGCTCAAGAGGGTTCATCACAATACTATTCGTTTCCCTTCACCCATCACTTCTCGTCATAAATGTGTTCTTTTATAGCTATCATTCTTCAATCATTGCTTTTGGTAGTTAATGCATTTAATGGTATTGTCACATCATGTTTTTGGCATAATTATTTCCATTATTATTCTTTTATACATTAATGGCATGTCCCATCTTGTGCTTTCTTTGTGACAGAGGATAGTTGTGTCCCACACTTTCCTTGGAGTGGGAGACAACTATTTCTTTTAAATTTTCAAACTTATGGTGGGAACACTCTATACTTAGGCTATGTAGTTTGCGTGCCTTAAATAAATTGCATGCCTTAAACACCGTGTGTTCCCTAATAACCTTGCATGCCTATGTAATTCATGCATCTAAGTAACTTATGCTCCTATCTTTTAATCATGAGTTTTGATTTATTGATTTCTTACCCCATACTAAAACTAAATCATGGTCCTCCATGAAAAGATAAAAACCTAAAAACAATTACATTAAAGAAACATCACATGCAATAAAGACAACACTTTTATTGAATAATAGAAAATACTAAACTAATGGCATAAGCTTTATTGTGTTACAAAAATTTTAACTACTCAAAAGTGAAATACGGCCAAAGCCAATTGTCATTCTAATGCCCAGGAAGGAACTAGTTGTCCAACCTTTGTACTCGACAAGCTCCAATCAATCAAATGCTATGGATGATAAAGGGACCATTCCAATGAATCTAAAGTTTTCCTAAATGGTGCATGAACCTAGAATAATATATCAAGACCTTCATTCCTATATAAAATGTTTTGTGCTTTATATGGCGGTCATGTCATGCTTTTTGTTTGCATTTTTCCATACCCTGACTCTAATGAGAGAGGAAACAAGCTTCATCAAGCTATAACAAAGCATATAGGCATGCTTTCAATGATGACTCTTCATCTATTTTTCTGACGCATGTAGTACGAAGAGATGGGACCAAGAATTCAACTAGAAGGACCACATCTTTGCCATATACCAAATTGAATGAGATGATTTTATTTAGGCACTTTGACTAGCAGCTGATTCAACATTAGATATACTTCTCTTGATCAAAATAAACAAGGAGAGTAACCATGTATCTATACCTTATACCTGATTTAAATGTCAACTTAGGGATGTAGACTTGATAAGATGACATCATTGTATGTGCACACTCAATCTCTAATTTGACATTCTGCTAATTGTATCTAAGATGTTAAAGTGAAGTAAATGAAATGCTTGAAATGAAACATTAACAAAGTATAGTAAAACAAATGCTTATGCATGTGAAGCTTCCTAAAATAAATCTTAAATAAGAATGAAAATCACACAGTTCAAAAATGAAACACCTAATGCTTAAGGAAATCAAATCACATGCTTAACTAACTATATTAGTTGGATTGTTGTTGTAACCTTCCAAAGGGGGCCCTTCCTCTTTCCATCTTTATAATCAACCCTTCCTCTTACAGTACTATATTGAAATCAAAATTTCTCACTCATATTAATCAAAAGTGTAGAAACAAATTGTTACATGAAGTTACGATCACAATTGCTTAACATAATGTACTTCTGACAATCTCTATTCAACATATACTACTTTATATATATCTCAACTCTCTCTCTCTCTCTCTCTCTCTCTCTCTATATATATATATATATATATATATATATATATATATATATATATATATATATATATTTATATATATATATTATAGTAGAGATTATTTTATGAAAAATAATATATACATTCTATTCTTGATACATTCTAATTGGAATAACTGAAATTGGCTCTTTTCACTAAAGACATTCTTCATGTGAATCTTGTGACTTTGTTGTAGGACAAACAAATTTGTTTCTTTATTCAACCACTTCCTTATTGATCTCTATGGAGGTTAGAGTTGTTCTTATGAGTTGGTTAGAAGATAATTAAAAAAAATGCATCCATGGCTTTGGTCACGCAGTGGTTGTAGGATGGTATGTGTAATGAGATTTCTTTTACTGCAGGATGCTCCGTGTTATATACCTATTTCTTCAAAACATCTTGAAAACACACACAAAAAAAGTATCCTAAAGCAATAGATAATCATCATATATTTAATTTCAATACATAATTTAACTATTCAAAAGAGTTTGAAAATATAATGCTATATGGATTACAAAAGTAGGAAATTATATGGAAAAGAGTTCAAAAGCATGGTAAACAAGCAGGATGAGCACAATAGATGGACATAATAACATGAAATTTATGGGGCTCATCACACCCCCTAACTTAAGATATTTCTCAACCTCGAGCACCATACTTTTTCATTCCTAATGCAAAAATAACTCTAAAATAAATGGGTTCTACAATACCCTTAGCAAGGTGAACGTAAAAATCCTACCTTTGCGCAAATATTTGCCAACTTTTGTCTTCTTAGGCTTCATCAACCAAAATTTTGTCCTACCAATCTGGAATAGGATACCAAAATAAGGGTGGCTGGAACTTTAGGTTCAGTAATTTTGATCCCATGTCACATGTAAGAAGAATGTATTTTGTAGTCCTGCTAAATGCTACATTTAAATTAAAAGGGGAATAGGGATCCCTCTTCTTTTGTGTAGTAGTGATATTATTCCAGCATTCGATATAGGACTCTTTGGTTGAAGGACCAATAGAATTTCTCAACCCCAAATAAAAATCTTGAACCTCATCACATTTCTATCCAAACCAAGTTATGACTTCTTTATTTACCATGATATTGTCCCATTCAACTAATACAATATCAGGTGCCATTGATTCACCCATGATAAGTAACTAACTTTCATCTTCCTTTGTCTTATTTTTTGCTATTTCTCTTCCTATTTTCTATTCATTTAATAAATATGATAAAAATATTTGCAATTGGACATCTCCCACATATAGATTGGGATTCCATTCTCTATCATACATAATAACATAATTGTGTAGGTAGAATTCACACAATTGTGCTTATTCTTCCTATGAACTTACTTTATAAATGAAAAAGAAGGAACGGGGATCAATAACTTCATAGGGTATATCATAATAAATTCTCATAAATATGAAACTATGCCATTGTTCTTCAAGATAAATTGAATAAGCTTTTATAGGAGGCATGCAATCAAGGAGTTCTTGTGTTATACTAGTCATGTCCTCAACTTTTTATTTCAATTTGGTGATGCTTTCTTCCTTTAACTTATTTTTCTCTTTCAATTTTCTATTTTATTTTCTCAATTCCTTCAAAGATTCAAATTGATTATCCATCCAATTCAATAGTTTAAAATATATTGCTAAACATGAGTGATACCTGACCTCAAGATCAGCTTTAGGCTCCTCTTACTTATTGACCTCTATAGAAGGTTGTGGAATGTTAGATGCAGGATGATCCTCGATTGAGGGTTGTAACTGGAAAGTTGATGCAACAAGTGCATCTAGACCTCTACTAGATTGATCTTGTAGTTTCTTCATTAGTTTCTTAATTTCTTACAAGGCTTGCTCAAGAGTGGAAAATTTCACTTGTACTGCAATAAGTTGTTCTAATTGTTTAACTTCATCCTACATGGGTTTTGTTGACCAATTTTTGGTCCTACAAACCAAAATTTGGCAGCCCCTCCTTTTCTTTACAAAGGTCATCCAATCCATGTTTGGCTAGATCATCCCTCTGCTACCTCATGCAAAAGATGTTCTCTGTCAGACCTTTCTAATGAAAAAATCTAAGTGTTTTGTCATTTTGCTTAGTCTAGTGCAAATCAGGTTTGTGCAGGTGCATTACTTGTCTATTTTTATAAGTTAAAGTGATTGAAGGACCCAAATGGTCTATGGAAGTTCACAAAAGGCAATGGATTTCCTTTGGAGGGCATTTTGATGGCTTGAAGGATGTTTGAAAAAACTCTAAACGGTAAGTACCCTTGTGGAGGGCACTTTGAGAAAGGTGAAGACCATTTCAAAAATTCCAAAGGGAATTTTTGGATGAAAGAAACCCTTGCAGAAGGTAACCAACTGAAGAAGGAGACAAATTGCAAAGTCCCAAAGGGCACGTGCCCTTCAAGAAAAGATACAAATCGAAAGAAAGAATTCTTTTAGATAAAATGTCTGAAGGAATTCCTTCAAACATTTTGTCTGGAGAAAAGCATGGAAAAAGGCTTGATAAGTCAAAAATAAAGAAAATAAAATGCCAAGGCAAAGGAGAAGTCGACGGAAGGAGACAAAACATGGGCAAAGACAAAATAGAAAAGATAAAACAAGGAACAGTTTCAGCGACTGACGAAGACAAATGATAGAATCAATGACCACTCAGACCAAGACAAGTGGCATGGATGACTCAGCAAGGAGAATTAATACATTTGGTGAAATATATCTACCAAAAACTAATAGAATATATTGCTTTTCAAACTATAGAGGAGAGCAGCCCATTTTTTCACACTTCACCATTAATGCACAACCAGTTGCACCCAGCATTGAAGAGAGCATGGTCCTATCAACACAACTTGAAGATGGCTTTGTCAGTTTCTATAAGGAGTATTCCATGCTTTTTTAGGCCCAAGATAGCAAGGGGAGTGACTTAGACATCTACAACATGGCTCTCCCATATGCAATTGGAAGAATATGATAACAATATGGACTTATGGTCTCTGTAGAAGTGTTTAACTCAGCATGGGTTTCTATCCCTTGATTTGTTAGCTATCTGTTTCCAAGTTCTCTATATATTTGTTATTTCTCATTTGAGAAAAATTATCTCAGCATTGTATGGTGAAGCCCTGAAGGAATTTACCTTGAATAAAAAGAAGCATTTTTACCTCCATTTGAGCTTGCACTTTTGCATATGTCTATAGTTTTATCTTATGTTAAGTCATTTCTTTTTCATGCTTTCATAAGTTTATGCCAACATATCTAGTATATTGTGAGTTCTTCTCTTGCAAGTCAACAAGAAGTGTCTAGCTCAAAGTATAGGCACATGTGAATAGGTTGTCCATAGTGTGTCTTAGAACACCTCTAGTAGTTCTTCCTCCATGTATCTCCATAGGATCCCCTGTTGAAACACTGACGTAAGAAAGGCTCTCTCTCTTTTGAATGAAGTGTATGCTTGCTTTTCTTTGGTGTAAAGTGTATGTCAAAGCTGAGTAGACCATCCATTTTGGTACATCACCAAATTAGTTTAGGTTCTAATTTTAGTATTTCTCTCCCTTTTCATCCCCCCATTGTTAGCAGTAGGAAATCCATGGCCTCAAGGTGCATCAAGGGGAACTAGCCCCTAATATAGAGATTCGTCCCTCACGTTTTCAACCCATAACAAGAAAAATGTCTCCATTGTGCCACATGGAGGAAGAGAGCTGAGCCTCCCTTCAGAGGGTGCAATCTACTACGTCAATAAATTCCTCATGCAACTCTTGTTGTATTAGTTCTTCATACAATCCTTCAAAACTGTGTTCAACTTGTTCTTCTTCCTCATGCATTTCTTCAAGATTATGTTCAACTTGCTCTGTTTCCTCATGCATTTCTTTAAGACTCTACTCAATTTGTTCTAATTCTTCCTGCATTGGCTCCTCATAAAATTATTCAAAACTATGCTCAAATTATTTTGCTTCTTCTTGATGGAATACTGAATAACATTATTTCCTATCTATTTCAATATCAATAGATTCATTTGTACTAGCAGTCCCATATTCTTCATTTATTTGAATAATGGAAGAAGGCTTAGTTCTTATTTTTCTCTTCAATCTATGAGATCTACAAGGGGTGGGAGTTACTTTGGTTTTCTTGGAAGAAGATGGGAATTCCTCCTCAGACTCATCTAAATTAGGTCAAATAATGAGTTTCCTCTTTTTCTTTCTCTCATACCTTACCATAGGTTCTTGTGTTGTTGCATGAATACCTTCTTCCCCAGGTTCTTGTGTGGTTGCAGGAAGGTTTTCTACTGCAAGTTCTTGTGGTTATATAGGGAAGGTTTCTTCTAATATTTGTTCTTCATCCTCCAATTCTTCTTCTTCTCTATTACTCTCTTCATTTCCTTCCCTATTGCTCTCTTCATTTTCTAGTCTATCACTCTCTTCATTTCTTGATATTTGGAGAAATTCCTCCCAACTGATGTTGGGTCTAGTTCTTTGCAAACAACCTTTAACAAGTAACTAGATGAGACAATGGTAGGAGAGAGATTTAGAATTACCTTTTTGAAAATCCTTCGACATCTTGGTGATCATATAAAGCAAAAATTTTGGAATGTTTGTCTCCACTCCATAATGCAAATGATTCAAGAACTTGAAGTGTATGCTATCAAATACCTTCCTTCACAGATGAAATATCTGAAGATAAACTCGATAGCCTTAGCCCATCTTCTTGGTAGAGACAACCTTGCAATGCCTTGCTTTGAGGTTTCTAGTCATTCATTTACTCTGCTAAACCTTCATATCCTAGCCCAAACATCATATTTGTCTTGCCATTCTTGTTCTAGATATTCTAGTTATTCTACTGATGGCTATTTCTATCAGCTTACTCCCATCCCTTTTACCATGGCCAAACTATTATACAATATACCAATAAATTCTTCCGTAATTACTTCATTCATGGACTGTATTTTCTCAAAATACTGTGCCCATCCTATATGCCAGAACAAGGCTAAGATTTTTGGGCTGTTGGTCAAGGGGGTAATATTCAATGGTTCATGTTTCAAGAAATCACCTCCCATATTATGTGAGTTACAGGTTTGTGTATTTGCAGTAAGGGTTTTGGGTAATGGTAGAATGATTTGTGGCTTACATCTTTAGAGGTGAAATAATCCATTTGAATTAATGAGAAATATCCCCCCAAATTAATCTATCACTTATCCTTGAGGGTGAATGTCGACGTGCACAAAACACTCGTGAGAAGAGTAAGGGTTGGCAATAGAAGTTATGTCAATGGTCACATCAATAATGATGGAGACAGTAAGTGGGCATGATAAGGAGGAGATACTACGATGCATTGATAGCATTAAGTCTCTTTATCTTTTGTAAATAATTGAAATGTATGGTAGGAAATAAATATAGAATAATTATCATATTACCTATAGAAATACCTTTCATAAATATGCAAATGATGATGTGGAGTGGAGATCGGTATACACTAGCATTTGAGTGGGAGAAAATGATTGATGTAGGATGGAATGTAGGAAGACATCATGTAGGAAGCTATGTGTCATGTAGCAACACTTTTTATCCTACAGCCACAAGTTGTATCCTATAGCAACAAGTTTTTCACTTATATCAACAAATTTTTTATTTTCTATCAAGAAAAAAAATGTATTTCTACTCCAAGGGAATGAACCTGTAAGCAAAAACAAGGGAAAACAAAATTTTTTTATTGTAGTAGTGCCTTTTCTCTCTTTTTTTTAATGAATGTCGATCAACTAGTGACTTGGTTTTCTAAGACAACATCCATTAGCAACGCTTGAAGGTTTTTATTACTAAATTTTTTTATTTTATGGTCCAAACTTCAAATGAAATCACAAGAATCTAGAGGGTAGTATTTTATTCAGCGTAGACCAAGTCATTGGGAATGACTTGTTCTTGGCTACAAGAACCTTTATTACTCTTAGAAAATATTAGAGAAGGGTTGACAGAAATACCCTTCGACTGTAGGAACAAATTGATTTGCTTCATGAAGAAGAGATGGATGTTTTTCTTTAAGAAGTTAGTGAGTAAAAGTTTTTTTGGAAAATTATTTCTTATACAACTTGAGCATGTGGCTATTAATAAGCAGTTGGAACCTAATAGAGTCAATGGTTGTGAGCTTTATAGCTCCATTGTCAAAAACTCATTCAATCTCATAAGGTCCAAACCATCTAGACTGTAACTTTTAGTTATGATCCTTGTATGTAGAGTCAAAAAGGAGTGCCCAATCTCTTGGTTGGAAATTCTTAGTCTTGATGTTCTTGTCATGCCATCCTACACATTGTCTTTGGAATATTTTAGTATGATAAAGTGTTTCTTTTATTAATTCATCAAGTGCATTCAATTGCATGATTCTATCTTGTTGAGCCTAAGAAATATCTAAGCCCAAATCAAGTGTTTTCCTTAATGTTTTATATTCAAACTCATTGGGCAGAATATGATTTTTACCATAAACTAGTTCATATAGAGTGAAACTAGTTGTGGTTTTCCAAGTGATTTTATAAGCCCAAACTACTTCTAAAAGATGAGTTGACCAATATTTTATATTCAGACTGATAGTCTTAGTTAAGATATTTTCTAATTCACGGTTTGTCACTTCCACCTAACCATTTGACTGAGCATAGTAAGGGGTATACTTCTTGTGTCTAATTTCATATTATTTTATCAAGGTAGTTGTGAGGTCTGATGTGAATTATTGCCCCTTGTCTATGACTATTTCTCCTGGTACTCCATAACAAGTGAAGATTTTTTCATAGAGGAACTTAGCTACCTTCTCATCTTGAGCATGGGTTAAGGCTTTAACCTCTACCCATTTGGTGACATAATTAGTTTATACCAGTATGTATTTCTTATGATTGGATTTAGGATCAATGAGACCTACAAAATCTAGTCCCCACTTGTCAAAGGGTTCTAGAACCAGTTATGGCTGTAATGACATTTTATCAAAGCGAGTGGGATTTCCCATACACTAAAATTGATCACATCTATAGGTGTAAATCATAGCATATTTATGCAAAGAAGGCAAATAATATCCAGTAGTGAGTAATTTCATGGCAGTTTGTTTGATATCAAAATGACCCCCATAGGGCTCATTATGGTAGGCTCCAATAATGTCATAAGCTTCATCTTCTTAAATACATCTTCTCATAACTAAATCTGGTCTAGTGATAAAGAGATATCTTTACAATCTAGGAATAATGTCTGCTCTTTAGATTAGGTGTTGTTTATCCCTAGGTGAGAAATGTTGTGGTAGTGATCCTGCATCAATATAGTTAGCAATTTATGTGAACCAAAGAGATTAAATTGTTACAAAAAATAAATGTTCATTAGGAAAAGATTCATCAACAATGGGACTATGCTCATTATTTTGTAATCAAGATAGAAAATCTGGTACTACATTATCTTTACTATGTCTATCCATAATGGTAATATCAAATTCCTACAAAAAAAGCAACTAATAAATTATCATGCCTATTACATCAGGTTTATTTATTAAATACCTTATTGTTGCATGATCGGTGTGGATGAATACTTGGTAACCTGTAATGTAGTGTCAAAATCTGTTGATGGCATAGACGATGGTGAGAAATTCCTTCTCTATTACAGTGTAGTTCAATTCATCCCCTTGAAGATTCTTTTTGATAAAATAAATTACATAACTCAAAGATTCATCTTTTTAGCCAAGGAAATCTCCTAGAGTGGTGTCAGATGCATCTTTATGAATGTGAAAATGCTTCTTCCAATCAGTCCCTCTCAGAACAAGAGTTGTTATGATTAGGTCTTTGAGTCACTAAAAGTTAGTTTGATAGTCATTAGTCCATGTAAATTCAACATCTTTTGTAAGCAATCCAAAAAATGGGGTGGAAATTTTACTAAAATATTTGATAAACCAACATATCCTAGAAAACTTCTAACATCATTTTGTTTCTTTGATGTAGGTATATCCTTGATGATACTTATCTTTGTTGTGTCAAATTGAATTCTAGCAGAGGATATGTGATGTCCCAACACAATCCCTTCAGTCATAAGTATGTAACACTTTTCATTACTCAGAGATAATTGATGGTCCTAAAAATGTTGAAGAAATTTCTCCAAGTTGGTCAATGTTTCTTCAAATGTCTGCTCATAGACAATGAAATCAACCATTTATATTTCAACACAGTCATGGGAGAGATTAGAAAATATGTTCAACATAGCCTGTTGAAAAGTAGCTAGGGTATTACAAAGAATAAATGTCAAGATGACATAGGCATAGGTTCCCCAAGGGCAAGTAAAAGTGGTTTTGTCTTGATCTTGTGGAGTAATTCATATATTATTACAACCACTATAGCTGTCTAGGAAATAAAAGTTTTTATTCTCTGCTAACATATCCAATACTTGATAAATAAATGGAAAGAGAAAGTGATCTTTCCTGGTAGCAGCATTCAACTCTCAGTAGTCAACACAACTACGCCATTTACCCCCTTTCTTAGGATAATGACCAAGGGAGAGACCCAATGATTATCTGAGATAGAATAGCCAAATCCTACATCCAAGAGTATTTACAACTCAATTTTGACAATGTCTTTGATTACAAGATTCATTCATCTTTGGGGTTGGCAAATAGGTATGGATTCTTCTTTAATATAAATGTGATGCGTGCATAAATCTAGGGGTATTCCTCTCATGTCATGGTAATCTTAGGAAAATGTTTTTATATGCCTTCTCAACATTTTAAGTAACTGAATTTCTTGCTAGAGTGTTAAAAAAGTGTTGATGTTGAGAGGTTTATTTGGCAGCATGTCTACTTGCTTTGTTAAAGAAAGCATGGGTTGGTGATTAAAGGAGCATAATTGCATTGATGGGGAATTAATTGATGGAATTCCTAAATGTCTCTTGTGATGTCAACAAAATTAGTCTTAGGAAAGGTATTCTGAAGAGGGCATGGTGTACATTTTAACAGGTTGGTTACTACAAGATCCTATCGATAGGTGTTTTGCAAGATATCAGTAAGGATAATGTCTTCTTCTTGGGCCTGTAAAGCTGGACTCTGATCAATTATGTAGAGAGTTTGTAAAGATATAGCTTCTTCAAGTTCATCAATCCAATATATTGGTCCATCACTAAGGGAAGGTTGAGCTGTTTGATACAACATCAGTTTCTTGGTGTCATTTTCATTGAAAATTGGCATTTTTCTTGACCTACAACCAATAAAGGCATCAATGGTAGCCAACCATGGATGATCAAAGATGAGAGGATAACCTCCCAAATTAATCTTTGACTATAGGACAATAATTTTTTTTTGATATTTCTAAGAATCCATAGTGATAATAAGGTCCTTAACAATTCCTTCAGGCTTAATAGTTGATATATTAGTCATTTGGAGGATGATAGGTATTGGACAGAGAGTGGTAAGCTTCAGTTGATGCATAGTCTCCATGGTCATCATGTTAATGGATGCACCTAAGTCAATTAAAGTATTATAAATAGGTTAGACATAGATGCTAACATTAACTATAAGACTTCCTAGATCCGAATATTTTAGAACTATGTTTCCCAACACAATTTTTGCTAATTGGCCAATGACTTGGACTGTTTTAGGATCCTTCTTCTTTCTTCTCAATTTTTTCAAACTTAGCTCTCAAACAAATTTATTGTAGATAAGAACATACTTTATTACTTGAAAGAGTGGTATTTTGATGCACACATTCTTGAGTTTTCCTAAGAATCAAACTCAGGCTCTTGTTTAGGTTGTGATATGCTCAATCTTTTTGGAAAAGGAGGATTGTCAGTTTCTTTTTGATTTTCTGATGGATTTGGCTCAAGGTTAGTTATGAGTGTCTATGGATTAGTATGGATCGAATCTGGTTCAAAGTGTTCTATGATTATAGGTGAGGTGGGTTGTGGAAGAACATGACTTGGGTGAAGTTGAACTTAATTAATATTCAAAGTGTATGTTGGATATTGCATTATTTCAGTAGATTGAGTCAGTTGAACCAATTTATTGGCAGGATTGAAGATGGGTTGGGTGAGTAATTAAGTGGTTCAAATAGGGTAATGAGTGTTTTTCATTATCTTTTTATTATGGTTGTTGCATTTATTGGGGAAAGCCTTGATTTTATCTCCATTATTGTCATGGATTAGATGGATAGAACCATTACTAGTTTTGGAATTGTCCCTGTTGAGGTTGTTATCCATTATGTTGTATTCATAACTAATTCTGGGGTAGCTGCCAACTTTTTTGGGATCAATTTGGATTGGATATATTCATCTAAGAACCATATTGAGGATCATTTGAGACTTGAGAATTTACAAACATAGAGTTTGATGGCATATCTGGTCTTTGAACCCATAATTTTCATTGAGCCATGAAAAACACTTGGTTCTCATCTTATCCTATGGCATACAACTATACTATCTTAGGATTTTATTTGGTGATACTGGTTACCCCAACATTTATGGAATGGCATGCGCAATCTACCTTCTTCTTTATGCATTTAGGGTAATAGGCGGCCAAGGCTTTTTCAATTTCTTCTTGCTTTCTCTGTGTATGTAATGTATCAAACTAAGTAGATAGGTGACTGATGATGTCCTATTTCATATCTTGGATAAAGTTGCTAACTTCACCTTTAGACAGTCCTACAATAGATGTTGTAGGAAGTGTTTTGCCTCTACTTTTGTTCATGGTTGATCTGGAGTAGTTTGTACATAGAACTGTTAGTTCATCAAATGGTAGTGTAAATACATCACCACCAGATATTAGATCTAGTACCTCCAAACAATCTTCTTTAATTCCTTTCAAGAATATCAGTTTGATTGATTCCTTGTCCATTGTGGTCTATTAAGATTTTTGTAAGCTGAATAAAAATATTTCCATATACTCCTCTAATGATTTGTCATCAGCTTGCATCATTCATAAAATGTCATCTCTCTTATAGTTTATAACCCTACAATAATCTTGATATTTCATCAAAAACTTCTTCATTTCTTGTCAAGTAGAAATGGCATCCTTTTTAAGTCCCATGAACTGAACCATCTAAGTGTTTCTAGAAATAGTTTTATTTTTTGAGCATCTTGATTATAATCATAACTACAGCATAATATGTTGAACTCAAAAAGAAATGTATTTAGATCCTCAGATGCTATTCCTCTAAAGGTAGGGAGGGTAGAGTGAGATTTTTTTCATGGGTGCATTTCCATCAGGAGTAAGGATAGGGAATTCAAAATTAGCAGACTCAATGGTAGTGTTTTTTTCTAGTAATCCCCCATGATTACTCTTTGTACATAGAACTGTTAGTTCATCAAATGGTAGTGTAGATACATCACCACCAGATATTAGATCTAGTACCTCCAAACAATCTTCTTTAATTCCTTTCAAGAATATCAGCTTGATTGATTCCTTGTCCATTGTGGTCTACTAAGATTTTTGTAAGCTGAACAAAAATATTTACATATACTCCTTTAATGATTTGTCATCAGCTTGCATCATTCATAAAATGTCATCTCTCTTATAGTTTCTAACCCTACAATAATCTTGATATTTCATCAAAAACTTCTCCTTCATGTCTTGTCAAGTAGAAATAGCATCCTTTTTATGTCCCATGAACTGAACCATCTAAGTGTTTCTAGAAATAGTTTTATTTTTTGAGCATCTTGATTATAATCATAGCTGCAGCATAATATGTTAAACTCAAAAAGAAACGTATTTAGATCCTCAAATGTTATTCCTCTAAAGGTAGGGAGGGCAGAGAGATATTTTTCATGGGTGCATTTCCATTAGGAGTAAGGATAGGGAATTCAAAATTAGTAGACTCAATGGTAGTGTTTTTTTCTAGTAATCCCCCATGATTACTCTTTGTGTTGGTAGACGGGAGGTTGTTGTTACCCAACACTCAAAATTCCTATCAATTATTTTATTTTCTAGGGTGTAGAATATGGAGACACTATCTTTTTCTTTATGAATGTATGGCTTCCTATACAGTGGGATTAGTGTGGAGGTTTTAGAAAATTTGCCTAGTGTCTCAACAAAGAGTCTTTCTAAATTGGAAGATTATATTGGCCTAGTGTTTCTACTAGGGGCAAGAATAGCTTTGAATGCCTCCTTAGCAAGAAATTTGGGTGATATAGGGAAGTGAACTTTAGATTCCTAATTATGAGGTGATAAGGTAGGAATTATTAGAGGTGGTTCATGTGGGTCTATTCCAATGGTATGAACCTCTTTAAGATCTCTAGCTTGTGCTACTAGTCCAGCCAAAAATTCTTCTTTCTCAACCTCTTCTATTGACAACTGTGAGTGATCTTTAGGAATTCCTTCATGTTCCTCAATTTATACAGGATGTATTTTAGATATTTTATTAATTTTCAATGATTTAGGCAAAAATATTCCTATATTGTCCCCTTCACTTTACATACATCAACCACTTTTTTATATCTTTAGCTTTTTTCCCACCTTGTTTGCACAGGGTTAATAATATGGGGTTTTTTGAAAATTTACACTATCCTAATTGTAAAAAGAGAAATTTTAAAATGTGAAAGTATGAAATATTTAATCTATAAAATCAAGCTTTTGGAAAGACATTAAACATCTAAAAATAATTGCTTTCAAGATTGAAGATTATAAGTGTGTGACACCCTTCCTTGATAATTGTGCCAAAAATGACTAGCAACTAATTCACAATTGGATATACTTCTCTTGATCAAAATGAACCAAGAGATTAACCTTGGATCTATACCTTCTACCTCATTTAAATTTCAACCCATGGATATAGACTTAATAGGATGATGTCATTATATGTGCACACTCAATCTCTAATTTGACATTCTGCTAATTATATCTAAGATGCCAAAGTGTAGTAAATGAAATGCTTGAAATGAAAATAAATAAAGTAAAAAAGATGCTTATACATGGGAAGATTCCTAAAACAAATCGTAAAAAAGAATGCAAATCACATAGTTCAAAAATGAAACATACAATGCTTAAAGAAATCAAATAACATGCTTAACTAACTAGATGGGTTGGATTGTTGTTGTAACATTCCAAAGGGGACCCTTCCTCCTTCCAACTCCAACTTCAACTCTTCCTCTTACAATGCTATATTTAAGTCATAATTTCTCACTCATATTAATCAGAAGTGCAGCAACAAATTGCTGCATGAAGTTACAATCACAATTACTTAACACAATGTACTTCTAACAATCTCTATTCAACATATACTATTTTCTATATATCTCAACTCTAATGCTATGTATTTGTATACTATAGAGGAGATTGTTTTATGTAAAAAAATATATGCATTCTATTCAAAGATATATTCGAATTAGAATAACCAAAATTGGTTCTTTTCGCTAAAGACATTCTTCATGTGAATCTTGTGACTTTTTTGCAAGACAAACATGGTCATTTCGTTCTTAAACCACTTCCTTATTGAGTTATATGAAGGTTAGATTCATTCCTATGAGTCATTTAGAATAGAATCAAAATTTGTTCATTTGTAACTTTAGTCACACAGTGATTGTAGGATGGTCTGTGTAATGAGATACCTTTTACTACAAGATGCTCCATGCTATATACCTATTTCTTCAAAACATCTTCAAAACACATATATAGAAAAATTATCCTAAAGAAATAGATAATCATCATATATTTAATTTCAATACATAATTTTAACTATTCAAAAGAGTTTAAAAATATAATGCTATATAGATTATGAAAGTAGAAAATTATATGAAAAAGTGTTCAAAAGCATGGTAAAAAAGTAAGATGAGCACAATATATGGACAAAATAACATGACATTTATGGGACTCATCACACTTTTAAGTTGTTCAGTAAGCCCATAAGACCGCATATACCCTATCATCCCAGTCTATTCTACCAATATTACAAATCTTTGGCAGGGTGGTGCCTAGGATCTTGTTGAAGGCCTCGACAGTGTCATTGGCTTGTGGGTGGTATGACATCATTTTTTGGTGTGAAATCATGAACTCATTAAATAGGACATGAATTATTTAATTTAAGAAATAGGTACCTCAATCACTAGTGAAACCTAGTGGACATCCAAACTGAGTTATGATATGCTCCTAAATAAAGTGTGTAATAGTGGTAGAGTACAATATTTGATAGGCACAACTTCAGCCCAGTGTATGAGGTAGTAATTTATTATTATGATATACCGATAGCCTATTCTTCATCTAGTTGGAGTGATGGAGCCAACAAAATCAATGGCTCACTTCTCAAATGGTTCTTGAGAAGGAATTGGTCATAGAGGCATGGCATCTTGTCAGTTAGGTTTTCCTACACACTAACATATGTCACACTGTCTAACGTATGCCTTAGCATCATGGAAAAGGGTAGGCCACCATAGTCTAGCTAGTATAACTTTATGCATGGTAACTTATCCAACATAAAGTCCTCTGGCAATACTTTTATGAACTTCTCAAAGTACCTCAAGACACTCATTTTGCATAAAACAATGTCGAAGAATCTTATCATGGCCAAGTTTGTATAGACCCCCTCTTACGATTTAAAAAGGTGCAACACAGACCGTAAGTTCTTTTTTGTCCTAAGGAGTGAGACAATCAAGCACTGAGCTAGTGGTCAAAAAATAGTAATGTACTCTAGCTCCTCAAGTACATGAGTAACATGAAAGAGTTAAACATTAGGTAATTCATCTTCAATGGTGTGTGATGGTTCTTTGGACTCAATTTAAGACAGGTGGTCAGGTCCACAATTGGCTTTCCAAGGTTTTAGCATGACAAAAAATTGGAACTCTTATAATAACACTATTTAGTGATAGATCTATCCATTTAGCATAGGTTTATTGATGAGGTATTTTAAAGCCTCATGATCTGTGTAGAAGGCAAAATGAGTGGCCGATAAGTATGTTGGAACTTCTATATAGCATAAACCATCGATAATGTTTTATGCTTTGTAGTGGTGTAACTCTTTTTAGTTAAAGTGAGTTTCCTACTAGCAAAGTAGATTGGATGATCTAGGTGATCTTCACTTGGTTTTGTAAGGATTTCACTAATGGCCATTCCAAATGCATCAACATGGATGTGGAATGGTTTTGTCTAATCAAAAAATTAGAGGATAAGAGCAGTAACCAATTTGTCTTTTAGTGTCTCAAAAGCTTCTTTGCAAGAGCAAGTCCATATGAAGTGCTCATTATGCTTTAAAAGTTCCTCTATTGGCATGGTAATCTTTGCATATCCATGAAAGAATTTTTTATAATAACTGGTATGGCTCAAAAAGGCATAGACCTCATGTTGAGTCTTGGGCATTGGAAGGTGAAGAATAACAGACACCTTTGTCGAGTCTACCTGAAGTCCTTCCTTACAAATAATATGTCTTAGAAGCACACCAAAGGGTATATCAAATAAGCACTACTTTGAGTTCAATGATATTTGTAAGACCCAACTTCGCTCAAACATAAGCCTTAGATTAGATTAATGGTCCTTGACCAAGCCATAAACTATCTAATCATCCAAGTAGAGTTGAAGAAACCTATGGATGAAATCCTTAAAGGCTTCAACAACTATCCGTGAGAACACAACTGGTGCATTCTTTAACCTAAAGGGTATGATAGTATATGTGAAGGATCCCCATTTAGTGGTAAATGTAGTCTTCGACTAGTCTTATTTAGCTATCTAGAATTGATTGTATCCTTAAAAGCCATCTGTGAAGGTATATATCTCATAGGCAATAACACCTTCAAGGATTTCTTTCGTGAAAGGCATTGGAAAAGGATCAGTTACAGAAGATACATTAAGTACCCAGTAATCCATGTAAATACAAATGCATCCATATTTCTTAATAATAATCACCATAGGGCTAACCCATTAAGATTCATCAATGGGGGTGATTACTCTAGCACACAACATACTATCAATTTCCTCTTTGATGCACACTCATAGATTGGGATTCATTCTATATGGCCTTTTTTTGACTGATCAAGCAACATAAACCAGTTTGATATGAATTTTTTCTAGAGATGAATGAACTATGTTCATCTTGATGAGTTCAAAATATGGCTCATTATGATATGTTATTTCCCTCAATTCATCTCTCTAAGGATATTATCTTATGCAAATCATAGATTGTTAGATAGTTATTACATGGAAAATAGATACTTGTCTTGTTTATATTGAACAAAAGACTAAACCTTTACTTTGTCATTAATGTCTAATACATAGCATGTTTTAGTAATTTTTTGTTGTGAAGAATGTTTAGGAAGAAGACACAGGTGATGTATAGTGAAAGTTCAATTTTGATCTCCATCCAACAGAACTATGAACTCACACAGAATGTTTCTATGGACTCCATAGGCTTATTTCTACAGACTTTGTAGGCTTGTTTCTATGGACTCTATATGCTTATTTCTATGGACTCCATAGGCTCGTTCCTATCGACTCTACAAGGTCAATTCTATGGATTCTGTAAAGATAAAGCTACAAATAGAGAAATTGGCAGCGAGATAAGATGAGAGAGAATCATTCCATTTGGAGTCAAATGAGAAAAATACACCCTGCTATTTTTTAGGATTTGCTTTTGATAAAGTTGTATATATTTGGATCTTAGGACTATTATAAGATAGTATATCTATTTCATCAAAATAATTGGATCTCTAAGAAATCCAATCTCCTATCTTTGGATGAGTGGATCGACCAAGGAATCATATTTCTTTGCATCCTATTTTGAGTTGATTGTATTAGTATAAAAGGTAAGACTTTTGTCATTGAAAAATAATAATAAATAGATGAAAGATACATACAAGTATATTATAGGTTTTAGATAGATTGTAATCATTTTGGTTTTATGAATTATCACTTTAGTTTCCAACATTGATTAATCTTTGTTCCTAAGTCTGAGAGGAGTAAGGGCCCACTCTCCTTGGAACCAGGAACTATGTACGGTATTTATATTATGTTATATTAACTCTCTGTTATAATTAATTAGAATCTTGTTAATGTTTGCATTCATTCATAAAACATCAAAACAAATTCATAGTTCAAAAGGCATTTCCTTATTCCAAAGTCATTTCCTTTCTAAGCAAAGTGAGTTTTCTTTTATAGCAAACGTGTGAATTAAATTTCCTTTTTAAGTTAGGATTGTGATTTTACTTTCCACGCAAGCGTAAATAGGAGTGTGATTTTACTTTCAAGCAAAAGAGTGGATTTATTTGATTAAATAGTTACATATTTTCCTTTTCAACAAAAGAGTGAATCAAATAGTTTAGGACACATTTATTAATTTTAGTCAAAGTTAGAATAGGACCATCAAACACCCCCATAAGCAAACTTTTAGATCTACCATCCTACACATTACTGCAGACAGCTTTGCACACCAGCCCTGATTGACAAGGCATCAATTGAACATTGATTAAATGAAGAGTTAAATGACACTCATCACATCTTGTTGTAGCTTTTTGAAAAGACATCTTGATATAATTTTAATAACTCAAATATTTTTGAAATTTTAGTGTCAGTCTAGTAATTACCCATAGTAGCCATATTTGGTTCTTGATCCATGTCAATGTTACATTGGTTGGTCTGAATTGGCCCAGAGTAAGGGTTGTCTATATTGGCACCAGTATCATGAACAACTCATGTGACATAATCCATAAGGACTATTGACACAATGGATTGCACCCTCTGAAATGATACTCAACTCCTTTCCTCCATGTGACACAATGGAGACATTCCTCTTGCTATGGGTGGCAAATTTAAGGAATGAATATCTAGATTAGGGGCTAGCTCCCCTTGATGCACCTTGAGGCCCTAAATTTTAGTACTAACAATAGGGGGTGAAAAGAGGGAGAGATACTATAAGAAAAATATAACCTAACTAAATTGGTGATGCACCAAAATTGATTGGTCTACTCAGCTTTCACCTACACTTTACACTAAAAGAAGCAAACATACATTTCATTTGAATGAGAAACTGATTTCATCAATGCTTTAATAGGGGATCCTATGAAAGTATAGGGAGGAAGAAACTACTAGAGGTGTTCTAAAGACACATTCTTAGGTAGTTGTTCCCCTATGCCTATATTTCAATCTAGACACTTCTTGTTGACCTATAGAAAAGAATTTGTAATACACTAGATATGTTGGTATAAACTTATGAAAGCATTAGAAGAAATGACTGAACATAAAAAAATACCATAGGCATATGCAAAAGTGCAAGCTTGAATGAAGGTATAACACTTCTTTTATTTAAGGTAAATTTCTTCAGGGCTTTGCCATATAATGTTGAAAGAGATTTTTCAAAATGAGAAGTTATAATATATAGAGAACTTGGAAAAAGATCATTGACCAGTCAAGGGAATGAGGCCCATGCTGTATTAAACACTCCTACAGTGAATAATTAGCCCATGCTACCACCATTTCTTCTTAAATGCATATAAGAAGGCCATGTTGTAAGTACTTAAGATGCCACCCTTATTGTTTGGGCCTACAGGAGTATGGGTTACTTCTCCTAGCAACCGATAAGGCTGTCCCTCTTTATGTTGACTAGGCTATGCCCTCTTGAATGTTCATGCAATTGGCTACTCATTAATGTCAAAATAAAGAAACATAGACTGCTCCCTTCAATGTTCACAACTAACCCTTTTAATGATTTTTTGATGGAGACTATTTTACCTGAAGGCATTTACTTCTCCCGTTGATGAATCCTATGCCACCTGCCCTGGTCTGGTTCATCCCTATGCTTGAATTTATATGCCACCTGAAGCATTTTGAACTTTTATCTTATATGCACATGCCCATATCCTAGGTTACGCACTTTGTTTTTTTCTTTCTTTGCTATTTTTTTGCCTTTTTCCTAGTAATTTGGGCTCTCAGGGCTTACAAATTTTCTCTAGGACTCCTTTCTTTGGTGGGTCCCTCTATATAGTAGCTGTAGCTATTTATAGGGGCTCAGGGAGGCTGAGGGAGAGGCACTCTCCATAACACGATGAAGGAGGGTTTTAATCTAGAGAATCTAGTTGTTCACCGTTGGATCTCGCCAGGGCCCTATCTATCTATATGGCTCAGTCGCTAGATTCTGGGTTCAGAAGGCTCCTATCTATATGGCTTGGTCATTCTAGGTTCACTGACACTGGGGTGTGAGTCATCCATCAAGCTCTCAGGCTTTTGAATTCCTTCAGATAAAATGTTTGAAGGGATTCCTTCAGACATTTTGTCTAAAATAATTGTTCTTTGACTGCTTCTCAATAGCTTGTTTACCACATTTCATTTGACATCTACAGGCATGTCACCCCTTTTTTGAAACTCAACGGCTAACTCATCACCTTTAAATTGACGTCTATAGGCCTGTCACCCCCTTTGGCAATTCCTTCAGATTTTTGTAAATGAACTTTTTTGAAGGGAAAGTGACCCTTCAAAAAAATGAAAAGGTCCTCTTTTCAAAGCCAAGTGCCCTCTGCAAGGGTACCTACCCTTGAAACTTTTGTCTTCTAAATTTTTTTGAACTTTCTTCAACTATCAAATTTCCTCAGACAAAATATCCAAAGGAATTCCTTCAGACATTTTGTCTAAAAGAATTCACTCTTTGGTGTTTTTTCATTGGATTTCCTTGAGATAAAATGTTTGAAAGAACTATCTCTTTGGCTTGTCAACTTTTTTGAAGGGCAAGTCCTTCTCAGGCCTTCTACTTTGCCCCTTTGCTTCAACCATCTACCCTCCGCAAGGACACGTAGAGCTCAAAGTTACCCTTCAAGCTTTTGCAAAGGTCCATTATTGCTCATTTCTTGTTCCCCACAAGTGCTTTTAAGCCTCTAAGTCACCTTTAGAAAGAATAAAAAAGGTCCTCTTGCTGCCTAAGCACCATCTGCAAGGGTACCTAACCTTCAGACTTTTATAAATGACCCTTCAACCTTTTGAACTTGGTCCATTTTGTTCATAAAAAAATCTTTGAAGTAACTTACTTACCTTGTTAAGCATCCAAGATCAAAAATGAGTTTCAAGTCGACTCTTGTTTGTCAGACCCAAAGCACTTGGCAACCAGAAGTAGAAAACACTTGGTTTTTTTATGGAAAAAGGCATGTCATAAAAAAGTCTACGTAAGGCAGTTGTAGGATGAACTTGTTAGAACCTGGATCAAAAGACCTTGTAAGGAAAAGGAAAGAAGGGTGCCGAATTTTAGCTTGCAAGATCAAAATTAGTCAGTACATTTGGTGATTCACAAGGGAAGCATGCCTGCTATGCTTGAGAAGGTTGGTGGCTTAAAGGTCCATTGGACATGGAGCCAGGATGTAGATTGAAAATATAGCAACAACCTTATAAAAACCTAAGAACCAATAAAGATTTTACCCCAAACAATAAAGAAAACACACACAAGGGTAAAAAACTATGGACATGCATAAAAAAACTTAGGGAAAATAAGGAAAAGATAGGGAAACTATGTACATGTCAAGGGAAAGCTAGTGATAATGTTTAAGATATATCCCATTGACTGGGATATGTAGTTCTTCACCATCCAACTTGGAGAGTTGGAATGCATTATGTTGCTTGCATTAGGTGATGACATATGGACCACTCCATAAGGCATCAAACTTTGTGTGCCTTCTAGGCTTGGCTCAGTCCTCATCCCACTTCAATAGAATGTCACCTTCTTAGAATCTTTTTGGTGAAGATATCTTATCAAAAAGCTTCTTTGTTTGCTATTGTCATCTGGTCATTGCATCCATGGCCTGGTCTCTTACTTCTTGAAGCTCTATTAGTTCACAATACCTGACCTCCAAGCTGTTGCTCTCCACTAATTATAGCTGATGGGCAAGATCCAAGGCTAGTAACTCAAGTGAAATAGGAATTATAGCCTCCCCTCCATACACAAGTGTGTATGGTGAATTCCTAACTATCCTTTTTGGAGTGATCTTGTCTACCCATAGAGTTGTCCTCAACTTGGCATGCCAAGTTCTTTGATTTTCCTCCATTGTCCTTTTAATGATCCTAATCATATTCTTATTTGTGGACTCAGCCAACCCATTCCCTTATGGGTAGTAATTGCAATAAGTGTTGAGATAGATGCCACATCTTAATGCCCACTCACTTGTCTTCATTCCCAATAAAGTTAATACATTATATGAAATGATTGTGGTTGGGACCCCAAATCTCATCACTATGCCTTTGTAGAAGACTAGGAATGCACTCTCATTGACTTCTTTCAAAGTGATGGCTTCTACCCATCTTGTGAAATAATTTGTAGCAATCAAGACCCACTTGTGGCTAGCACTAGAACGGGGGTTGATCATCCCTATGAAGTCAAAACCCAATTGCATGAATGGTTGTTCCACTTGAATAGGATGTAGAAGCATTATAGCCAGTCATTGCTTTTCATCAAAGAAAGCACATTTTTTACATTTCCTCACCCAAGCATGAGTGTCTCTAAACAAATTGGGCCAAAAGTAGCCATCCCTCATAATCTTTGCAAATGTGGTCTTGGGATCAAAGTGACCACCAGCTAGTCCATCATGAAACTTAGATAGTACCCTATTGACTTAGTCTAAATCAATGTATCTCAAGAGTACCCCTGAAAAGTCCTTTCTAAATAGCACTCCATCAACTAGGATGTAAGGAAGATATTGGAGTCTAAAATACCTCTTCTTAGTTCTATCAAGACCTTGCAGATACTCACCAATTTGAAGGAAATGAACCATGGCTTGTGCCCAGCTCTTCATGATTATAGGTACTTATAGTATAGCTTCATCATGGAGTACCAAAATGTCTTCTTTTGGCTCTTTGTAGTCCATAGTGAGGTGTTCACATAGCCCTCTTCCTCTTACCAGCTTGGTGGTCTTGATCTCCACATCATACTCCATTACTTTGGTGATCCACACTGCCCTTTTCTCATTCAAGTCTCAACTCAATAAGAAGTCTTTTACACTAGGATGTGGCACCATGATGTGAATCTTGTTATTAGACAACATATGTCTAAATTTCTTTAGACTGTACATGATTGCAAGTACCTATTTTTCAACATACATGTACCTAATCTCATAGCCTTCCAAGCCCTAATTAAGCAAGGGGTTATTCTAAATTTTAGCCATTCGCTTGAGTGAGCATAGTAGAGATTACCTCTTCATTTCCAAAGGTGTAGAGATTGAAGTCCTTGGAGAAGTCTAGACTAGTCAGCGTCGGAGCCTGGGCAATAATCTACCTGATTCCTTCAAATTTTTCTCTCTTCCTTGCTTTCCATGTGAATGTCTCATCCTTCCTCAGCATGGAAGTTTGTGGCTTCACCAGCTCATCAAATTTAGGAATGAATCTCCCAATGAAATTTATTTTACCAAAGAAACTTTGCAATCCCTTCTTGTGCTTCTTGATTTGGTCATCTTCATTAAAGATGCTCTCAAGAGTTACCAAACCTTTAAGAAGTCTGTTGGTCTTTAGCTAAACAATTTCCCCATTCATTCCATGTTTCATAGACTGTTGCATTTCTCTGATTCCATACCTGACCATAGTAATTATTCTTTGGCTTCTATGCATAGCCATGCTAATTAGAAATCTGATTTCCTGCATAACCAAAATGATTGTTGTTATGGCACTCCCTCATTGGGTTCCATGATTGTTTCCTCTCATGATGATGTGGGTGTCTATATACCTCAACTTTTTCCTCCTTTTATTCGACCACTTCCACTTTGTTTGTCTCTGTTTCTTGAGTAGATGAAGTGTTAATTTCTAATTGTAGTGTGTCTTGATCTATGCCATCTGAATCTTCCTCATGCTCTTCATCACTTATTTCAATCTCATCCTCATGATCTTCCTTGACTATTATTGATGCTTTATGATATCCTGTAAAGTGACCTTTTTCTTATACCAAAACTTCATGAACTTTTTTTGAACATTAATATTGATTGTTCTCAAAGTCTCTAATGATGGATATCCAAGAAATAGTATATCCATATCATCCATATCCAAAGCATAAAAATTTGTATGCAAAACATATTTTCCATAATAAGCTTCAAATCTTCAAACCTTGAAATATTCTTACCATCTACTTGAACCTCCCAAATTTTTTTTCCTTGAACATGTAGATGCTTGGCCACATTCATGTTGATGAAATTATACTTGCTGGTAGGGTTTATGGACATAACAACCTTTTTCTTTTGAATGCATCTATGAAATTGAAAAATTGACTCAGATTTCTTTGGAGCCAAATCATTTGAACTCTTATCAGCCAATTCTTCTTCTTCTTCACTTGCATGTTCTTCCTCATTGTCATTATTTTCTTCCACTAATTTTTCTTTTTCAACAGCTTCATTCTCTTTTTCATTACTAGAATTATTTTCTTTTATATCCCAATGATCTAGGAAGATCTGTTCCATTTCTTTCCATGAAGAAAACCTTTCTGTACAGCTCAACTGATCAAACCAATGTAGTGCAGGCCTAGACAAAAAAAGAAATAATCGTCTTTCCCTAAAAGTTTTTTAAAAATTATTCTCCAAAATCAACCACCATTCTCTAGCATCAATATCATCTTCTCCTGAATATTTTTGCAACTTCATGATTCATAAATAAAAACCAGGGTTTGTGAAACCTTAAAATGTCAATAACTCATTCATTTTAAAAAAAATTTAAAATTATTCTCCAAAATCAACCACCATTCTCTAGCATCAATATTATCTTCTCCTGAATATTTTTGCAACTTCATGATTCATAAATAAAAACTAGGGTTTGTGAAACCTTAAAATGTCAATAACTCATTCAATTTATATCAAAATTGTCCCAAATTTTTGTTGTAACTTCCTCCTATTATATTCTAACTTTAGAAAAACATTTGTGAAAAAATTTCATAAATTGTGACCTGTAGAGTGAATATAATAAAAATACTAAAATCATAATAAATCACTCAAAACAATTCAATTTTTACTATGTTTTTCTTGTATTTTCTTATATCTTCAGTAAAAAATTTGAAGAAAAAATCCTTATATTTTGAAAGATATAAATAGATTAGTAAAAAACTTAAAATAGCAATAACTCCCACAAAATTGATAAAAAAAACCTCAATTTTTTTATTGTGTATTCCTTAAAATATTATCCATATCCAGTAAAAAAATTGTGCATAAATTTGAAACCAATCGAAATATATTGATGATTCCACAAAACTAGGGTTTTGCCACCCACAAATTGCCCAAATCGAAGCTCTGATACCACTTGTTATGATTCACACTTATAATATTCAGAAATAATGCAGAATAAATGTAGATCAATTCAAAATTATAGATATTAGTGGACCAAGATGTGTAAATATTCAATATATGCAGAATACCCTTAAGTTAGGGCAACACCAACAATACTCCTTTAAGAAGGAATAACTCTACAATGTCTCTTCGAGGGGACAACCTCCAATATCCTCTTATAATAGAAGACTCAATGCTTACTTGATATCTTTACAATGATAATCATCTCCTTTATATAAACCTATAATGGATAGGTAACCTCCTAATCTCCATGTAGGCCGACCATTACCCAATGCACTAATTCGACAATTTATTCCATTACTAATATATTGGACCCATATAACTACTAAGGGAGATGTGTGCCACATGTCGGCATCTCCATCAACCCATATACAATAATATATCATATCCTTAGGTACATAGTAGACATGCCATGTGCTAACTTGTGAGAACACTCCTATGTCAATCATTGGTATAATCAAGAAGTTACTAGTGACGAATTTAAATTCATTCAATTCCTCAATGTCTTGATATTTTTCCAAACAGGGTATCAAACCCAAGATTGGTCTATAGTGAAGGAAAGTGATGGGATGAATTAATTGTATTGTTGATGGGAAGAAGTGTAATTCAATTAGCAATTACTTTGATAGTTTTGATGAATGTTTGAGGATTCAAATTGTAGTTGCGGCTTTGCATTTGAGACCAACAAAATAATTCTTGTGTGAAATATGGTAGGGCTTGCGCTGATGTATTGAGTGATAGTGTAAATCTTGGACATTCACGATATCAAGGATGTGACAGCTCTACAACAAGCTATATCACCATAAATATGGCACAAGATGGTATAAGCAAGACATGAATTGTGGTTTTGGTCAATATTGGGATTGAGATTTCTTCATCACATAGGCCCTTTAATTAGTTGTTGAGAGATGGAGGGAGAGAAGTGGACTCTAATTGATAAGAAAAATCATTGAGGATAGTTGCAATTCGAAAAAAGTGTTATTAGTAGTCTCGTTTTTATACATAAATTTTTATTAATCAAACTTTCATTGAAAACAATAATTTCTTCCTTCCAACCAATTAAATCATACGAATTAACATATTAATAATATTAACAAATATTTCATTTAATTATTGAATGAGTTTTTAATATAATTTAAAAATATATATAGTTTCTAAATTATGCTCAAATTTATTACCGCTACTTATTGTTATCAGTGGTGACAACTCAACTTTCTGTTTATTATTTATTGACATTTAAAAACTTTCTATTTAAAACTCTGAATTAACTATGAGACTCAGGGGAGGTATGTATCATTGCTTGGTTACAGACTCTGGGTGGTTCTCTATCCCCATTTTGTCGCTACCTTGATCAAAAATGTTTGGCCCTCTTCCTTCGAGAGGTTGTTGCTTGTAGGCGTAGGACTTGACAGGTAACCTCTAAAGCTATTGGGGTTGAGATTTATTCATCACTCAGGCCCTTTGACGAGTTCTTCAGTGATGACGAACAGGGAGGGGAGCCTGCTCTAGCTGATCATGAGAATCATCAAGGAGAGCTGTTATTTGGAAAATAGTGTTAGCGGTAGCCTCTTTTGTTATACAACATAGATGCTTGCTTCTTTTGTCAGGAGTCTTTTCCATGTCAATCAGTTGATCAATCAATCAGTTGGCATGTCTTTATGTTCTCCTTCGGGAAGTATAAGGTTATTTTTGGACAGAAGATATCTGATGTTGCAGTATTGTGGGTCTCTATCAGTCTTTGTCTTAAACTGTCATAATGTAATGGTTTTACAGCATAATCGTGTACGAATTGGATTTTCTTAGTGGACATTTTGGAATTTTTGGAGGGGCAGGTGTAGGGTCTAATTTCGGTCACTGTCTCTGTTGAAGTCATGTATTGGACAATTGCTTGTCAGCTTCAAGTTGGAATGGGATGAGGGACCCCAATCGATCCCCTCTTTGAATTATTACAAAAATAATGGTAGAGTCTGGTAACTAGTACCAAACATTCAAGCCACAAACAAACTTTTTGGAATTCAACCATCTGCAACTGCATTGCTGTTTAGTTTTACCATATAATGCCATGTATAATTTATGCAAAAATAATAATAATTTTTTAAAGGTCAATTCAATTATAGAGTTTGTGGTTCCTATTGCGGAGCAACAATAATGGGGGTATGTTTTTGACAAAGGAAGCAAATAATGGAGGCATGCTTCTGACAAAGGACAACCATGAATACGATGGGATCTCAAGATCAACAAACTGCCCTAAGGCTTGTTGGGAAGAACAATTTTAGTGGGGACAATGAAGACTTTGAGAAGAAGCCGCATTATCTTTCAGAAGAAGTTGCTCCCAATGCGTGGTTGATGAAACATTCCAAGACTTTGCAAAGAACAACTCATGCTTCATTGCTTCAATCTATCATCTTGGAGGTGTGCAATCAATTTAGTTCTTTGTACTCAGCATTTTTTGGCACTATCCTCTAAAATATTTTGATATATGCTTTACCATGCATGAATTTGCACAGTAAATTTTCACTCTTCAGTTATGATAGTATGGATCAATTAATGTTTGAAATTGCATTTGATTCGGTAATTTTTCTTGGAATTCTAAACCAAATAAAAGGTTACAGCTTGAGGATTGCAGCCTGTTAATTAGAAACTTTGTTATGACGCTCATACTGAAAGCCAACTTTAGCATCAATTCAGCAGATATCGCTGATTGCCTTTGGTCAGAGGATCCTCTGTGGCATTTTAACTCCAATTTTTAAGGAGCCACTAATTAGACGATAATTCTAGTAATATGACTTGTCAGCATCTATTCTGTATCTAACCTCATTGGTAATCATAATTGCTTGTTTATGGTGGCAACATTGTGTGTTATCCATGGTCATATGATGTTCAAATGTCGACGCGTTCACCAACCAAATAAGGTTTGGAAATCTCATAATACGCACTATTTTTGGGGACACATAATAATGATTGTAGTAACATTATAAATAAATAAGTATCCGAAGTTCAAAGTTTCCAAAGTTTGCGGATGTCTGGAAATTATTAGAAGAGGCTCATATTCTTTCAAATTCTGTTATTGATTTTATCAAATATGTCGGAAAAGAAATGAAAATTGTTACATAAAATGTAAAAAAAAATCTTTTCAGTTTTTTTTTACCCCTCTCTGAAGGCATGACTTGTTAACCAACTGCGATAAATTTGATTTTATAAACTTTAAATATTAGAAAAATATCAATATTCTGATTCACAGTAGCAGCGCCCAAACACTCAATCTCTACTTTAAATTAGATGAGATGTGCATTGCAAATATAAGCAATGTTATGGGTCGTGGATGGTAAAAGCTGTAAATAGTAATTTTGTCAGATGGCTACAAAAACGTAATTTGTGTATCATAATTCTTTTTGAATAGTTACAATTTTTCAGGATACAAGTTTTCTGAACATTTTTCTTAACAGTTCAAATTCAAACTTGAATTTGGTAACTTAGCATCCACACATAATTATAGTTTAAAGTTGCTAAGAATCAATAAAATAGCTTTATTCAAGAGTAATGCACATGAAGTATCTCTATATTATACCACGATTGTAGCTTTAGTTCAAAATATTGCGAGTTTGGGAGAATGAGTCTCACTAAAATATAAAAATAGAGAATCCACTATGGAATTCATTTATTCTTAAAAAGAATATATCTTTTCTCTAGACATTTTTTCTTCTCATGGTCCAAAATTGAGGGTCAAGATTTGTTGATCATGGAGCAAATGGTTTCTAACAAACATTAGTGAGCCAAGGTGTTAGCAGCAATGGTCCCTAGAAGTCCTCGTTAGGACATGTTAAGGTTGAAGTCTGTCACAGTTACATAATCATTTTCAATCTAGCAATTACAAGATATGCTTTTATGTAAGTTACCTATTCCATTCTTAATCATAGGTATGGATAGATCAGATTCAGCGTTTACTGCGAGATAGAAACAAACCAAGACACTTAAAAAATACATATACTTGATATAAAAGAAACATGCATGATTTGTAAACTAGGTAGATATTCCACACTAAGCTTCACCAACACGGATCTTATACTCCTAACTCAAATGAGTGATTGAATAATGATTGTTCTAGACAAGTTTGCTTGCTAAAACAGAGATGTAGTGTGCTGGGATTGAAATGTACAGAATTTTGAACATAAAAAGAAGCATGAAGAAAACACTTAAACACAAGGTAAGCACAAAAATTGACCTAGAGAAACCCAGCGTGGGAAAAACTCCAATGGGTGAGGCACTTGCACTCCCTTTTCCACTATGTAATCCGCAAATGTACAAGTTACTGCCCCTTTTGTCCTTTCATGGACGGAGCTACCAATTACCACATTATCCAAACTTGTATTTAGTTGCTTTGCACTCTCACAACACTTCACAAAATAAACCAATACTATAAACAACCACTAACAACTAGGAACAATGATATACGTGAACGAAGACTCAAACTTGCATATTGCAATATAAATCCAACTTTACAACTCTTCACTGATTTTTCTGATATCTTCTGCCTTCGACAAGGTCTGTATTTATGTCCTCTTACTTTGGAATCTGCCAATAAGTTCAAACAAACCATCATAGATTAAACAAAACATTTGCAACCGTTCCCCTGTCCGTGTTTTGTATAGTGGTGAGCTGCAAAACCATTGGTCTATGCAGATTGACAGTAACGCAACTGCCACTTGCAAACTTTGATGGTTCTCGACGGTTGCACAACCGCCACCTGCATATAGCGGTAGTTTCACTATCCATGGCGAATCCCTCCAATACAAGAGCTGAAAATTATTGGCTTCATCACTCTAAAGATGTGTGGATCACCCCTATATCGACTCTGCCATTGCAATTTATCTGAACTAATGTTTTAAAATGAAATGTATTATAATAGTGTCTTACAAGCACGAGTTCCATACATTGGGAATAGTGGAAACACCTAGCAAGTATAGCTAGTACATTAGATTCATCTTCTGAATCATATCTCCCCAATTTGAGGCTTTTAAATCCCTAAAAGATTTAGAAACTTGTAAGGAAATCTCTTCCCCACATCTTCTCTGGAATACCGTTTGGCCTTCTTGGGTAGTTGACCCTTTAACCCATCCAACCAACGCTCTTGCACTTCTCTTCTTGTTGTCCTACCTTTCATTTGCAACACAATGCCCTCCTCCGATTCCAATTAAATATCAAGAGAGAGGTCTTCAATTGAAGGTAGTAACATAGAATGCTTAAAGAGAAGTAAGTTCTTAACATTGACAACCGAATAAATCTTCATATAAACAAGTAAATCAAGTTTGAATGCATTCTTGCCCACTTATTCTTGAATTTCAAATGGACCATGCCTAAGAGGCTTAAGCATCTTAGTCTTAACTTGGAGTCTCTTTTCACTCAAGTATAACCATACCTTATCTCCAACAAGGAAACTATGTTAGTCCTATATTGATCATGCTTTGCTTTGTACTTGGCTCGTGACTCCAATCTCTCTTGCTCTTGGAGGTGAATTTGTTGTAAGTTTTCAATGAATCTTTCAACTTTTTAGACCTCTAGATTCACTTTCCCATTTCCTTTGTATGGTTGTCTCAAAACAACATCAAATGCACATGGAAGTAAGTAGCTAAAACAAGCCTCAAAAGGAGTTTTTCTAGTAGAAGAATGCACTGCCCTGTTTATAAGAATGTTGAATATACACCAAATGTTTATCTCAAGACTTGGGATGCTTGCTATTGTATCCTCACAAGATTTGTACCAATATTATTTTCACAACTTTTGTTTGCCCATTGGTTTGTGTGTGAAAAGTAGTAAACCATTTCAACTTGGTATCCATCTCCCACAATGTGGCCCAAAACTTACAAACAAATCTTGAGTCCCGATCTGAAAAAAATATAACTAGAAAAAACAAAATGAACCCACACATTAGCAAATAAAAACTCAGTTGCATCACTACCTTTGAGGGTCTTCTTACAAGGAATAAGAATACACATCGTACTAAGCCGGTCCACAACCACAAAGACAGTCTTGCCCCTTCCTTGACATAGGCAACCTGTCTACAAAATCCATAGAAATGCTTTTCCATGGCTTAAAAGGAACTGGTAATGGCATAAACTGAACTTCTTGTTACTCGGCTTGCTTGTACTATATAATACACATCCTCTTATGAACTTAGCAACATCAAATTGCATTTTAGGCCAATAAATGTACCTCTACAAGTGTGCAACAGTCTTTGTAACACTAAAATGTCTTGAAACTTTATAAGTATGTGCTTCCTTCATTAGCCGAACTCTTTCCTTCTTAACCACATAAAACTTACCCAGCTTGTAGAGAGACCCATCTTGAAGGTAATAATCCTCCTTGGCTCAAATCTTGCACCTTGGGACCTCTTTGCTTGAAGAAAAGGCTCCCCAAAATATGCATCATACTCATATCCCTTTAGCTAGTTTGTTAGTCACACCTTTCTTATATTTAATAATCAAATGGAATTGTTGAAAAAAACTCATCCACTCAGAGTGTCTATCTTCCTGAAATTTGGTTTTAGCTTGCAAATATTGGAGAGATTGGTGATCCATGTGGACAATAGTTTCCCTATCCATAAGATAGTGTTTCCATTTTTTGACCACTTAAACTATAACATATATTTCTTTATCATATGTACAATAATTTAGAATGGCACCATGAAATAACTTTGAATGGTAAGATATGGGCTTGCCTAGTTGTTGTAGGACAATCCCATAACATAGATACTAGCATCCGTTTCCACCTCAAAGGGCAATTGCAAGTTAGGCAAAGCTAATACTAGAGCATAGCTTATTTTTGTGTTTGAACATATCAAATGCATCTTATTGCTTCTTAACCCAAATAAAAGTCTTACCACATGATGTCATTGCATGCAAAGGTGCAATTATAAAAATCAAATTCTTGATGAATTTCTTCAAATACTGAATTGCATCGACAAAGCTCCTTGTTTTGGTCACTTTAGAAAGTTTTGGCTAATTCATGATGGCCTCTACCTTCACCGGATAAATGGCCTTGTTACCTCATTCATCAACCGTATGAAGGTAGTCGGTGCATTGCATAGCCCATACAATAGAACCAACCATTCATACAACCCTTGCTTGGTTGTGAATGTCGTTTGTCAAATGTCCTCTTCTTTAATTCTCACTTGGTGATGCCCGAATTTCAAATCAAGCTTAGTAAAATACTTGGCAGCTAAAGTTGATCAAGAAGATCATCAATCCGTGGAAGAGGATACATATTCTTGATGGTTATTTTGATAACTGCTTTATAATCAACACACATTCTCCATAAACAATCTTTCTTAGATACTAAAACAATAGGAGAACCACATGAAAAAGTACTAGGATGGATAACACCTTAATTAATTATTGTAGTTTGTAACTGCCATTTTACCTCATTGGCATCCTTCAAGGACTGCTTATACAACCCAAGATTTGAAATGGGACTATTCAATAGCAACTGAATTTTGTGCTTAATAGGCCTCATTAGTGGCAACCCTATGGCCTCACGAGAAACCTCCTTGAATTGTTGTACCAACTCTCTCATATGCTTTTGCTCTTTGTTAGTAAACATGTTACAAGAATTTTTGTGTAGCCACTTCTTTATCTTGAATATCATTCAAAAGAAGAAAAGCAAACTTTTCACTTGCATTAATAAGCCTTTAAGCTCCGGAGACACTTACCAAAGAAATTTTAGAATCAACATTGTAGGCTGAAATGATGTAGCTCTTGCCATCTTTCACCAAACGATAATGGTTGGCTCTCTTCATGAAGATTGTGAATCTAAGAATTTGACTCAAAAGAGGATGGTTAGTGTTAGTTCCAAAATGAAAGAAACACACTAACTAGCATAACATCTCTAGACCTAGACATTAGGGAGAGCTTAGTTAACAAACATGAATGAAACACACAACTAAAATGCAAAAGAAACCTCTTTCATCTTTTTTGAATGCTCCAAAATTTTTGTTGTAGTGGCTTGTTCGGCTTGTGCTCATGTAGTCTTTGGCAATGGAAGCTTGGCTATCTTCATCTCTTCTTGACACCTTTGGCTTGTGGCTTGGCTTAACTTGACTTGGCTTGGAATTAATTTGTCATGGTAACACTAATTGCAATGGCTCCTTGAAGATATTTGTGCATTATAACTTTGCACCAAAATAGCTTATAAATGATGTTCATGGCCACTCTATTTATAGATTTTTGAGATTGATCAGAATCAACCTGAACGGTTCATCTCAAGATTGAGATGTGTGGCTAATGATTAATTCACAATAGGATTAATCCAATTATGTAATTAAAATCCATAAATAGACTCATCAATATTTGGGATAAATGAGCAATTAAGAGGCATAGAGGGCTTTGATGAGGCATGGGAGGCATGAATCTTGATATTTGTGGCAATGATGGCCTTGAGATGTTTTTCGAAGAAATGAGGTCACTTGATGATGCAGATATTCAATATCTATTTTCAAAAATAAGTTTTCAACAAGTTTCCATGGAATTCTTAATTAGGCCTTGATTTGGGTTAATTAGCTCTTAAGCATACTTAAACACTTTGTGCACAAATTACTCAAATTGATCAAAATGTCTTGTTATTGGTCCAAAATTCGACTGGATTGGAATTAAAAGGTGATGTCAAATGCATTGGAACCGTATTCTCATTTAAGATGTTACCAATAACAAATAACAAAGGCACATATCTTGTGCAAGAGATTTGATAGGAAAGAGTAATCCATAGCACATAGGTGCAAAATTGACATTTTAACGCGAAATAATCTGATCAAAGTTAGCTGACCCATAAATTGCATTGCTCCATTTAGGGATACTTTGGCCAAAATTGGCACTTGAATATATTAGTTTTACATTATTTAGTATGTGTTTTTAGACTAAATTGTGCGTTTTAAGTGAAAACTAGTCAAAACCCTGATTGGAGGTCATTGGTGGCCAGATTTAGGTGTCTACAAAGATAACATCCCAATTATACAAGGGTTGCCAAACACTACACCACACATCAAGAGGCACCATATCCTCTATAACTTCATCAGTGAAATTTGCATTAATACCAAATTGATCCTTACATTGCTTGGTCATCTTGATGTCTACACCTTTCTTCACCTAACCCATAGAATATGGGCTTGGATGATTGTAAGTCTTTACCTTCAATTTGTCTACTAACTCCTTGCTTATCAAATTTTCTTGTGGACAATTATAAAAAAGAGCATCTAATTTTGTTTTTTCATCTGAAACTTAATATGGAAAAGCTTAGAAATTTCACTCTCTTGAGCACTACTGCCACCCAAAGATACCTCTTTATTGATGGAGGTACAACACAAAGTGTCATCCACATCGGAGCTACGACCAATGTTCTCACCTTGGAGAGAGGGCATAGCCGTATTGTTCTTGTTCTTGAATGAATGCAATTCTGAATGTAGATTCCAAGATTGATCCTTGGAATGACTATCAACATCACAATGCCCACAATGCCTTTTAGTATCCTTTTTATAAACGGAAGTAGCATTACTCTTACCTTTTTGTTTACCTTTACTCTTTTGCTTGGAGCTACCTTGTTGTTTGGAAGTGTTTTGAGTGGCAAATGGAGCCTTCTTCTTGTCCATCTCTAAGTAATGAGCTTGGGAACAAGCCTCATCTACATCCATAGGCTTGGCCAAGAGAACAGGTCTCCTCAAATGGCTATGGAGTCCATCAATATACTTCATCAAGATGTCATGGTCCACTATATCTTTGCCCATTTGGACAACCTTCTTGGAACTCACTTGAGTACTTTTGCAGGCTTTGCCTTGCCTCTGCTTAAGATATCGCCAATACATGGACCTCTCTTCCTCATAACAAATATGATAGAACTGCGCCAGTTTTAATTTTTTTAAAATCATCCCACTAGTAATATGAGGAAGCTTCTTAACAACCAATAACTCTTAAACCAAGTTAAAGTGTGATTGGTTAATTTTAACCTTGCAAAAGAAATTTGTTGGCTCTCATTATTCTGATGCAAACTAGAATATACCTCAAGCTGAGCTAGTCAATGGTCTAACTTCTCTGCATTCACATCTCTATCATATGGTTGAATCTCTATTTTTGCTTTCAGCCTTGAACGGAGGTGGAGCTTGGTTGGCACGGAGTTATTCCTCCACTTCTCATGTTTGGGAGTGCCCTCCTTGTTTGCTTTTAGCACCTCTGTAGAAACACTAAGTTTCTCCACGAGAATCCTCATCGTGGACTCCAACCGATCAAGCTTGCTCATAGAATGAGAGATGTTAGCCTCTCCTTCAAGCTTGAGAAATCTCTTTTTTGTTGTACAAGCATATTTTTCATCAACATGGTCCATACTCCTAGTCTCTTGCTTCCACTTGCTTGTGGAAATGTCTTTTTCAAAGGGAACTAAGATACCTTTACCAATATGATTGCTTGCTCTAGTGATGGATATAAGCTGCAATGTGCTCACACAAAACTACATAATAACACTGATACTAAAGTAGCTTTGATTCCAATTTGATCCATAAACTAGATGGATATTCCACACTAAGCTTCACCAACACAGATAGTATACTCCTAAGTCAAACGAGTGATTGAAGAATGAATGTTCTAGACTAGTTTTCTTGGTAAAACAAAGATGTAGTGTGTTATAATGGAAATGTATAGAATTCTAAACATAAAGAGAAGCATGAGGAAAACACCAAAGCACAAGTTACCCACACAAATTGACTTGTAGAAACTCGGTGTGGGAAAAACTTTATTGGGCGAGGCAATTGCACTCTCCTTTCGCTCTGCCATCCTCAAATGTATAAGTTACTTCCACTTCTAGCCTTTCATGGATAGAGCTACCAATTACTTGACTTTCCAAACTTGTACCTAGTTGCTTTGCACTCTCACAAGCCTTCACAAAATAAACCAACATTGTAAACAACCATTAAAAGCTAGGAATAATGAGATATATGAGCAACAACTCAAACTTGCATATTGCAATGTGAATCCAACTTCATAACTCCTCGCTAATTTTTCTAATGTCTTCTTCCACCAGGTTTGCATTTATGCCCTCTTACTTTGGCATCCACCAAGAAGTTCAAACGAACCATTGTTGAGTAGAGGAAATGTTTGCAACCATTCCCCTGCCCGTGTTTTGTATGGTGGCAAAACCTCCTGTCTTTGTAGACCGGCGGTTGCATAACCACCCGCCAAGAAGTTTAAACAAACTGTTGTTGAGCAGAGGAAATGCTTGCAACCGTTTCCATGCCCGTGTTTTGTATGGTGGCAAAACCTCCGGCCTATGTAGACCGGTGGTTATGCAATTGCCAGGGCAGTTGCACAACCGCCACTTGATATAAGGGCGGTTCCACTATCTGTCGCAAACCCCTCCAATTCAAGAACTATAAATTACTGGTTTAATTATTTTGAAGATGTTCGGATCATCCCCATACTGACTCTGCCATTGCAACTTATCTGAGCTGATGTTTTAACATGAAGTGTCTTACAAGCATGAGTTACGTACATTGGGAATAGTGGTAACATCTAGCAAGTATAACTAGCACATTAGATCCATATTTTGGATCAACTCATAACAGAAACTTGTGATACATCAGGGTTTAACTATTTACTTATATCTTTCAACAAGAAATACAACTCTATCAATAATAACTTTTCCATGCAACTTATACGATATTTGTAAAGTCATCTCAACTCTTCATCTTCTTGGCTCTCCATTTCTTCTTCTTTCACTTCCTAGTAGGCATAAAACCCTCCATTTGTCTTATCCATTTACAATATCTTGTACAAAATATACATGTATCACAGCTATAATATTACAAAATTCTTGCAAGACAACATTCACAATCCCCTACTAACACAAGGCTTTGGTTAAACTATTCCTTGCTTGAGATGAACCTTGTAACTATGTTGAATCGGACTGCACTTATAATTATCATATCAAACATGTAGAAAATAAGGTCTCTATAATACTTTGTCTTCAAACTGGATTGATAGAGTTCAAATCCTTAACATAGATAATCTTGCACAAATGAAAGGGTTATTTGTTGGGCAATTTTATTGTCCTAATCAACTAAGCATTCAACCTTAACAAAAATATCTTGTCCTAATAGCAATGGTTTTGTTTGTATAGCTATGATGAGAATCTCTATCAGTCAAAGCATCAGCATTAGGCCTGTTGGATATAGCAGAAGCATTAATTGTTCCTCTTAGATGGACACCAACAATGTTTGGAACCCTCACACATTTAATTAGACTGTCAAAGCAATAGCTAATTTTGAGTTACATTACTGTTCTTCCTATCAAATACTGGTTAAATTCATCACATAGCTTGTCAAGATCTAAAGAGTCAAGACATTGACTCAATTCACGGGTCACCGATAGTGACTTTTGGGCTTGACCAATGCCTAGGATCAGTGTCTTTGTTTAAAACAAGAATCTTAAAAAATATTGTTCAGATCAGGATTCGTACTTTTTTCAACAGCTATAATACCTAAATATTATTTTACTAACATATGAGCTCTGTCACAAGCTATCCCATTGTCTGTGACCTCAGATAAAGACCAAAGTTAATTGACTGGTTTCAGTCACAAACCTCTAAACTATATTTTGAACTACCTTCAGTTTTAAGACCTTTGTTAGTGTCTAGAATAGATGTCCGATGAGCCCTTTTCGCCCAAATTCTATAGCGATTAACTTCCTAGGAGATTCATTGACTCAATGATTTTCTGTTGCGACCAAACTTCTGCCCTAACCTTTATAAAGAACTGAACACCTTCCACCAGTTGGAGTCATCCTAGGAGATGCAACTTGAGGATCGCAGCTGTTAGAGATCCTTCTAAGTCTTTGAAAGGATCAGAGTAAGCTGGAGAAAATGCCTTTTTTTAACTGACACGGGCTTGAAAGTTTGAAACAACAAAGGAACCACAGGAAATTTCCATTGTGACCTGCGTCTTGGGGACCAGGGGTCGTGGTTTCTGGGACTGCAATAAATTTCCCAGATTTTGAGGATGGCTATTAAAATAATATATAAAAATTAATATTGTAACTTTAATTAGTGAAATTTGAGGGTCTAAACTTAATTTAAAGTTTTTCAGGGTACTTTTGGGATTATGTTTAAATATTTTTGTCAAAATAATCGCTTTTTTTGGAAGGCATGGTGGAGGGGGGTTCTGTTTTACAGTAAACGTTTCAGAAAACTTGAAATTAAACAATTTGGAGACGTCCCCTCTTCACCCCCGGCCTTGAAAAGCCCAGGACATCACCAAAATCTAGGGGACATGTCCCCGCGTAACACCGGAAATTTCTCTTTCAAACACTTTCTGTTAAGCTCCAATTTCCTCTGCTACATTCAACAAAACCTCTCCAATTGTAGCCAATAGTCCTGGCCACAATCATAGGTCTCAATGTGAACAGATCCACAATACCACAAAATATACAAAAGGGGAATACCCACGCAACCTCTTACAGAAATGGCAGCACTCAGCAACAGTATATATAGTCCTATTCTAACCAACAACACAGATGAGCAATGCCCAAAGGGAACTGAACGCTGCTCTTTAAATTCTGCTTTGAGCTCTCACAACCACCAAGCAAATATGTTAGACTTCACCATGTGGCTTAAGATCATGCCAATAGAAGAGAATTGTCTTGAACCCATGCTGATAATAATAGCATGTGAGAGAAAGTCAATATTGATAAAACCCTCATTTCCTTTATTCTATTAGAGTGTTTTAGCTAGAGATCTAACAAGGTTGTTGCCTTACAAAAATAATCTGCATCATTAATCCCAATACATCTCTCTTCATTGTTGGCGTGGGAATTTTTGTTGCAGTTGAGAGAAGTATGATGAAGATTCAACAGTGTTATGCCTTGGGGGTTTATATTACTTGAATCCACCACTTTAATGACGTTTTCCTCAAGTCTTAGAAAACCAACACCAAGGTTTGCGAAATGATCTGCTACATGGCAACCTTTTCTTTTGATTTTTTGAAAAGAGATTTTGCTGGACTAACCGATCACAAAAGGATATTATCTCCTCTAACACCACAATCAACTACCAATTATTGAATTATGAGAGGGTGGTATATTTCAACACCTTTGAGAATTATTTAAAGGGCATACAACAATGATAGGTAAACATGGAATAAGGTGTTAGTCTCTCATTGAGAGTTGGTCTGTTAGAACTGCATCATGAGGTGAAGAGCCTAGGCAGTCTGGGCATCATGATTGATTAGGCTTTAGCTTCATGTGGTGATATCAATTGTCAGTGTTGTTAATTATTGATTCTGCTTATGGTTGTAATTATTGCTCACTGGCGGGTCCTTTGCATAGTTTAGGGCATAATGCATGAAACAAATGAGTTTGTCTTCACCAAATAATAAGGTTTTAGTCTCTCATTTAGAGTTGGTCTGTTAGATCTGCATCGGGAATTGAGAAGCTTAGACAGTATGAACATCATGATTAATTAGGCTTTAGCTTCATGTGGTGACATCAAGTGTCACTGTTGTTAATTATATTCTGCTCATGGTGGTGATTATTGTTCATTGGTGGGTACTTTGCATAGTTTGGGGCTTAATGCATGAATCACGAGTCTTCACCAAGTTTTTATTAGTATCACTTTGGCGGTTTACTCCTGATCTATATCGTTTTGGACGACTGAATTTCTAGTTATTGCCCCTCACTTTTTTTTTGTTGATACCATCTTTGGCTCTATGTAAGCTTTTCGAACATACTTTTAACTAACAAAAAACAGCTTATAAATAAACATATAAATTAAGAGATTTAATCATAGAATATTCTTGATTTGTTTCATAGAAGGAATGATCATCATTAGCTACAAGTCTGTGTCTATGGAGTATAGCCGCCCTTAAACAACCCCATGTAAACCCATGTCATATTGGATTTCATGACTAAATAGAGGTAAAGTTAAATCATCTGTTCCAGAGGTCCTTTTTGTTGTTTTCTTGGCTGTCCTTATGGATTTTTTTGTGTCTGTTAATTATATGGAATGCTTCAAATGCTCAAAAATCAAATGGTTTTTTTATCTAACCTGAAAAACTTCAGTTTTACTGGCTCTTCGACCTTTCAATTGAAAACTTGCACTTGGTAGATAATTTGTTTTGAATTGTTTCAGGAAAAAGTCCCTGTTTTCAGAAGCCAGAAAAACCACACCACTGTAAACTGCAACAGAATCCAAACATTAAAACCTCTGGTTCACTGCTCATAATTGCAGTTTTGAATGCTGCTGTTACATCAAAAGCTGACTTAAATTTAATTTCAAGCTGATCTATGGTTCCAACAATTTCATTTTGTTTGCAATTAAAGCATTCATATGCTTCCTCTAAACTTCATTTTCATTTCTTGAGATTATGTTAATAGTTTCTCTCTCTCTATATATTTTTTCATTTTGAAGGGTATCAATGTTTGTTTATCTATGTAGCATTGAGTACCCTCTGAGGGGGACACATCCCCACGGAACATAGGTTCAGATTGAGCATCGTTTGAATTTTTTTAATATAATTTAGCTATTAATGCTCACTAGTGTGCAAGAATGGAAAATGGGGTTGAAGAGATGCCCCCATTCCTAGTACAAATGGCCATCAATGGATCTGCTTACTGCCCCCTGAAGCATGAAACAAATGTGTCCAAGAACTTGGGACATTAAAAAATGCTCAAATATAAACATGATAAAACATTAAACCATATATTATCTATTTATTTTATAGTAAAAAAAATCATCTTCAGTCACGTGTCTATATCTAAGGTCTATAGACCCCCTTAAACAACCCCACGTCAACCTGCGTCATAATTGATTAGAAAGCCACATAACTTAGTTGCATCAAATTTATAACAATCTCACCACAAATACTGAAATACAGGGATATTTGTGGCGTGACCATTGGTGTAATTCAAAGGCATATACATTAATGATAATATTTGTGATAAATCAAATAAATCAACCTAACAACAATACTTCATAGCTTAGTAACACTTGATTAAGATCTAAAGTCCATAGCTGATGCCGAATGGAAACGGGTTGCCAACACCAAATATCTTCAGATACATCAAAGAGCAAGATGAAGTAGATGCAGCAGTTTACCTAAAACCAAAGCATCCTTTGACAGAGAAATGATCTAAATCTAGCAAGCCACCCGATTCTCCATCTCGGACCCTTAAAAGGAAAAAGATTTACCTCGTACTCACAAAAGAACAAAAGTGTAGGTCCATTGAAAAGGTCATTTCATAATGAATATAGGGAAATAGCCAAGCAACATGTTGGGCGTTGTATTTGCACCTAAGTCACCGCATTCGAATTCGTCGAGGATAAAATTTAGATTCAGAACTGAAAAATCTGAGATAAAACTCGTGATTAAATTCGGCTGATAGAAATATACTTATTTTTAAAAATATACCAACCCACGGCCTCCATCATGACTTGTCTGTCAAGATTTGTTCTTCGCAGTTTGCATGTTGCACTTAGTTGGAGACTGGAGTCTATTCTATTTTTGAAGGTCTTTGCCTAGGCTTCAACTATTCTACTTCACAGTTCACAGTTCTACAGCGGAATGCTTCACACACAGAGAAACGACTACAGTCTTGCAGGGTGCATTTTTACTTTACATTTGCAAAATGAGGACTAGCGGGCAATGGCGACCAACAAAACGGAAATCCAAACCTGAAAATTGTGAATATCAATGTTTTCACGATATTTTATTAAATTCGTTTTTGAAATTCGCTATTTGTGATGTCCCCCCTTTTGGCATAGTTTGTTTTTGGAGTGCTTAGCTTGGTTGTTCCCACAAAGCTAAGGGAAGGAAGAAAAGGGAACATAGACGGGGGCTAACCTTTGTATAAAAAGGTTAAAAAGTACTTTAAGTGTTGTAATTTTCAATTGAGTTTACAAAAAGGTACTTTTTATCTTATGTTCACTTGGGGTCATGGGAGCATAAACACTCAAAAATATGAGTTTAAAAAAAGATAAAGTGCTTATGTTTTGAAAGGATACCACCCTCCAACTTGGGCGCCACCCTTGAAGGTTGGCTATAAAAGCAAAGAAGGAATCTTGTGAATGATATGTGGAATATTGATTTGAAAATTTTGATCAAGTATGTCAATCTTGATTACCACAATTTAAGGATAAAAACTTTCAAGAAGTGTGACAAGGGTTTGGGGACGGAGACCTCCATTCTTTCTATTTGGACAACTCTATTCAAGAGTTGTAAGTAAGCTTCAAAATTGCATTTATACATGCAAGTGGATCTACAAAGGTGTTTTTGGACACCACCTTTATTGAAGAAATATTGCAAACCCTATCGGAAGCTAGGTTTTGATAATTTTATTGGTTTTGGAAAGTGGTGAATTATCTTGAGAGCTTGCTCTTGGTATGGAAGATCATTCTAGGGTGTGGTGACTTGCCTAGGGAGTTGGGCAAGCCACTTGGAGGGGTCGTTGGAGCCAAGGAGGGTTGCACAAAATTCTATTTAATTTTCCAGCTATGGCGACTTGATTGGAGGGCAGATCTTGGGGATTTTGAGGCTGATTTGGAGTGTTCACGGAGTATAAAATATTGCAAATATTTTATACTATTTTTTCAGCTTGAACGACTTGTCCTAGGAGTCATTTGGAGGCCATTTTGAGGATTTTTGATGACTAAAATAATCTGATTTATTTCTTATATTTTTATGAGGTAGGGCAAATCAGTTGGAAAAGAAATTGAGCATCTTCGGAGGGTTTTTAGACTCCATTTGACAAGGTACAAATTGTTATACTATTTTTTATTTTTGTGGCAATTTATCATAAGGGTTTGAAGGGATTTGAAAGGGAAAGACTAGGGTTTCATTCTAAAAATGCTGCCCTAATTTTCTGAGTGGGTCGATTCATTTGTGGAAGGTGTGCAAGAGTTTAGGGTGCCGTGTTTGGCCCTAAACAAGAGGCCATTAATTATTCGTAATATTTGTGAATTTTAGAACATTTTTCCAGCGGTTTTTGGCATGAATACAAGTTAGAATTTTGAAGTTATTACATGATATTTATTCCTATATGTGGCAACTTGGTTGTGGGAAAAATTGATCATGTTTTAGGCCCTAATATTGACCAATTTTGACATAATATGCATGCTGGCATTTGTCTATAATTTATCTTCAGTTGTAGAGAGTTTGTTGGACTGGATTTGGTGACAGGAAGTGGATATTTAAATCAGCGTTGGGGGGTGTTGGCAACTTGGAGGGATAAACACATCCATTTAGCTCCCTTTCCTCTTTCAGTGTGAGCCATTGTGGGCTAAATCTCATAAGTTACTAGTGAACCATAAGTTACGAGTGAAACCTATCTACAAGAATCTTTAGAAACTTGGATAGAAACCAGGGCATTGCCACAAGCGAGCCCCATAGGACAAATTCCTCATGATCAATCTCTTGCAGGAAGACATTATTTAGAGATTGCCAAGGACTTAGAAGAAGCATTTCAAAGATCCATAGCTGAAGAAAATTTTGAGAACTTTGAACCACCCGTAATTGATCTCACAAATATTCAGTGGGAAGATCATCCCAGCTTTGAAATATCATCAAAAGAAGAAAATATGGCTCTTTAATAAAATCAACAACCTGTAAAACAGAACCCCCCTCCACCATGCCTTCCAGAAAAAGCGATTATTTTGACAAAAATATTTAAACGTAATCCCAAAAGTACCCTGAAAAACTTTCAATTAAGTTTAGACCCTCAAATTTCACTAATTAAAGTTACAATATTAATTTTTATATATTATTTTAATAGCCATCCTCAAAATCTGGGAAATTTATTGCAGTCCAAGAAACCACGACCCCTGGTTCCCAAGACGCAGGTCACAATGGAAATTTCCTGTGGTTCCTTTGTTGTTTCAAACTTTCAAGCCCGTGTCAGTAAAAAAAAGGCATTTTCTCCAGCTTACTCTGATCCTTTCAAAGACTTAGAAGGATCTCTAACAGCTGCCATCCTCAAGTTGCATCTCCTAGGATGACTCCAACTGGTGGAAGGTGTTCAGTTCTTTATAAAGGTTAGGGCAGAAGTTTGGTCGCAACAGAAAATCATTGAGTCAATGAATCTCTTAGGAAGTTAATTGCTATAGAATTTGGACGAAAAGGGCTCATCGGACATCTATTCTAGACACTAACAAAGGTCTTAAAACTGAAGGTAGTTCAAAATATAGTTTAGAGGTTTGTGACTGAAACCAGTCAATTGCCTTTGGTCTTTATCTGAGGTCACAGACAATGGGATAGCTTGTGACAGAGCTCATATGTTAGTAAAATAATATTTAGGTATTATAGCTGTTGAAAAAAGTACGAATCCTGATCTGAACAATATTTTTTAAGATTCTTGTTTTAAACAAAGACACTGATCCTAGGCATTGGTCAAGCCCAAAAGTCACTATCGGTGACCCGTGAATTGAGTCAATGTCTTGACTCTTTAGATCTTGACAAGCTATGTGATGAATTTAACCAGTATTTGATAGGAAGAACAATAATGTAACTCAAAATTAGCTATTGCTTTGACAGTCTAATTAAATGTGTGAGGGTTCCAAACATTGTTGGTGTCCATCTAAGAGGAACAATTAATGCTTCTGCTATATCCAACAGGCCTAATGCTGATGCTTTGACTGATAGAGATTCTCATCATAGCTATACAAACAAAACCATTGCTATTAGGACAAGATATTTTTGTTAAGGTTGAATGCTTAGTTGATTAGGACAATAAAATTGCCCAACAAACAACCCTTTCATTTGTGCAAGATTATCTATGTTAAGGATTTGAACTCTATCAATCCAGTTTGAAGACAAAGTATTATAGAGACCTTATTTTCTACATGTTTGATATGATAATTATAAGTACAGTCCGATTCAACATAGTTACAAGGTTCATCTCAAGCAAGGAATAGTTTAACCAAAGCCTTGTGTTAGTAGGGGATTGTGAATGTTGTCTTGCAAGAATTTTGTAATATTATAGCTGTGATACATGTATATTTTGTACAAGATATTGTAAATGGATAAGACAAATGGAGGGTTTTATGCCTACTAGGAAGTGAAAGAAGAAGAAATGGAGAGCCAAGAAGATGAAGAGTTGAGATGACTTTACAAATATCGTATAAGTTGCACGGAAAAGTTATTATTGATAGAGTTGTATTTCTTGTTGAAAGATATAAGTAAATAGTTAAACCCTGATGTATCACAAGTTTCTGTTATGAGTTGATCCAAAATATGGATCTAATGTGCTAGTTATACTTGCTAGATGTTACCACTATTCCCAATGTACGTAACTCATGCTTGTAAGACACTTCATGTTAAAACATCAGCTCAGATAAGTTGCAATGGCAGAGTCAGTATGGGGATGATCCGAACATCTTCAAAATAATTAAACCAGTAATTTATAGCTCTTGAATTGGAGGGGTTTGCGACAGATAGTGGAACCGCCCTTATATCAAGTGGCGGTTGTGCAACTGCCCTGGCAATTGCATAACCACCGGTCTACATAGGCCGGAGGTTTTGCCACCATACAAAACACGGGCATGGAAACGGTTGCAAGCATTTCCTCTGCTCAACAACAGTTTGTTTAAACTTCTTGGCGGGTGGTTATGCAACCGCCGGTCTACATAGACAGGAGGTTTTGCCACCATACAAAACACGGGCAGGGGAATGGTTGCAAACATTTCCTCTACTCAACAATGGTTCGTTTGAACTTCTTGGTGGATGCCAAAGTAAGAGGGCATAAATGCAAACCTGGTGGAAGAAGACATTAGAAAAATTAGCGAGGAGTTATGAAGTTGGATTCACATTGCAATATGCAAGTTTGAGTTGTTGCTCATATATCTCATTATTCCTAGCTTTTAATGGTTGTTTACAATGTTGGTTTATTTTGTGAAGGCTTGTGAGAGTGCAAAGCAACTAGGTACAAGTTTGGAAAGTCTAGTAATTGGTAGCTCTATCCATGAAAGGCTAGAAGTGGAAGTAACTTATACATTTGAGGATGGCAGAGCGAAAGGAGAGTGCAATTGCCTCGCCCAATAAAGTTTTTCCCACACCGAGTTTCTACAAGTCAATTTGTGTGGGTAACTTGTGCTTTGGTGTTTTCTTCATGCTTCTCTTTATGTTTAGAATTCTATACATTTCCATTATAACACACTACATCTTTGTTTTACCAAGAAAACTAGTCTAGAACATTCATTCTTCAATCACTCGTTTGACTTAGGAGTATACTATCTGTGTTGGTGAAGCTTAGTGTGGAATATCCATCTAGTTTACGGATCAAATTGGAATCAAAGCTACTTTAGTATCAGTGTTATTATGTAGTTTTGTGTGAGCACATTGCAGCTTATATCCATCACTAGAGCAAGCAGTCATATTGGTAAAGGTATCTTAGTTCCCTTTGAAAAAGACATTTCCACAAGCAAGTGGAAGCAAGAGACTAGGAGTATGGACCATGTTGATGAAAAATATGCTTGTACAACAAAAAAGAGATTTCTCAAGCTTGAAGGAGAGGCTAACATCTCTCATTCTATGAGCAAGCTTGATCGGTTGGAGTCCACGATGAGGATTCTCGTGGAGAAACTTAGTGTTTCTACAAAGGTGCTAAAAGCAAACAAGGAGGGCACTCCCAAACATGAGAAGTGGAGGAATAACTCCGTGCCAACCAAGCTCCACCTCCGTTCAAGGCTGAAAGCAAAAATAGAGATTCAACCATATGATAGAGATGTGAATGCAGAGAAGTTAGACCATTGACTAGCTCAACTTGAGGTATATTCTAGTTTGCATCAGAATAATGAGAGCCAACAAATTTCTTTTGCAAGGTTAAAATTAACCAATCACACTTTAACTTGGTTTAAGAGTTATTGGTTGTTAAGAAGCTTCCTCATATTACTAGTGGGATGATTTAAAAAAAATTAAAACTGGCGCAGTTCTATCATATTTGTTATGAGGAAGAGAGGTCCATGTATTGGCGATATCTTAAGCAGAGGCAAGGCAAAGCCTGCAAAAGTACTCAAGTGAGTTCCAAGAAGGTTGTCCAAATGGGCAAAGATATAGTGGACCATGACATCTTGATGAAGTATATTGATGGACTCCATAGCCATTTGAGGAGACCTGTTCTCTTGGCCAAGCCTATGGATGTAGATGAGGCTTGTTCCCAAGCTCATTACTTAGAGATGGACAAGAAGAAGGCTCCATTTGCCACTCAAAACACTTCCAAACAACAAGGTAGCTCCAAGCAAAAGAGTAAAGGTAAACAAAAAGGTAAGAGTAATGCTACTTTCGTTTATAAAAAGGATACTAAAAGGCATTGTGGGCATTGTGATGTTGATAGTCATTCCAAGGATCAATCTTGGAATCTACATTCAGAATTGCATTCATTCAAGAACAAGAACAATACGGCTATGCCCTCTCTCCAAGGTGAGAACATTGGTCGTAGCTCCGATGTGGATGACACTTTGTGTTGTACCTCCATCAATAGAGAGGTATCTTTGGGTGGCAGTAGTGCTCAAGAGAGTGAAATTTCTAAGCTTTTCCATATTAAGTTTCAGATGAAAAAACAAAATTAGATGCTCTTTTTTATAATTGTCCACAAGAAAATTTGATAAGCAAGGAGTTAGTAGACAAATTGAAGGTGAAGACTTACAATCATCCAAGCCCATATTCTATGGGTTAGGTGAAGAAAGGTGTAGACATCAAGATGACCAAGCAATGTAAGGATCAATTTGGTATTAATGCAAATTTCACTGATGAAGTTATAGAGGATATGGTGCCTCTTGATGTGTGGTGTAGTGTTTGGCAACCCTTGTATAATTGGGATGTTATCTTTGTAGACACCTAAATCTGGCCACCAATGACCTCCAATCAGGGTTTTGACTAGTTTTCACTTAAAACGCACAATTTAGTCTAAAAACACATACTAAATAATGTAAAACTAATATATTCAAGTGCCAATTTTGGCCAAGGTATCCCTAAATGGAGCAATGCAATTTATGGGTCAGCTAACTTTGATCAGATTATTTCGCGTTAAAATGTCAATTTTGCACCTATGTGTTATGGATTACTCTTTCCTATCAAATCTCTTGCACAAGATACGTGCCTTTGTTATTTGCTATTGGTAACATCTTAAATGAGAATACGGTTCCAATGCATTTGACATCGCCTTTTAATTCCAATCCAGTCGAATTTTGGACCAATAACAAGACATTTTGATCAATTTGAGTAATTTGTGCACAAAGTGTTTAAGTATGCTTAAGAGCTAATTAACCCAAATCAAGGCCTAATTAAGAATTCCATGGAAACTTGTTGAAAATTTATTTTTGAAAATAGATATTGAATATCTGCATCATCAAGTGACCTCATTTCTTCGAAAAACATCTCAAGGCCATCATTGCCACAAATATCAAGATTCATGCCTCCCATGCCTCATCAAAGCCCTCTATGCCTCTTAATTGCTCATTTATCCCAAATATTGATGAGTCTATTTATGGATTTTAATTACATAATTGGATTAATCCTATTGTGGATTAATCATTAGCCACACATCTCAATCTTGAGATGAACCGTTCAGGTTGATTCTGATCAATCTCAAAAATCTATAAATAGAGTGGCCATGAACATCATTTATAAGCTATTTTGGTGCAAAGTTATAATGCACAAATATCTTCAAGGAGCCATTGCAATTAGTGTTACCATGACAAATTAATTCCAAGCCAAGTCAAGTTAAGCCAAGCCACAAGCCAAAGGTGTCAAGAAGAGATGAAGATAGCCAAGCTTCCATTGCCAAAGACTACATGAGCACAAGCCGAACAAGCCACTACAACAAAAATTTTGGAGCATTCAAAAAAGATGAAAGAGGTTTCTTTTGCATTTTAGTTGTGTGTTTCATTCATGTTTGTTAACTAAGCTCTCCCTAATGTCTAGGTCTAGAGATGTTATGCTAGTTAGTGTGTTTCTTTCATTTTGGAACTAACACTAACCATCCTCTTTTGAGTCAAATTCTTAGATTCACAATCTTCATGAAGAGAGCCAACCATTATCGTTTGGTGAAAGATGGCAAGAGCTACATCATTTCAGCCTACAATGTTGATTCTAAAATGTCTTTGGTAAGTGTCTCTGGAGCTTAAAGGCTTATTAATGCAAGTGAAAAGTTTGTTTTTTTTCTTTTGAATGATATTCAAGATAAAGAAGTGGCTACACAAAAATTCTTGTAACATGTTTACTAACAAAGAGCAAAAGCATATGAGAGAGTTGGTACAACAATTCAAGGAGGTTTCTCGTGAGGCCATAGGGTTGCCACTAATGAGGCCTATTAAGCACAAAATTCAGTTGCTATTGAATAGTCCCATTTCAAATCTTGGGTTGTATAAGCAGTCCTTGAAGGATGCCAATGAGGTAAAATGGCAGTTACAAACTACAATAATTAATTAAGGTGTTATCCATCCTAGTACTTTTTCATGTGGTTCTCCTATTGTTTTAGTATCTAAGAAAGATTGTTTATGGAGAATGTGTGTTGATTATAAAGCAGTTATCAAAATAACCATTAAGAATATGTATCCTCTTCCACGGATTGATGATCTTCTTGATCAACTTTAGCTGCCAAGTATTTTACTAAGCTTGATTTGAAATTCAGGTATCACCAAGTGAGAATTAAAGAAGAGGACATTTGACAAACGACATTCACGACCAAGCAAGGGTTGTATGAATGGTTGGTTCTATTGTATGGGCTATGCAATGCACCGACTACCTTCATACGGTTGATGAATGAGGTAACAAGGCCATTTATTAATTCCTTTGTTATTGTGTATTTGGATGATACTCTTGTTTTTTTTTTGAAAATTAATGAACATATTGATCATTAAAACAAGTTTTGCAAGTTTTGAAAGAACAAGTTAGTGTTGAACAAGAAGAAATGTGAGTTTTCTCAATAATCACTTGTCTTCTTGGGACATGTGTTTAGAGATGGGGAATTGACGATTGATCCGGTGAAGGTAGAGGCCATCATGAATTAGCCAAAACTTTCTAAAGTGACCAAAACAAGGAGCTTTGCCGATGCAATTCAGTATTTGAAGAAATTCATCAAGAATTTGTTTTTTATAATTACACCTTTGCATGCAATGACATCATGTGGTAAGACTTTTATTTGGGTTAAGAAGCAATAAGATGCATTTGATATGTTCAAACACAAAAATAAGCTATGCTCTAGTATTAGCTTTGCCTAACTTGCAGTTGCCCTTTGAGGTGGAAACGGATGCTAGTATCTATGTTATGGGATTGTCCTACAACAACTAGGCAAGCCCATATCTTACCATTCAAAGTTATTTCATGGTGCCATTCTAAATTATTGTACATATGATAAATAAATATATGTTATAGTTCAAGTGGTCAAAAAATGGAAACACTATCTTATGGATAGGGAAACTATTGTCCACATGGATCACCAATCTCTCCAATATTTGCAAGCTAAAACCAAATTTCAGCAAGATAGACACTCTGAGTGGATGAGTTTTTTTCAACAATTCCATTTGATTATTAAATATAAGAAAGGTGTGACTAACAAACTAGCTAAAGGGATATGAGTATGATGCATATTTTGGGGAGCCTTTTCTTCAAGCAAAGAGGTCCCAAGGTGCAAGATTTGAGCCAAGGAGGATTATTACCTTCAAGATGGGTCTCTCTACAAGCTGGGTAAGTTTTATGTGGTTAAGAAGGAAAGAGTTCGGCTAATGAAGGAAGCGCATACTTAGAAAGTTTCAAGACATTTTAGTGTTACAAAGACTGTTGCACACTTGTAGAGGTACGTTTATTGGCCTAAAATGCAATTTGATGTTGCTAAGTTCATAAGAGGATGTGTATTATATAGTACAAGCAAGCCAAGTAACAAGAAGTTCAGTTTATGCCATTACCAGTTCCTTTTAAGCCATGGAAAAGCATTTCTATGGATTTTGTAGACAGGTTGCCTATGTCAAGGAAGGGGCAAGACTATCTCTGTGGTTGTGGACCGGCTTAGTACGATGTGTATTCTTATTCCTTGTAAGAAGACCCTCAAAGGTAGTGATGCAACTGAGTTTTTATTTGCTAATGTGTGGGTTCATTTTGGTTTTTCTAGTTACATTTTTTTCAGATCGGGACTCAAGATTTGTTTGTAAGTTTTGGGCCACATTGTGGGAGATGGATACCAAGTTGAAATGGTTTACTACTTTTCACACACAAACCAATGGGCAAACAAAAGTTGTGAAAAGAATATTGGTACAAATCTTGTGAGGATACAATAGGAAGCATCCCAAGTCTTGAGATAAACATTTGGTGTATATTCAACATTCTTATAAACAGGGCAGTGCATTCTTCTACTAGAAAAACTCCTTTTGAGGCTTGTTTTAGCTACTTACTTCCATGTGCATTTGATGTTGTTTTGAGACAACCATACAAAGGAAATGGGAAAGTGAATCTAGAGGTCTAAAAAGTTGAAAGATTCATTGAAAACTTACAACAAATTCACCTCCAAGAGCAAGAGAGATTGGAGTCACGAGCCAAGTACAAAGCAAAGCATGATCAATATAGGACTAACATAGTTTCCTTGTTGGAGATAAGGTATGGTTATACTTGAGTGAAAAGAGACTCCAAGTTAAGACTAAGATGCTTAAGCCTCTTAGGTATGGTCCATTTGAAATTCAAGAATAAGTGGGCAAGAATGCATTCAAACTTGATTTACTTGTTTATATGAAGATTTATTCGGTTGTCAATGTTAAGAACTTACTTCTCTTTAAGCATTCTATGTTACTACCTTCAATTGAAGACCTCTCTCTTGATATTTAATTGGAATCGAAGGAGGGCATTGTGTTGCAAATGAAAGGTAGGACAACAAGAAGAGAAGTGCAAGAGCGTTGGTTGGATGGGTTAAAGGGTCAACTACCCAAGAAGGCCAAACGGTATTCCAGAGAAGATGTGGGGAAGAGATTTCCTTACAAGTTTCTAAATCTTTTAGGGATTTAAAAGCCTCAAATTGGGGAGATATGATTCAAAAGATGAATCTAATGTACTAGCTATACTTGCTAGGTGTTTCCACTATTCCCAATGTATGGAACTCGTGCTTGTAAGACACTATTATAATACATTTCATTTTAAAACATTAGTTCAGATAAATTGCAATGGCAGAGTCGATATAGGGGTGATCCACACATCTTTAGAGTGATGAAGCCAATAATTTTCAGCTCTTGTATTGGAGGGATTTGCCATGGATAGTGAAACTACCGCTATATGCAGGTGGCGGTTGTGCAACCGTCGAGAACCATCAAAGTTTGCAAGTGGCAGTTGCGTTACTGTCAATCTGCATAGACCAATGGTTTTGCAGCTCACCACTATACAAAACACGGACAGGGGAACGGTTGCAAATGTTTTGTTTAATCTATGATGGTTTGTTTGAACTTATTGGCAGATTCCAAAGTAAGAGGACATAAATACAGACCTTGTCGAAGGCAGAAGATATCAGAAAAATCAGTGAAGAGTTGTAAAGTTGGATTTATATTGCAATATGCAAGTTTGAGTCTTCGTTCACGTATATCATTGTTCCTAGTTGTTAGTGGTTGTTTATAGTATTGGTTTATTTTGTGAAGTGTTGTGAGAGTGCAAAGCAACTAAATACAAGTTTGGATAATGTGGTAATTGGTAGCTCCGTCCATGAAAGGACAAAAGGGGCAGTAACTTGTACATTTGCGGATTACATAGTGGAAAAGGGAGTGCAAGTGCCTCACCCATTGGAGTTTTTCCCACGCTGGGTTTCTCTAGGTCAATTTTTGTGCTTACCTTGTGTTTAAGTGTTTTCTTCATGCTTCTTTTTATGTTCAAAATTCTGTACATTTCAATCCCAGCACACTACATCTCTGTTTTAGCAAGCAAACTTGTCTAGAACAATCATTATTCAATCACTCATTTGAGTTAGGAGTATAAGATCCGTGTTGGTGAAGCTTAGTGTGGAATATCTACCTAGTTTACAAATCATGCATGTTTCTTTTATATCAAGTATATGTATTTTTTAAGTGTCTTGGTTTGTTTCTATCTTGCAGTAAACGCTGAATCTGATCTATCCATACCTATGATTAAGAATGGAATAGGTAACTTACATAAAAGCATATCTTGTAATTGCTAGATTGAAAATGATTATGTAACTGTGACAGACTTCAACCTTAACATGTCCTAACGAGGACTTCTAGGGACCATTGCTGCTAACACCTTGGCTCACTAATGTTTGTTAGAAACCATTTGCTCCATGATCAACAAATCTTGACCCTCAATTTTGGACCATGAGAAGAAAAAATGTCTAGAGAAAAGATATATTCTTTTTAAGAATAAATGAATTCCATAGTGGATTCTCTATTTTTATATTTTAGTGAGACTCATTCTCCCAAACTCGCAATATTTTGAACTAAAGGTACAATCGTGGTATAATATAGAGATACTTCATGTGCATTACTCTTGAATAAAGCTATTTTATTGATTCTTAGCAACTTTAAACTATAATTATGTGTGGATGCTAAGTTACCAAATTCAAGTTTGAATTTGAACTGTTAAGAAAAATGTTCAGAAAACTTGTATCCTGAAAAATTGTAACTATTCAAAAAGAATTATGATACACAAATTACGTTTTTGTAGCCATCTGACAAAATTACTATTTACAGCTTTTACCATCCACGACCCATAACATTGCTTATATTTGCAATGCACATCTCATCTAATTTAAAGCAGAGATTGAGTGTTTGGGCGCTGCTACTGTGAATCAGAATATTGATATTTTTCTAATATTTAAAGTTTATAAAATCAAATTTATCGCAGTTGGTTAACAAGTCATGCCTTCAGAGAGGGGTAAAAAAAAACTGAAAAGATTTTTTTTTACATTTTATGTAACAATTTTCATTTCTTTTCCGACATATTTGATAAAATCAGTAACAGAATTTGAAAGAATATGAGCCTCTTCTAATAATTTCCAGACATCCGCAAACTTTGGAAACTTTGAACTTCGGATACTTATTTATTTATAATGTTACTACAATCATTATTATGTGTCCCCAAAAATAGTGCGTATTATGAGATTTCCAAACCTTATTTGGTTGGTGAACGCGTCGACATTTGAACATCATATGACCATGGATAACACACAATGTTGCCACCATAAACAAGCAATTATGATTACCAATGAGGTTAGATACAGAATAGATGCTGACAAGTCATATTACTAGAATTATCGTCTAATTAGTGGCTCCTTAAAAATTGGAGTTAAAATGCCACAGAGGATCCTCTGACCAAAGGCAATCAGCGATATCTGCTGAATTGATGCTAAAGTTGGCTTTCAGTATGAGCGTCATAACAAAGTTTCTAATTAACAGGCTGCAATCCTCAAGCTATAACCTTTTATTTGGTTTAGAATTCCAAGAAAAATTACCGAATCAAATGCAATTTCAAACATTAATTGATCCATACTATCATAACTGAAGAGTGAAAATTTACTGTGCAAATTCATGCATGGTAAAGCATATATCAAAATATTTTAGAGGATAGTGCCAAAAAATGCTGAGTACAAAGAACTAAATTGATTGCACACCTCCAAGATGATAGATTGAAGCAATGAAGCATGAGTTGTTCTTTGCAAAGTCTTGGAATGTCTCATCAACCACGCATTGGGAGCAACTTCTTCTGAAAGATAATGCGGCTTCTTCTCAAAGTCTTCATTGTCCCCGCTAAAATTGTTCTTCCCAACAAGCCTTAGGGCAGTTTGTTGATCTTGAGATCCCATCGTATTCATGGTTGTCCTTTGTCAGAAGCATGCCTCCATTATTTGCTTCCTTTGTCAAAAACATACCCCCATTATTGTTGCTCCGCAATAGGAACCACAAACTCTATAATTGAATTGACCTTTAAAAAATTATTATTATTTCTGCATAAATTATACATGGCATTATATGGTAAAACTAAACAGCAATGCAGTTGCAGATGGTTGAATTCCAAAAAGTTTGTTTGTGGCTTGAATGTTTGGTACTAGTTACCAGACTCTACCATTATTTTTGTAATAATTCAAAGAGGGGATCGATTGGGGTCCCTCATCCCATTCCAACTTGAAGCTGACAAGCAATTGTCCAATACATGACTTCAACAGAGACAATGACCGAAATCAGACCCTACACCTGCCCCTCCAAAAATTCCAAAATGTCCACTAAGAAAATCCAATTCGTACACGATTATGCTGTAAAACCATTACATTATGACAGTTTAAGACAAAGACTGATAGAGACCCACAATATTGCAACATCAGATATCTTCTGTCCAAAAATAACCTTATACTTCCCGAAGGAGAACATAAAGACATGCCAACTGATTGATTGATCAACTGATTGACATGGAAAAGACTCCTGACAAAAGAAGCAAGCATCTATGTTGTATAACAAAAGAGGCTACCGCTAACACTGTTTTCCAAATAACAGCTCTCCTTGATGATTGTCATGATCAGCTAGAGCAGGCTCCCCTCCCTGTTCGTCATCACTGAAGAACTCGTCAAAGGGCCTGAGTGATGAATAAATCTCAACCCCAATAGCTTTAGAGGTTACCTGTCAAGTCCTACGCCTACAAGCAACAGCCTCTCGAAGGAAGAGGGCCAAACATCTTTGATCAAGGTAGCGACAAAATGGGGATAGAGAACCACCCAGAGTCTGTAACCAAGCAATGATACATACCTCCCCTGAATCTCATAGTTAATTCAGAGTTTTAAATAGAAAGTTTTTAAATGTCAATAAATAATAAACAGAAAGTTGAGTTGTCACCACTGATAACAATAAGTAGCGGTAATAAATTTGAGCATAATTTAGAAACTATATATATTTTTAAATTATATTAAAAACTCATTCAATAATTAAATGAAATATATGTTAATATTATTAATATGTTAATTCGTATGATTTAATTGGTTGGAAGGAAGAAATTATTGTTTTCAATGAAAGTTTGATTAATAAAAATTTATGTATAAAAACGAGACTACTAATAACACTTTTTTCGAATTGCAACTATCCTCAATGATTTTTCTTATCAATTAGAGTCCACTTCTCTCCCTCCATCTCTCAACAACTAATTAAAGGGCCTATGTGATGAAGAAATCTCAATCCCAATATTGACCAAAACCACAATTCATGTCTTGCTTATACCATCTTGTGCCATATTTATGGTGATATAGCTTGTTGTAGAGCTGTCACATCCTTGATATCGTGAATGTCCAAGATTTACACTATCACTCAATACATCAACGCAAGCCCTACCATATTTCACACAAGAATTATTTTGTTGGTCTCAAATGCAAAGCCGCAACTACAATTTGAATCCTCAAACATTCATCAAAACTATCAAAGTAATTGCTAATTGAATTACACTTCTTCCCATCAACAATACAATTAATTCATCCCATCACTTTCCTTCACTATAGACCAATCTTGGGTTTGATACCCTGTTTGGAAAAATATCAAGACATTGAGGAATTGAATGAATTTAAATTCGTCACTAGTAACTTCTTGATTCTACCAATGATTGACATAGGAGTGTTCTCACAAGTTAGCACATGGCATGTCTACTATGTACCTAAGGATATGATATATTATTGTATATGGGTTGATGGAGATGCCGACATGTGGCACACATCTCCCTTAGTAGTTATATGGGTCCAATATATTAGTAATGGAATAAATTGTCGAATTAGTGCATTGGGTAATGGTCGGCCTACATGGAGATTAGGAGGTTACCTATCCATTATAGGTTTATATAAAGGAGATGATTATCATTGTAAAGATATCAAGTAAGCATTGAGTCTTCTATTATAAGAGGATATTGGAGGTTGTCCCCTCGAAGAGACATTGTAGAGTTATTCCTTCTTAAAGGTGTATTGTTGGTGTTGCCCTACCTTAAGGGTATTCTGCATATATTGAATATTTACACATCTTGGTCCACTAATATCTATAATTTTGAATTGATCTACATTTATTCTGCATTATTTCTGAATATTATAAGTGTGAATCATAACAAGTGGTATCAGAGCTTCGATTTGGGCAATTTGTGGGTGGCAAAACCCTAGTTTTGTGGAATCATCAATATATTTCGATTGGTTTCAAATTTATGCACAATTTTTTTTACTGGATATGGATAATATTTTAAGGAATACACAATTAAAAAATTGAGGTTTTTTTTATCAATTTTGTGGGAGTTATTGCTATTTTAAGTTTTTTACTAATCTATTTATATCTTTCAAAATATAAGGATTTTTTCTTCAAATTTTTTACTGAAGATATAAGAAAATACAAGAAAAACATAGTAAAAATTGAATTGTTTTGAGTGATTTATTATGATTTTAGTATTTTTATTATATTCACTCTACAGGTCACAATTTATGAATTTTTTTCACAAATATTTTTCTAAAGTTAGAATATAATAGGAGGAAGTTACAACAAAAATTTGGGACAATTTTGATATAAATTGAATGAGTTATTGACATTTTAAGGTTTCACAAACCCTAGTTTTTATTTATGAATCATGAAGTTGCAAAAATATTCAGGAGAAGATAATATTGATGCTAGAGAATGGTGGTTGATTTTGGAGAATAATTTTAAATTTTTTTAAAAATGAATGAGTTATTGACATTTTAAGGTTTCACAAACCCTGGTTTTTATTTATGAATCATGAAGTTGCAAAAATATTGAGGAGAAGATGATATTGATGCTAGAGAATGGTGGTTGATTTTGGAGAATAATTTTTAAAAAACTTTTAGGGAAAGACGATCATTTCTTTTTTTGTCTGGGCCTGCACTACATTGGTTTGATCAGTTGAGCTGTACAGAAAGGTTTTCTTCATGGAAAGAAATGAAACAGATCTTCTTAGATCATTGGGATATAAAAGAAAATAATTCTAGTAATGAAAAAGAGAATGAAGCTGTTGAAAAAGAAAAATTAGTGGAAGAAAATAATGACAATGAGGAAGAACATGCAAGTGAAGAAGAATAAGAATTGGCTGATAAGAGTTCAAATGATTTGGCTCCAAAGAAATCTGAGTCAATTTTTCAATTTCATAGATGCATTCAAAAGAAGAAGGTTTTTATGTCCATAAACCCTACCAGCCAGTATAATTTCATCAACATGAATGTGGCCAAGCATCTACATGTTCAAGGAAAAAATTTCTGGGAGGTTCAAGTAGATGGTAAGAATATTTCAAGGTTTGAAGATTTGAAGCTTATTATGGAAAATATGTTTTGCATACAAATTTTTATGCTTTGGATATGGATGATATGGATATAGTTCTTGGATATCCATCATTAGAGACTTTGAGAACAATCAATATTAATGTTCAAAAAAAGTTCATGAAGTTTTGGTATAAGAAAAAGGTCACTTTACAGGATATCATAAAGCATCAATAATAGTCAAGGAAGATCATGAGGATGAGATTGAAATAAGTGATGAAGAGCATGAGGAAGATTCAGATGGCATAGATCAAGACACACTACAATTAGAAATTAACACTTCATCTACTCAAGATACAGAGACAAACAAAGTGGAAGTGGTCGAATAAAAGGAGGAAAAAGTTGAGGTATATAGACACCCACATCATCATGAGAGGAAATAATCATGGAACCCAATGAGGGAGTGTCATAACAACAATCATTTTGGTTATGTAGGAAATCAGATTTCTAATCAGCATGGCTATGCATAGAAGCCAAAGAATAATTACTATGGTCAGGTACGAAATCAGAGAAATGCAACAGTCTATGAAACATGGAATGAATGGGAAAATTGTTTAGCTAAGACCAACAGACTTCTTAAAGGTTTGGTAACTCTTGAGAGCATCTTTAATGAAGATGACCAAATCAAGAAGGACAAAGCAAGCAGGTCAACCATGAAAAACAATTATGAAAGGGTGGAGATCTACAAGGATAAGCTGCTTGTACTTGGGAAGGTATGTACTAATGAAGAAAAACATGCTTTCATTATGTTATGCCAAGAGTTTATTGATGTCAATGCTTGGGAGTATGGAGATTTAAAGGGGTTTGACCCAAGCTTGGCCCAACACACCATTGAGATGGAAGAAGGTTCCAAATCCATTAAGAAAAAGTAAAGGCCAATCAATCTATGGATTGAGCCTCTCATGAGGAAGGAACTTACCAAATTAATCAAGTCTAGGATCATCTTCCCTATCAAACACTCTTCTTGGCTAGCCAATTTGGTCCCCCTTAGGAAGAAGAATGGAGAGATCAAATTATGTGTGGATTTCAGAGACCTAAATAGAGTCTCATTAAGAGATCACTATCCCCTCCCAAGTATGGAGTAGATTCTTTAGATGGTGACAAGCAGTGAAAGATTATCCCTCCTGGATGGATACTCTAAATACAATCAAATTCTAGTGTAATATTGTGATCAATACAAGACAACATTCACCACCAAGTGGGGAAATTTCACTTACAAAAAGATGCCATTCAGACTTTCAAATGCTAGATCTACCTTCTAGTGTGCTATGGATATGGCTTTCCAATGTTTGATAAATGACATTGTGCTGGTTTATCTTAATGATGTGACAGTCTTCTCCAAGGAGGCAAATGAACATATGAAACACTTGAGGCAAATATTTGAGAGGTGTAGAGAGTTTTTTATCTCTCTCAACCCTAAGAAGTGTGTGTTTTCTATCCATGAAGGCAAACTCCTAGGCCATGTTGTTTCAAAAGAAGACTTGTCCATTGACCTAGAAAGAGTGCATGCCATCATAGCATTGTCCTTGCCTAAGCACAAGAAGGGATTGCAAAGTTTCTTTGGTAAAATAAATTTCATTAGGAGATTCATTCCTAAATTTGATGAGCTGGTGAAGCCACAAACTTCCATGCTGAGGAGGGATGAGACATTCACATGGAAAGCAAGGAAGAGAGAAAAATTTGAAGGAATCAGGTAGGTTATTGCCCAGGGTCCGACGCTGACTAGTCTAGACTTCTCCAAGGACTTCAATCTCTACACCTTTGGAAATGAAGAGGTAATCTCTACTATGCTCACTCAAGCGAATGGTGAAAATTTAGAATAACCCCTTGCTTAATTAGGGCTTGGAAGGCTATGAGATTAGGTACATGTATGTTGAGAAATAGGTACTTGCAATCATATACAGTCTAAAGAAATTTAGACATATGTTGTCTAATAACAAGATTCACATCATGGTGCCACATCCTAGTGTAAAAGACTTCTTATTGAGTTGAGACTTGAATGAGAAAAGGGCAGTGTGGATCACCAAAGTAATGGAGTATGATGTGGAGATCAAGACCACCAAGCTGGTAAGAGGAAGAGGGCTATGTGAACACCTCACTATGGACTACAAAGAGCCAAAAGAAGATATTTTGGTACTCCATGATGAAGCTATACTATAGGTACCTGTAATCATGAAGATCTGGGCACAAGCCATGGTTCATTTCCTTCAAATTGGTGAGTATCTGCAAGGTCTTGATAGAACTAAGAAGAGGTATTTTAGACTCCAATATCTTCCTTACATCCTAGTTGATGGAGTGCTATTTAGAAAGGACTTTTCAGGGGTACTCTTGAGATGCATTGATTTAGACTAAGTCAATAGGGTACTATCTAAGTTTCATGATGGACTAGCTGGTGGTCACTTTGATCCCAAGACCACATTTGCAAAGATTATGAGGGATGGCTACTTTTGGCCCAATTTGTTTAGAGACACTCATGCTTGGGTGAGGAAATGTAAAAAATGTGCTTTCTTTGATGAAAAGCAATGACTGGCTATAATGCTTCTACATCCTATTCAAGTGGAACAACCATTCATGCAATTGGGTTTTGACTTCATAGGGATGATCAACCCCCGTTATAGTGCTAGCCACAAGTGGGTCTTGATTGCTACAAATTATTTCACAAGATGGGTAGAAGCCATCACTTTGAAAGAAGCCAATGAGAGTGCATTCCTAGTCTTCTACAAAGGCATAGTGATGAGATTTGGGGTCCCAACCACAATCATTTCAGATAATGTATTAACTTTATTGGGAATGAAAACAAGTGAGTGGGCATTAAGATGTGGCATCTATCTCAACACTTATTGCAATTACTACCCACAAAGGAATGGGTTGGCTGAGTCCACAAATAAGAATATGATTAGGATCATTAAAAGGACAATGGAGGAAAATCAAAGAACTTGGCATGCCAAGTTGAGGACAACTCTATGGGTAGACAAGATCACTCCAAAAAGGATAGTTAGGAATTCACCATACACACTTGTGTATGGAAGGGAGGCTATAATTCCTATTTCACTTGAGTTACTAGCCTTGGATCTTGCCCATCAGCTATAATTAGTGGAGAGCAACAGCTTGGAGGTCAGGTATTGTGAACTAATAGAGCTTCAAGAAGTAAGAGACCAGGCCATGGATGCAATGACCAGATGACAATAGCAAACAAAGAAGCTTTTTGATAAGATATCTTCACCAAAAAGATTCTAAGAAGGTGACATTCTATTGAAGTGGGATGAGGACTGAGCCAAGCCTAGAAGGCACACAAAGTTTGATGCCTTATGGAGTGGTCCATATGTCATCACCTAATGCAAGCAACATAATGCATTCCAACTCTCCAAGTTGGATGGTGAAGAACTACATATCCCAGTCAATGGGATATATCTTAAACATTATCACTAGCTTTCCCTTGACATGTACATAGTTTCCCTATCTTTTCCTTATTTTCCCTAAGTTTTTTTATGCATGTCCATAGTTTTTTACCCTTGTGTGTGTTTTCTTTATTGTTTGGGGTAAAATATTTATTGGTTCTTAGGTTTTTATAAGGTTGTTGCTATATTTTCAATCTACATCCTGGCTCCATGTCCAATGGACCTTTAAGCCACCAACCTTCTCAAGCATAGCAGGCATGCTTCCCTTGTGAATCACCAAATGTATTGACTAATTTTGGTCTTGCAAGCTAAAATTGGGCACCCTTCTTTCCTTTTCCTTACAAGGTCTTTTGATCCAGGTTCTAACAAGTTCATCCTACAACTGCCTTACGTAGACTTTTTTATGACATGCCTTTTTCCATAAAAAAACCTAGTGTTTTCTACTTCTGGTTGCCAAGTGCTTTGGGTCTGACAAACAAGAGTCGGCTTGAAACTCATTTTTGATCTTGGATGCTTAACAAGGTAAGTAAGTTACTTCAAAGATTTTTTTATGAACAAAATGGACCAAGTTCAAAAGGTTGAAGGGTCATTTATAAAAGTCTGAAGGTTAGGTACCCTTGCAGATGGTGCTTAGGCAGCAAGAGGACCTTTTTTATTCTTTCTAAAGGTGACTTAGAGGCTAAAAAGCACTTGTGGGGAGCAAGAAATGAGCAATAATGGACCTTTGCAAAAGCTTGAAGGGTAACTTTGAGCTCTACGTGTCCTTGCGGAGGGTAGATGGTTGAAGCAAAGGGGCAAAGTAGAAGGCCTGAGAAGGACTTGCCCTTCAAAAAAGTTGACAAGCCAAAGAGATAGTTCTTTCAAACATTTTATCTCAAGGAAATCCAAAGAAAAAACACCAAAGAGTGAATTCTTTTAGACAAAATGTCTGAAGGAATTCCTTTGGATATTTTGTCTGAGGAAATTTGATAGTTGAAGAAAGTTCAAAAAAATTTAGAAGACAAAAGTTTCAAGGGTAGGTGCCCTTGCGGAGGGCACTTGGCTTTGAAAAGAGGACATTTTCATTTTTTTGAAGGGTCACTTTCCCTTCAAAAAAGTTCATTTACAAAAATCTGAAGGAATTGCCAAAGGGGGTGACAGGCCTATAGACGTCAATTTAAAGGTGATGAGTTAGCCGTTGAGTTTCAAAAAAGGGGTGACATGCCTGTAGATGTCAAATGAAATGTGGTAAACAAGCTATTGAGAAGCAGTCAAAGAACAATTATTTTAGACAAAATGTCTGAAGGAATCCCTTCAAACATTTTATCTGAAGGAATTCAAAAGCCTGAGAGCTTGATGGATGACTCACACCCCAGTGTCAGTGAACCTAGAATGACCAAGCCATATAGATAGGAGCCTTCTGAACCCAGAATCTAGCGATTGAGCCATATAGATAGATAGGGCCCTGGCGAGATCCAACGGTGAACAACTAGATTCTCCAGAAGAAAACCCTCCTTCATCGTGTTATGGAGAGTGCCTCTCCCTCAGCCTCCCTGAGCCCCTATAAATAGCTACAGCTACTATATAGAGGGACCCACCAAAGAAAGGAGTCCTAGAGAAAATTTGTAAGCCCTGAGAGCCCAAATTACAAAGAAAAAGGCAAAAAAATAGCAAAGAAAGAAAAAAACAAAGTGGGTAACCTAGGATATGGACATGTTCATATAAGATAAAAGTTCAAAATGCTTCAGGTGGCATATAAATTCAAGCATAGGGATGAACCAGACCAGGGCAGGTGGCATAGGATTCATCAACGGGAGAAGTAAATGCCTTCAGGTAAAATAGTCTCCATCAAAAAATCATTAAAAGGGTTAGTTGTGAACATTGAAGGGAGCAGTCTATGTTTCTTTATTTTGACATTAATGAGTAGCCAATTGCATGAACATTCAAGAGGGCATAGCCTAGTCAACATAAAGAGGGACAGCCTTATCGGTTGCTAGGAGAGGTAACCCATACTCCTCTAATATGGGTGGCATCTTAAGTACTTACAACATGGCCTTCTTATATGCATTTAAGAAGAAATGGTGGTAGCATGGGCTAATTCTTCACTGTAGGAGTGTTTAATACAGCATGGGCCTCATTCCCTTGACTGGTCAATGATCTTTTTCCAAGTTCTCTATATATTATAACTTCTCATTTTGAAAAATCTCTTTCAACATTATATGGCAAAGCCCTGAAGAAATTTACCTTAAATAAAAGAAGTGTTATACCTTCATTCAAGCTTGCACTTTTGCATATGCCTATGGTATTTTTTTATGTTCAGTCATTTCTTCTAATGCTTTCATAAGTTTATACCAACATATCTAGTGTATTACAAATTCTTTTCTATAGGTCAACAAGAAGTGTCTAGATTGAAATATAGGCATAGGGGAACAACTACCTAAGAATGTGTCTTTAGAACACCTTTAGTAGTTTCTTCCTCCCTATACTTTCATAGGATCCCCTATTAAAGCATTGATGAAATCAGTTTCTCATTCAAATGAAGTGTATGTTTGCTTCTTTTAGTGTAAAGTGTAGGTGAAAGCTGAGTAGACCAATCAATTTTGGTGCATCACCACTTTAGTTAGGTTATATTTTTCTTATAGTATCTCTCCCTCTTTTCACCCCCTATTGTTAGTACTAAAATTTAGGGCCTCAAGGTGCATCAAGGGGAGCTAGCCCCTAATCTAGATATTCATTCCTTAAATTTGCCACCCATAGCAAGAGGAATGTCTCCATTGTGTCACATGGAGGAAAGGAGCTGAGTATCATTTCAGAGGGTGCAATCCATTGTGTCAATAGTCCTTATGGATTATGTCACATGAGTTGTTCATGATACTGGTGCCAATATAGACAACCCTTACTCTGGGCCAATTCAGACCAACCAATGTAACATTGACATGGATCAAGAACCAAATATGGCTACTATGGGTAATTACTAGACTGACACTAAAATTTCAAAAATATTTGAGTTATTAAAATTATATCAAGATGTCTTTTCAAAAAGCTACAACAAGATGTGATGAGTGTCATTTAACTCTTCATTTAATCAATGTTCAATTGATGCCTTGTCAATCAGGGCTGGTGTGCAAAGCTGTCTGCAGTAATGTGTAGGATGGTAGATCTAAAATTTTGCTTATGGGGGTGTTTGATGGTCCTATTCTAACTTTGACTGAAATTAATAAATGTGTCCTAAACTATTTGATTCACTCTTTTGTTGAAAAGGAAAATATGTAACTATTTAATCAAATAAATCCACTCTTTTGCTTGAAAGTAAAATCACACTCCTATTTACACTTGCGTGGAAAGTAAAATCACACTCCTAACTTAAAAAGGAAATTTAATTCACACGTTTGCTGTAAAAGAAAACTCACTTTGCTTAGAAAGGAAATGACTTTGGAATAAGGAAATGCCTTTTGAACTATGAATTTGTTTTGATGTTTTATGAATGAATGCAAACATTAACAAGATTCTAATTAATTATAACAGAGAGTTAATATAACATAATATAAATACCGTACATAGTTCCTGGTTCCAAGGAGAGTGGGCCCTTACTCCTCTCAGACTTAGGAACAAAGATTAATCAATGTTGGAAACTAAAGTGATAATTCATAAAACCAAAATGATTACAATCTATCTAAAACCTATAATATACTTGTATGTATCTTTCATCTATTTATTATTATTTTTCAATGACAAAAGTCTTACCTTTTATACTAATACAATCAACTCAAAATAGGATGCAAAGAAATATGATTCCTTGGTCGATCCACTCATCCAAAGATAGGAGATTGGATTTCTTAGAGATCCAATTATTTTGATGAAATAGATATACTATCTTATAATAGTCCTAAGATCCAAATATATACAACTTTATCAAAAGCAAATCCTAAAAAATAGCAAGGTGTATTTTTCTCATTTGACTCCAAATGGAATGATTCTCTCTCATCTTATCTCGCTGCCAATTTCTCTATTTGTAGCTTTATCTTTACAGAATCCATAGAATTGACCTTGTAGAGTCGATAGGAACGAGCCTGTGGAGTCCATAGAAATAAGCATATAGAGTCCATAGAAACAAGCCTACAAAGTCTGTAGAAATAAGCCTATGGAGTCCATAGAAACATTCTGTGTGAGTTCATAGTTCTGTTGGATGGAGATCAAAATTGAACTTTCACTATACATCACCTGTGTCTTCTTCCTGAACATTCTTCACAACAAAAAATTACTAAAACATGCTATGTATTAGACATTAATGACAAAGTAAAGGTTTAGTCTTTTGTTCAATATAAACAAGGCAAGTATCTATTTTCCATGTAATAACTATCTAACAATCTATGATTTGCATAAGATAATATCCTTAGAGAGATGAATTGAGGGAAATAACATATCATAATGACCCATATTTTGAACTCATCAAGATGAACATAGTTCATTCATCTCTAGAAAAAATTCATATCAAACTGGCTTATGTTGCTTGATCAGTCAAAAAAAGGCCATATAGAATGAATCCCAATCTATGAGTGTGCATCAAAGAGGAAATTGATAGTATGTTGTGTGCTAGAGTAATCACCCCCACTGATGAATCTTAATGGGTTAGCCCTATGGTGATTATTATTAATAAATATGGATGCATCTGTATTTACATGGATTACTGGGTACTTAATGCATCTTGTGTTACTGATCCTTTTCCAATGCCTTTCACGAAAGAAATCCTTGAAGGTGTTACTGGCTATGAGATATATACCTTCACAGATGGCTTTTAAGGATACAATCAATTCTAGATAGCTAAATAAGACTAGTCGAAGACTACATTTACCACTAAATGGGGATCCTTCACATATACTATCATACCCTTTAGGTTAAAGAATGCACCAGTTGTGTTCTCACGGATAGTTGTTGAAGCCTTTAAGGATTTCATCCATAGGTTTCTTCAACTCTACTTGGATGATTAGATAGTTTATGGCTTGGTCAAGGACCATTAATCTAATCTAAGGCTTATGTTTGAGCAAAGTTGGGTCTTACAAATATCATTGAACTCAAAGTAGTGCTTATTTGATATACCCTTTGGTGTGCTTCTAAGACATATTATTTCTAAGGAAGGACTTCAAGTAGACTCGACAAAGGTGTCTGTTATTCTTCACCTTCCAATGCCCAAGACTCAACATGAGGTCTATGCCTTTTTGAGCCATACCAGTTATTATAAAAAATTCTTTCATGGATATGCAAAGATTACCATGCCAATAGAGGAACTTTTAAAGCATAATGAGCACTTCATATGGACTTGCTCTTGCAAAGAAGCTTTTGAGACACTAAAAGACAAATTGGTTACTGCTCTTATCCTATAATTTTTTGATTAGACAAAACCATTCCACATCCATGTTGATGCATTTGGAATGGCCATTAGTGAAATCCTTACAAAACCAAGTGAAGATCACCTAGATCATCCAATCTACTTTGCTAGTAGGAAACTCACTTTAACTAAAAAGAGTTACACCACTACAAAGCATAAAACATTATCGATGGTTTATGCTCTATAGAAGTTCCAACAGTACTTATCGGCCACTCATTTTGCCTTCTACACAGATCATGAGGCTTTAAAATACCTCATCAATAAACCTATGCTAAATGGATAGATCTATCACTAGATAGTGTTATTATAAGAGTTCCAATTTTTTGTCATGCTAAAACCTTGGAAAGCCAATTGTGGACCTGACCACCTATCTTAAATTGAGTCCAAAGAACCATCACACACCATTGAAGATGAATTACCTAATGTTTAACTCTTTCATGTTACTCATGTACCTGAGGAGCTAGAGTACATTACTATTTTTTGACCACTAGCTCAGTGCTTGATTGTCTCACTCCTTAGGACAAAAAAGAACTTACGGTCTGTGTTGCACCTTTTTAACTCGTAAGAGGGGGTCTATACAAACTTGGCCATGATAAGATTCTTCGACATTGTTTTATGCAAAATGAGTGTCCTGAGGTACTTTGAGAAGTTCATAAAAGTATTGCCAGAGGACTTTATGTTGGATAAGTTACCATGCATAAAGTTATACTAGCTAGACTATGGTGGCCTACCCTTTTTCAAGATGCTAAGGCATATGTTAGACAGTGTGACATATGTTAGTGTGTAGGAAAACCTAACTGACAAGATGCCATGCCTCTATGACCAATTCCTTCTCAAGAACCATTTGAGAAGTGAGCCATTGATTTTGTTTGCTCCATCACTCCAACTAGATGAAGAATAGGCTATTGGTATATCATAATAATAAATTACTACCTCATACACTGGGCTGAAGTTGTGCCTATCAAATATTGTACTCTACCACTATTACACACTTTATTTAGGAGCATATCATAACTCAGTTTGGATGTCCACTAGGTTTCACTAGTGATTGAGGTACCTATTTCTTAAATTAAATAATTCATGTCCTATTTAATGAGTTCATGATTTCACACCAAAAAATGATGTCATAACACCCACAAGCCAATGACACTGTCGAGGCCTTCAACAAGATCCTAGGCACCACCCTGCCAAAGATTTGTAATATTGGTAGATTAGACTGGGATGATAGGGTATATGCGGTCTTATGGGCTTATTGAACAACTTAAAAGTGTGATGAGTCCCATAAATGTCATGTTATTTTGTCCATATATTGTGCTCATCTTACTTTTTTACCATGCTTTTGAACACTTTTTCATATAATTTTCTACTTTCATAATCTATATAGCATTATATTTTTAAACTCTTTTGAATAGTTAAAATTATGTATTGAAATTAAATATATGATGATTATCTATTGCTTTAGGATAATTTTTCTATATATGTGTTTTGAAGATGTTTTGAAGAAATAGGTATATAACATGGAGCATCCTGTAGTAAAAGGTATCTCATTACACAGACCATCCTACAATCACTGCGTGACTAAAGTTACAAATGAACAAATTTTGATTCTATTCTAAATGACTCATAGGAATGAATCTAACCTTCATATAACTCAATAAGGAAGTGGTTTAAGAACGAAATGACCATGTTTGTCTTGCAAAAAAGTCACAAGATTCACATGAAGAATGTCTTTAGCGAAAAGAACCAATTTTGGTTATTCTAATTCGAATATATCTTTGAATAGAATGCATATATTTTTTTACATAAAACAATCTCCTCTATAGTATACAAATACATAGCATTAGAGTTGAGATATATAGAAAATAGTATATGTTGAATAGAGATTGTTAGAAGTACATTGTGTTAAGTAATTGTGATTGTAACTTCATGCAGCAATTTGTTGCTGCACTTCTGATTAATATGAGTGAGAAATTATGACTTAAATAAAGCATTGTAAGAGGAAGAGTTGAAGCTGGAGTTGGAAGGAGGAAGGGTCCCCTTTGGAATGTTACAACAACAATCCAACCCATCTAGTTAGTTAAGCATGTTATTTGATTTCTTTAAGCATTGTATGTTTCATTTTTGAACTATGTGATTTGCATTCTTTTTTACGATTTGTTTTAGGAATCTTCCCATGTATAAGCGTCTTTTTTAATTTATTTATTTTCATTTCAAGCATTTCATTTACTACACTTCGGCATCTTAGATATAATTAGCAGAATGTCAAATTAGAGATTGCGTGTGCACATATAATGACATCATCCTATTAAGTCTATATCCATGGGTTGAAATTTAAATGAGGTAGAAGGTACAGATCCATGGTTAATCTCTTGGTTCATTTTGATCAAGAGAAGTATATCCAATTGTGAATTAGTTGCTAGTCATTTTTGGCACAATTATCAAGGAAGGGTGTCACACACTTATAATCTTCAATCTTGAAAGCAATTATTTTTAGATGTTTAATGTTTTTCCAAAAGCTTGATTTTACAGATTAAATATTTCATACTTTCACATTTTAAAATTTCTCTTTTTACAATTAGGATAGTGTAAATTTTCAAAAAACCCCATATTATTAACCCTGTGCAAACAAGGTGAGAAAAAAGCTAAAGATATAAAAAAGTGGTTGATGTATGTAAAGTGAAGGGGACAATATAGGAAGATTTTTGCCTAAATCATTGAAAATTAATAAAATATCTAAAATACATCCTGTATAAATTGAGGAACATGAAGGAATTCCTAAAGATCACTCACAGTTGTCAATAGAAGAGGTTGAGAAAGAAGAATTTTTGGCTGGACTAGTAGCACGAGCTAGAGATCTTAAAGAGGTTCATACCATTGGAATAGACCCACATGAACCACCTCTAATAATTCCTACCTTATCACCTCATAATTAGGAATCTAAAGTTCACTTCCCTATATCACCCAAATTTCTTGCTAAGGAGGCATTCAAAGCTATTCTTGCCCCTAGTAGAAACACTAGGCCAATATAATCTTCCAATTTAGAAAGACTCTTTGTTGAGACACTAGGCAAATTTTCTAAAACCTCCACACTAACCCCACTGTATAGGAAGCCATACATTCATAAAGAAAAAGATAGTGTCTCCATATTCTACACCCTAGAAAACAAAATAATTGATAGGAATTTTGAGTGTTGGGTAACAACAACCTCCCGTCTACCAACACAAAGAGTAATCATGGGGGATTATTAGAAAAAAACACTACCATTGAGTCTGCTAATTTTGAATTCCCTATCCTTACTCCTAATGGAAATGCACCCATGAAAAATATCTCTCTGCCCTCCCTACCTTTAGAGGAATAACATTTGAGGATCTAAATACGTTTCTTTTTGAGTTTAACATATTATGCTGCAGCTATGATTATAATCAAGATGCTCATAAAATAAAACTATTTATAGAAACACTTAGATGGTTCAGTTCATGGGACATAAAAAGGATGCTATTTCTACTTGACAAGACATGAAGGAGAAGTTTTTGATGAAATATCAAGATTATTGTAGGGTTAGAAACTATAAGAGAGATGACATTTTATGAATGATGCAAGCTGATGACAAATCATTAGAGGAGTATATGTAAATATTTTTGTTCAACTTACAAAAATCTTAGTAGACCACAATGGACAAGGAATCAATCAAGCTGATATTCTTGAAAGGAATTAAAGAAGATTGTTTGGAGGTACTAGATCTAATATCTGGTGGTGATGTATCTACACTACCATTTGATGAACTAACAATTCTATGTACAAAGAGTAATCATGGGGGATTACTAGAAAAAAACACTACCATTGAGTCTGCTAATTTTGAATTCCCTATCCTTACTCCTAATGGAAATGCACCCATGAAAAATATCTCTCTACCCTCCCTACCTTTAGAGGAATAGCATTTGAGGATCTAAATACATTTTTTTTTGAGTTTAACATATTATGCTGCAGCTATGATTATAATCAAGATGCTCATAAAATAAAACTATTTATAGAAACACTTAGATGGTTCAGTTCATGGGACATAAAAAGGATGCTATTTCTACTTGACAAGACATGAAGGAGAAGTTTTTGATGAAATATCAAGATTATTGTAGGGTTAGAAACTATAAGAGAGATGACATTTTATGAATGATGCAAGCTGATGACAAATCATTAGAGGAGTATATGTAAATATTTTTCTTCAACTTACAAAAATCTTAGTAGACCACAATGGACAAGGAATCAATCAAGCTGATATTCTTGAAAGGAATTAAAGAAGATTGTTTGGAGGTACTAGATCTAATATCTGGTGGTGATGTATCTACACTACCATTTGATGAACTAACAATTGTATGTACAAAGAGTAATCATGGGGGATTACTAGAAAAAAACACTACCATTGAGTCTGCTAATTTTGAATTCCCTATCCTTACTCCTAATGGAAATGCACCCATGAAAAATATCTCTCTACCCTCCCTACCTTTAGAGGAATAGCATTTGAGGATCTAAATACGTTTCTTTTTGAGTTTAACATATTATGCTGCAACTATGATTATAATCAAGATGCTCAAAAAATGAAACTATTTCAAGAAACACTTAGATGGTTCAGTTCATGGGACATAAAAAGGATGCTATTTCTACTTGACAAGAAATGAAGGAGAATTTTTTGATGAAATATCAAGATTATTGTAGGGTTAGAAACTATAAGAGAGATGACATTTTATGAATGATGCAAGCTGATGACAAATCATTAGAGGAGTATATGTAAATATTTTTGTTCAGCTTACAAAAATCTTAGTAGACCACAATGGACAAGGAATCAATCAAGCTGATATTCTTGAAAGGAATTAAAGAAGATTGTTTGGAGGTACTAGATCTAATATCTGGTGGTGATGTATCTACACTACCATTTGATGAACTAACAGTTCTATGTACAAAGAGTAATCATGGGGGATTACTAGAAAAAAAACACTACCATTGAGTCTGCTAATTTTGAATTCCCTATCCTTACTCCTGATGGAAATGCACCCATGAAAAATATCTCACTCTGCCCTCCCTACCTTTAGAGGAATAGCATCTGAGGATCTAAATACATTTCTTTTTGAGTTCAACATATTATGCTGTAGCTATGATTATAATCAAGATTCTCAAAAAATAAAACTATTTCTAGAAACACTTAGATGGTTCAGTTCATGGGACTTAAAAAGGATGCCATTTCTACTTGACAAGAAATGAAGAAGTTTTTGATGAAATATCAAGATTATTGTAGGGTTATAAACTATAAGAGAGATGACATTTTATGAATGATGCAAGCTGATGACAAATCATTAGAGGAGTATATGGAGATATTTTTATTCAGCTTACAAAAATCTTAATAGACCACAATGGACAAGGAATCAATCAAACTGATATTCTTGAAAGGAATTAAAGAAGATTGTTTGGAGGTACTAGATCTAATATCTGGTGGTGATGTATCTACACTACCATTTGATGAACTAACAGTTCTATGTACAAACTACTCGAGATCAACCATGAACAAAAGTAGAGGCAAAACCCTTCCTACAACATCTATTGTAGGACTGTCTAAAGGTGAAGTTAGCAACCTAATCCAAGATATGAAATAGGACATCATCAGTCACCTATCTACTTAGTTTGATACATTACATACACAGAGAAAGCAAGAAGAAATTGAAAAAGCCTTGGCCGCCTATTACCCTAAATGCATAAAGAAGAAGGTAGATTGCACATGCCATTCCATAAATGCTGGGGTAACCAGTATCACCAAATAAAATCCTAAGATAGTATAGTTGTATGCCATAGGATAAGATGAGAACCAAGTGTTTTTCATGGCTCAATGAAAATTATGGGTTCAAAGACCAGATATGCCATCAAACTCTATGTTTGTAAATTCTCAAGTCTCAAATAATCCTCAATATGGTTCTTAGATGAATATATCCAATCCAAATTGATCCCAAAAAAGTTGGCAGCTACCCCAGAATTAGTTATGAATGCAACATAATGGATAACAACCTCAACAGGGACAATTCCAAAACTAGTAATGGTTCTATCCATCTAATCCATGACAATAATGGAGATAAAATCAAGGCTTTCCCCAATAAATTCAACAACCATAATAACAAGATAATGAAAAACACTCATTACCCTATTTGAACCACTTAATTACTCACCCAACCCATCTTCAATCCTGCCAATAAATTGGTTCAACTGACTCAATCTACTGAAATAATGCAATATCCAACATACACTTTGAATATTAATTAAGTTCAACTTCACTCAAGTCATGTTCTTCCACAACCCACCTCACCTATAATCATAGAACACTTTGAACCAGATTCGCTCCATACTAATCCATAGACACTCATAACTAACCTTGAGCCAAATCCATTAGAAAATCAAAAAGAAACTGACAATCCTCCTTTTCCAAAAAGATTGAGCATATCACGGCCTGAACAAGAGCCTGAGTTTGATTCTTAGGAAAACTCAAGAATGTGTGCATCAAAATACCACTCTTTCAAGTAATAAAGTATGTTCTTATCTACAATAAATTTGTTTGAGAGCTAAGTTTGAAAAAATTGAGAAGAAAGAAGAAGGATCCTAAAATAGTCCAAGTCATTGGCCAATTAGCAGAAATTATGTTGGGAAACATAGTTCTAAAATATTCTGATCTAGGAAGTCTTATAGTTAATGTTAGCATCTATGTCTAACCTATTTATAATACTTTAATTGACTTAGGTGCATCCATTAACATGATGACCATGGAGACTATGCATCAACTGAAGCTTACCACTCTCTGTCCAATACCTATCATCCTCCAAATGACTAATATATCAACTATTAAGCCTGAAGGAATTGTTAAGGACCTTATTATCACTATGGATTCTTAGAAATATCCAAAAAAAATTATTGTCCTATAGTCAAAGAGTAATTTGGGAGGTTATCCTCTCATCTTTGATCATCCATGGTTGGCTACCATTGATGCCTTTATTGGTTGTAGGTCAAGAAATGCCAATTTTCAATGAAAATGACACCAAGAAACTGATGTTGTATCAAACAGCTCAACCTTCCCTTAATGATGGACCATTATATTGGATTGATGAACTTGAAGAAGCTATATCTTTACAAACTCTCTACATAATTGATCAGAGTCCAGCTTTACAGGCCCAAGAAGAAGACATTATCCTTACTGATATCTTGCAAAACACCTATGGATAGGATCTTGTAGTAACCAACCTGTTAAAATGTACACCATGCCCTCTTCAGAATACCTTTCCTAAGACTAATTTTGTTGACATCACAAGAGACATTTAGGAATTCCATCAATTAATTCCCCATCAATGCAATTATGCTCCTTTAATCACCAACCCATGCTTTCTTTAACAAAGCAAGTAGACATGCTGCCAAATAAACCTCTCAACATCAACACTTCTTTAACACTCTAGCAAGAAATTCAGTTACTTAAAATGTTGAGAAGGCATATAAAAACATTTTCCTAAGATTACCATGACATGAGAGGAATACCCCTAGATTTATGCACGCATCACATTTATATTAAAGAAGAATCCATACCTATTTGCCAACCCCAAAGATGAATGAATCTTGTAATCAAAGACATTGTCAAAATTGAGTTGTAAATACTCTTGGATGCAGGATTTGTTTATTCTATCTCAGATAATCATTAGGTCTCTCCCTTGGTCATTATCCTAAGAAAGGGGGTAAATGGCGTATTTGTGTTGACTACTGAGAGTTGAATGCTGCTACCAGGAAAGATCACTTTCTCTATCCATTTATTTATCAAGTATTGGATATGTTAGCAGAGAATAAAAACTTTTATTTCCTAGACAGCTATAGTGGTTGTAATAATATATGAATTACTCCACAAGATCAAGACAAAACCACTTTTACTTGCCCTTGGGGAACCTATGCCTATGTCGTCTTGACATTTGTTCTTTGTAATACCCTAGCTACTTTTCAACAGGCTATGTTGAACATATTTTCTAATCTCTCCCATGACTGTGTTGAAATATAAATGGTTGATTTCATTGTCTATGAGCAGACATTTGAAGAAACATTGACCAACTTGGAGAAAGTTCTTCAACATTTTTAGGACCATCAATTATCTCTGAGTAATGAAAAGTGTTACATACTTATGACTGAAGGGATTGTGTTGGGACATCACATATCCTCTGCTAGAATTCAATTTGACACAACAAAGATAAGTATCATCAAGGATATACCTACATCAAAGAAACAAAATGATGTTAGAAGTTTTCTAGGATATGTTGGTTTATCAAATATTTTAGTAAAATTTCCACCCCATTTTTTGGATTGCTTACAAAAGATGTTGAATTTACATGGACTAATGACTATCAAACTAACTTTTAGTGACTCAAAGACCTAATCATAACAACTCTTGTTCTGAGAGGGACTGACTGGAAGAAGCATTTTCACATTCATAAAGATGCATCTGACACCACTCTAGGAGATTTCCTTGGCTAAAAAGATGAATCTTTGAGTTATGTAATTTATTTTATCAAAAAGAATCTTCAAGGGGATGAACTGAACTACACTGTAATAGAGAAGGAATTTCTCACCATCGTCTATGCCATCAACAGATTTTGACACTACATTACAGGTTACCAAGTATTCATCCACACCGATCATGCAACAATAAGGTATTTAATAAATAAACCTGATGTAATAGGCATGATAATTTATTAGTTGCTTTTGTTGTAGGAATTTGATATTACCATTATGGATAGACATAGTAAAGATAATGTAGTACCAGATTTTCTATCTTGATTACAAAATAATGAGCATAGTCCCATTGTTGATGAATCTTTTCCTAATGAACATTTATTTTTTGTAACAATTTAATCTCTTTGGTTCACATAAATTGCTAACTATATTGATGCAGGATCACTACCACAACATTTTTCACCTAGGGATAAACAACACCTAATCTAAAAGAGCAGACATTATTCCTAGATTGTAAAGATATCTATTTATCACTAGACCAGATTTAGTTATGAGAAGATGTATTTAAGAAGATGAAGCTTATGACATTCTTGGAGCCTACCATAATGAGCCCTATGGGGGTCATTTTGATATCAAACAAACTGCCATGAAATTACTCACTACTGGATATTATTTGCCTTCTTTGCATAAAGATGCTATGATTTACACCTATAGATGTGATCAATTTTAGTGTATGAGAAATCCCACTCGCTTTGATAAAATGTCATTACAGCCATAACTGGTTCTAGAACCCTTTGACAAGTGGGGACTAGATTTTGTAGGTCTCATTGATCCTAAATCCAATCATAAGAAATACATACTCGTATAAACTAATTATGTCACCAAATGGGTAGAGGTTAAAGCCTTAACCCATTCTCAAGATGAGAAGGTAGCTAAGTTCCTCTATGAAAAAATCTTCACTTGTTATGGAGTACCAGGAGAAATAGTCATAGACAAGGGGCAATAATTCACATCAGACCTCACAACTACCTTGATAAAATAATATGAAATTAGACACAAGAAGTATACCCCTTACTATGCTCAATCAAATGGTTAGGTGGAAGTGACAAACCGTGAATTAGAAAATATCTTCACTAAGACTATCAGTCTGAATAGAAAATATTGGTCAACTCATCTTTTAGAAGTAGTTTGGGCTTATAAAATCACTTGGAAAACCACAACTAGTTTCACTCTATATGAACTAGTTTATGGTAAAAATCATATTCTGCCCAATGAGTTTGAACATAAAACATTAAGGAAAACACTTGATTTGGGCTTAGATATTTCTTAGGCTCAACAAGATAGAATCATGCAATTGAATGCACTTGATGAATTAATAAAAGAAACACTTTATCATACTAAAATATTCCAAAGACAATGTGTAGGATGGCATGACAAGAACATCAAGACTAAGAATTTCCAACCAAGAGATTGGGCACTCCTTTTTGACTCTACATACAAGGATCATAACTAAAAGTTACAGTCTAGATGGTTTGGACCTTATGAGATTGAATGAGTTTTTGACAATGGAGCTATAAAGCTCACAACCATTGACTCTATTAGGTTCCAACTGCTTATTAATAGCCACATGCTCAAGTTGTATAAGAAATAATTTTCCAAAAAAACTTTTACTCACTAACTTCTTGAAGAAAAACATCCATCTCTTCTTCATGAAGCAAATCAACTTGTTCCTACAGTCGAAGGGTATTTCTGTCAACCCTTCTTTAATATTTTCTAAGAGTAATAAAGGTTCTTGTAGCCAAGAACAAGTCATTCCCAATGACTTGGTCTAGGCTGAATAAAATACTACCCTCTAGATTCTTGTGATTTCATTTGAAGTTTGGACCATAAAATCAAAAAATTTAGTAATAAAAACCTTCAAGCGTTGCTAATGGATGTTGTCTTAGAAAACCAAGTCACTAGTTGATCGACATTCATTAAAAAAAGAGAGAAAAGGCACTACTACAATAAAAAAAATTTGTTGTCCCTTGTTTTTGCTTACAGATTCATTCCCTTGGAGTAGAAATACATTTTTTTTCTTGCTACAAAATAAAAAAATTGTTGATATAAGTGAAAAACCTGTTGCTACAGGATACAACTTGTGGCTATAGGATAAAAAGTGTTGCTACATGACACATAGCTTCCTACATGATGTCTTCCTACATTCCATCCTACATCAATCACTTTCTCCCACTCAAATGCTAGCGTATACCGATCTCCACTCCACATCATCATTTGCATATTTATGAAAGGTATTTCTATAGGTAATATGATAATTATTCTATATTTATTTCCTACCATACATTTTAATTAGGTAATATGATAAAGTGGAATAGAGTGCCCTCTTGTTGTCTTCATCCAGGGATCCACAATTTGATCTTCCTCTACTGGAGTAAAAATATATGGATCAAACTCATCAATGTCCATTTGTTCTACTACAAATGAAGTGTTCAATAGAGGTGGATGATATGGTTTGAGGAGCTCCACATTAAATATTAGATGTAGACCAAGGTAGGCTAACAGGTTCAACTCAAAAGCATTTTCTCTAACTTGTCTGATGATGATGTAGGGACCATATCGTAGAGGATAAATTTTTCTATGTGGGCATGTGAGTTCTTCCTTTTGAATTCTCAACCAAACTTTGTCACCTATAGCAAAATGGTGTGTAACCCTATATTTGTCATGGCATTGCTTATACTTTTGATTCATCTTTTCTAAGATGTCATGAACTTGCTGCTATATATTTTGGATTTGTTCAATAAACTTTTTTGCTTTTGCTACCTCAGATCTCCCATGAGGTGTGTATTCCATGGTGGAGAATGGAATGGCTACATCAATTGATGCCATGGTTTGGAACCTGAACCATACTTAGAACGGACTGTGCTTGGTGGAGCTATGTAGGGCTTGATTATATCCATGTTGTATGAAAAGAATCCCCTCATCCCATGTATGTGGATGTTTGGAGTGATTCATTTGAAGCATGTGGATAATTAGGTGGTTCACCACTTCTATTTTACCATCAATCTGTGGATGGAAGGTCGTGGACTTCATCATCTTGGTATCCATCATTTTCTACATAGTGGACTAGAAGATACTCAGGAACTTGCTATCTCTGTTTGAAACAATAGACTTGGGGAGATCAAAATGGAGCCATACATGACTAAAATATAGTTGAGCAATTTCCTCAGAAGACATAGTTTTATTACAAGCAATCATGATAGCCATTTTTGAAAAATAATCAACTATAAAAAGAATATAATCCTTGCCATGTTTTGAAGTGGGTAAACCCGAGAGAAAATCTATTAAGACAGATTATTAAGGCCTAGTTGGTTCTAGAAATAGTGTGTACAATCCTTGATTCTTATTTACTGGCTTGGTTATCACACATAAGATTCAAGATTTGAGGCACCTTTCTACATCCTTCCACATGTGGGGCCAATAGAAGTGCTTTTGAAGAACTGCCAATGTCTTTTATATACCAAAGTGCCCAATTATTCTACTAAAATGTTCTTCCATATCATCTTTTATTGCTTTACAGTTGGAACACAGATTTGCCCCATGTGACAGAGGACATTATCTTGTAAATAGAAATTAGACACATGTTTACCTTCTTGAAGCACCTGATATGTATAAAAACGTAGGATCTATTTCATATAGAGCACCCTAGGTGGCAGTCTCATGTCCACACAGATTGATGATCTCAGAATATGGCTCAATATTGACATGTTATTTCCCTCAATTCATCTCTCTAAGGATATTATCTTATGTAAATCATAGATTGTTAGATAGCTATTACATAGAAAGTAGATATTTGTCTTGTTTATATTGAACCAAAGATTAAACCTTTACTTTTTCATTAATGTCTAATACATAGCATGTTTTAAGTGATTTTTATTGTGAAGAATGTTCAGGAAGAAGACACAGGTGATGTATAGTGAAAGTTTAATTTTGATCTCCATCCAATAGAACTATGGACTCTATAGGCTTATTTTTATGGACTTTGTAGGCTTGAATTTATGGACTCTACAGGCTTGTTTCTATGAACTCTGCAGGCTTGTTTCTATGGACTCTATAGACTTGTTTCTATGGACTCCATAGGCTTTTTTCTATGGACTCCGTAGGCTTATTCCTATCAACTTTGCAAGGTCAATTCTGTGGATTCTATAAAGATAAAGCTAAAAATGGGGAAGCTAGTGGCTAGATAAGATGAGAGAGAATCATTTCAACTGGAGTCAAATAAGGAAAATACCCACCTGCTATTTTGTAGGATTTGCTTTTGATAAAGTTGTATATATTTAGATCTTAGGACTATTATAGGATAGTATATCTATTTCATCAAAATAATTGGATCTCTTGGAAATCCAATCTCCTATCTTTGGACGAGTGGATCGACCAAGGAATCCTATTTCTTTGCATCCTATTTTGAGTTGATTATATTAGTATAAAAGGTAAGACTTTTGTCATTGATAGAATATAAAATATAGAAAAGAGAAAATAGATAATAAACAAAAGATTTGTACAAGCATATTACAGGTTTTAGCTAAATTATAATCATTTCAATTTTATGAATTATCACTTCAGTTTTCAGCATTGATTAATCTTTGTTCCTGAGTCTGAGAGGATCAAGGACCCACTCTCCTTGGAACCATGAATTGTGTACAATATTTATGTTATATTATATTAAATTTTTGTTATAATTAATCAGAATCTTGATAATATTTACATTCATTTATAAAATATTAAAACAAATTCATAGTTCAAAATGCATTTCCTTGTTCCAAAGTCATTTACTTTCTAAGCAAAGTGTGTTTTCTTTTATAGCAAACATGTGAAGCAAATTTTCTTTTCTAGTTAAACATTTTTATTTTTATGCAAGCGTAAATAGGAGTGTGATTTTACTTTAAATTAAAAGAGTGGATTTATTTGATTGAATAGTTACATCTTTTTTTTTCAACACAAGAGTGAATCAAGTAGTTTAAGACACATTTCTTTCTTTAGTCAAAGTTAGAATAGGACCATCAAACACTCCCATAAGCAGACTTCTAGATCTACCATCCTATACCTTGCTACAGACAGCTTTGGACACCAGCCCTGGTTGATAAGACATCAATTGAACATTGATTAAATGAAGAGTTAAATGACACTCATTAAATTTGGCATCGTTATCAGGGAACAAGATGCTAGTAAGGTAATAATTATTGGTCTAGAGAATTTTTTTGTAAAAACCATAAAATGTCAATAAATTGATGTACTGTCTGAGAGACTCTAAAGGATGATTCATCCCAAAATTTCCACCAAGAACACAAGTTGATACTCCTTCAACATCTCTGACTAGTGAACCATAAGTTACGAGTGAAACCTATCTACAAGAATCTTTAGAAACTTGGATAGAAACCAGGGCATTGCCACAAGCGAGCCCCATAGGACAAATTCCTCATGATCAATCTCTTGCAGGAAGACATTATTTAGAGATTGCCAAGGACTTAGAAGAAGCATTTCAAAGATCCATAGCTGAAGAAAATTTTGAGAACTTTGAACCACCCGTAATTGATCTCACAAATATTCAGTGGGAAGATCATCCCAGCTTTGAAATATCATCAAAAGAAGAAAATATGGCTCTTTAATAAAATCAACAACCTGTAAAACAGAACCCCCCTCCACCATGCCTTCCAGAAAAAGCGATTATTTTGACAAAAATATTTAAACGTAATCCCAAAAGTACCCTGAAAAACTTTCAATTAAGTTTAGACCCTCAAATTTCACTAATTAAAGTTACAATATTAATTTTTATATATTATTTTAATAGCCATCCTCAAAATCTGGGAAATTTATTGCAGTCCAAGAAACCACGACCCCTGGTTCCCAAGACGCAGGTCACAATGGAAATTTCCTGTGGTTCCTTTGTTGTTTCAAACTTTCAAGCCCGTGTCAGTAAAAAAAAGGCATTTTCTCCAGCTTACTCTGATCCTTTCAAAGACTTAGAAGGATCTCTAACAGCTGCCATCCTCAAGTTGCATCTCCTAGGATGACTCCAACTGGTGGAAGGTGTTCAGTTCTTTATAAAGGTTAGGGCAGAAGTTTGGTCGCAACAGAAAATCATTGAGTCAATGAATCTCCTAGGAAGTTAATTGCTATAGAATTTGGACGAAAAGGGCTCATCGGACATCTATTCTAGACACTAACAAAGGTCTTAAAACTGAAGGTAGTTCAAAATATAGTTTAGAGGTTTGTGACTGAAACCAGTCAATTGCCTTTGGTCTTTATCTGAGGTCACAGACAATGGGATAGCTTGTGACAGAGCTCATATGTTAGTAAAATAATATTTAGGTATTATAGCTGTTGAAAAAAGTACGAATCCTGATCTGAACAATATATTTTAAGATTCTTGTTTTAAACAAAGACACTGATCCTAGGCATTGGTCAAGCCCAAAAGTCACTATCGGTGACCCGTGAATTGAGTCAATGTCTTGACTCTTTAGATCTTGACAAGCTATGTGATGAATTTAACCAGTATTTGATAGGAAGAACAATAATGTAACTCAAAATTAGCTATTGCTTTGACAGTCTAATTAAATGTGTGAGGGTTCCAAACATTGTTGGTGTCCATCTAAGAGGAACAATTAATGCTTCTGCTATATCCAACAGGCCTAATGCTGATGCTTTGACTGATAGAGATTCTCATCATAGCTATACAAACAAAACCATTGCTATTAGGACAAGATATTTTTGTTAAGGTTGAATGCTTAGTTGATTAGGACAATAAAATTGCCCAACAAACAACCCTTTCATTTGTGCAAGATTATCTATGTTAAGGATTTGAACTCTATCAATCCAGTTTGAAGACAAAGTATTATAGAGACCTTATTTTCTACATGTTTGATATGATAATTATAAGTACAGTCCGATTCAACATAGTTACAAGGTTCATCTCAAGCAAGGAATAGTTTAACCAAAGCCTTGTGTTAGTAGGGGATTGTGAATGTTGTCTTGCAAGAATTTTGTAATATTATAGCTGTGATACATGTATATTTTGTACAAGATATTGTAAATGGATAAGACAAATGGAGGGTTTTATGCCTACTAGGAAATGAAAGAAGAAGAAATGGAGAGCCAAGAAGATGAAGAGTTGAGATGACTTTACAAATATCGTATAAGTTGCACGGAAAAGTTATTATTGATAGAGTTGTATTTCTTGTTGAAAGATATAAGTAAATAGTTAAACCCTGATGTATCACAAGTTTCTGTTATGAGTTGATCCAAAATATGGATCTAATGTGCTAGTTATACTTGCTGGATGTTACCACTATTCCCAATGTACGTAACTCATGCTTGTAAGACACTTCATGTTAAAACATCAGCTCAGATAAGTTGCAATGGCAGAGTCAGTATGGGGATGATCCGAACATCTTCAAAATAATTAAACCAGTAATTTATAACTCTTGAATTGGAGGGGTTTGCGACAGATAGTGGAACCGCCCTTATATCAAGTGGCGGTTGTGCAACTGCCCTGGCAATTGCATAACCACCGGTCTACATAGGCCGGAGGTTTTGCCACCATACAAAACACAGGCATGGAAACGGTTGCAAGCATTTCCTCTACTCAACAACAGTTTGTTTAAACTTCTTGGCAGGTGGTTATGCAACCACCGGTCTACATAGACAGGAGGTTTTGCCACCATACAAAACACGGGCAGGGGAATGGTTGCAAACATTTCCTCTACTCAACAATGGTTCGTTTGAACTTCTTGGTGGATGCCAAAGTAAGAGGGCATAAATGCAAACCTGGTGGAAGAAGACATTAGAAAAATTAGCGAGGAGTTATGAAGTTGGATTCACATTGCCATATGCAAGTTTGAGTTGTTGCTCATATATCTCATTATTCCTAGCTTTTAATGGTTGTTTACAATGTTGGTTTATTTTGTGAAGGCTTGTGAGAGTGCAAAGCAACTAGGTACAAGTTTGGAAAGTCTAGTAATTGGTAGCTCTATCCATGAAAGGCTAGAAGTGGAAGTAACTTATACATTTGAGGATGGCATAGCGAAAGGAGACTGCAATTGCCTCACCCAATAAAGTTTTTCCCACACCGAGTTTCTACAAGTCAATTTGTGTGGGTAACTTGTGCTTTGGTATTTTCTTCATGCTTCTCTTTATGTTTAGAATTCTATACATTTCCATTATAACACACTACATCTTTGTTTTACCAAGAAAACTAGTCTAGAACATTCATTCTTCAATCACTCGTTTGACTTAGGAGTATACTATCTGTGTTGGTGAAGCTTAGTGTGGAATATCCATCTAGTTTATGGATCAAATTGGAATCAAAGCTACTTTAGTATCAGTGTTATTATGTGGTTTTGTGTGAGCACATTGCAGCTTATATCCATCACTAGAGCAAGCAGTCATATTGGTAAAGGTATCTTAGTTCCCTTTGTAAAAGACATTTCCACAAGCAAGTGGAAGCAAGAGACTAGGAGTATGGACCATGTTGATGAAAAATATGCTTGTACCACAAAAAAGAGATTTCTCAAGCTTGAAGGAGAGGCTAACATCTCTCATTCTATGAGCAAGCTTGATCGGTTGGAGTCCACGATGAGGATTCTCGTGGAGAAACTTAGTGTTTCTACAGAGGTGCTAAAAGCAAACAAGGAGGGCACTCCCAAACATGAGAAGTGGAGGAATAACTCCGTGCCAACCAAGCTCCACCTCCGTTCAAGGCTGAAAGCAAAAATAGAGATTCAACCATATGATAGAGATGTGAATGCAGAGAAGTTAGACCATTGACTAGCTCAACTTGAGGTATATTCTAGTTTGCATCAGAATAATGAGAGCCAACAAATTTCTTTTGCAAGGTTAAAATTAACCAATCACACTTTAACTTGGTTTAAGAGTTATTGGTTGTTAAGAAGCTTCCTCATATTACTAGTGGGATGATTTAAAAAAAATTAAAACTGGCGCAGTTCTATCATATTTGTTATGAGGAAGAGAGGTCCATGTATTGGCGATATCTTAAGCAGAGGCAAGGCAAAGCCTGCAAAAGTACTCAAGTGAGTTCCAAGAAGGTTGTCCAAATGGGCAAAGATATAGTGGACCATGACATCTTGATGAAGTATATTGATGGACTCCATAGCCATTTGAGGAGACCTGTTCTCTTGGCCAAGCCTATGGATGTAGATGAGGCTTGTTCCCAAGCTCATTACTTAGAGATGGACAAGAAGAAGGCTCCATTTGCCACTCAAAACACTTCCAAACAACAAGGTAGCTCCAAGCAAAAGAGTAAAGGTAAACAAAAAGGTAAGAGTAATGCTACTTCCGTTTATAAAAAGGATACTAAAAGGCATTGTGGGCATTGTGATGTTGATAGTCATTCCAAGGATCAATCTTGGAATCTACATTCAGAATTGCATTCATTCAAGCACAAGAACAATACGGCTATGCCCTCTCTCCAAGGTGAGAACATTGGTCGTAGCTCCGATGTGGATGACACTTTGTGTTGTACCTCCATCAATAGAGAGGTATCTTTGGGTGGCAGTAGTGCTCAAGAGAGTGAAATTTCTAAGCTTTTCCATATTAAGTTTCAGATGAAAAAACAAAATTAGATGCTCTTTTTTATAATTGTCCACAAGAAAATTTGATAAGCAAGGAGTTAGTAGACAAATTGAAGGTAAAGACTTACAATCATCCAAGCCCATATTCTATGGGTTAGGTGAAGAAAGGTGTAGACATCAAAATGACCAAGCAATGTAAGGATCAATTTGGTATTAATGCAAATTTCACTGATGAAGTTATAGAGGATATGGTGCCTCTTGATGTGTGGTGTAGTGTTTGGCAACCCTTGTATAATTGAGATGCTATCTTTGTAGACACCTAAATCTGGCCACCAATGACCTCCAATCAGGGTTTTGACTAGTTTTCACTTAAAACGCACAATTTAGTCTAAAAACACATACTAAATAATGTAAAACTAATATATTCAAGTGCCAATTTTGGCCAAGGTATCCCTAAATGGAGCAATGCAATTTATGGGTCAGCTAACTTTGATCAGATTATTTCACGTTAAAATGTCAATTTTGCACCTATGTGCTATGGATTATTCTTTCCTATCAAATCTCTTGCACAAGATACCTGCCTTTGTTATTTGCTATTGGTAACATCTTAAATGAGAATACGGTTCCAATGCATTTGACATCGCCTTTTAATTCCAATCCAGTCGAATTTTGGACCAATAACAAGACATTTTGATCAATTTGAGTAATTTGTGCACAAAGTGTTTAAGTATGCTTAAGAGCTAATTAACCCAAATCAAGGCCTAATTAAGAATTCCATGGAAACTTGTTGAAAACTTATTTTTGAAAATAGATATTGAATATCTGCATCATCAAGTGACCTCATTTCTTCGAAAAACATCTCAAGGCCATCATTGCCACAAATATCAAGATTCATGCCTCCCATGCCTCATCAAAGCCCTCTATGCCTCTTAATTGCTCATTTATCCCAAATATTGATGAGTCTATTTATGGATTTTAATTACATAATTGGATTAATCCTATTGTGGATTAATCATTAGCCACACATCTCAATCTTGAGATGAACCGTTCAGGTTGATTCTGATCAATCTCAAAAATCTATAAATAGAGTGGCCATGAACATCATTTATAAGCTATTTTGGTGCAAAGTTATAATGCACAAATATCTTCAAGGAGCCATTGCAATTAGTGTTACCATGACAAATTAATTCCAAGCCAAGTCAAGTTAAGCCAAGCCACAAGCCAAAGGTGTCAAGAAGAGATGAAGATAGCCAAGCTTCCATTGCCAAAGACTACATGAGCACAAGCTGAACAAGCCACTACAACAAAAATTTTGGAGCATTTGAAAAAGATGAAAGAGGTTTCTTTTGCATTTTAGTTGTGTGTTTCATTCATGTTTGTTAACTAAGCTCTCCCTAATGTCTAGGTCTAGAGATGTTATGCTAGTTAGTGTGTTTCTTTCATTTTGGAACTAACACTAACCATCCTCTTTTGAGTCAAATTCTTAGATTCACAATCTTCATGAAGAGAGCCAACCATTATCGTTTGGTGAAAGATGGCAAGAGCTACATCATTTCAGCCTACAATGTTGATTCTAAAATGTCTTTGGTAAGTGTTTCTGGAGCTTAAAGGCTTATTAATGCAAGTGAAAAGTTTGCTTTTCTTCTTTTGAATGATATTCAAGATAAAGAAGTGGCTACACAAAAATTCTTGTAACATGTTTACTAACAAAGAGCAAAAGCATATGAGAGAGTTGGTACAACAATTCAAGGAGGTTTCTCCTGAGGCCATAGGGTTGCCACTAATGAGGCCTATTAAGCACAAAATTCAGTTGCTATTGAATAGTCCCATTTCAAATCTTGGGTTGTATAAGCAGTCCTTGAAGGATGCCAATGAGGTAAAATGGCAGTTACAAACTACAATAATTAATTAAGGTGTTATCCATCCTAGTACTTTTTCATGTGGTTCTCCTATTGTTTTAGTATCTAAGAAAGATTGTTTATGGAGAATGTGTGTTGATTATAAAGCAGTTATCAAAATAACCATCAAGAATATGTATCCTCTTCCATGGATTGATGATCTTCTTGATCAACTTTAGCTGCCAAGTATTTTACTAAGCTTGATTTGAAATTCGGGTATCACCAAGTGAGAATTAAAGAAGAGGACATTTGACAAAGGACATTCACGACCAAGCAAGGGTTGTATGAATGGTTGGTTCTATTGTATGGGCTATGCAATGCACCGACTACCTTCATACGGTTGATGAATGAGGTAACAAGGCCATTTATTAATTCCTTTGTTATTGTGTATTTGGATGATACTCTTGTTTTTTTTTTTTAAATTAATGAACATATTGATCATTAAAACAAGTTTTGCAAGTTTTGAAAGAACAAGTTAGTGTTGAACAAGAAGAAATGTGAGTTTTCTCAATAATCACTTGTCTTCTTGGGACATGTGTTTAGAGATGGGGAATTGACGATTGATCCGGTGAAGGTAGAGGCCATCATGAATTAGCCAAAACTTTCTAAAGTGACCAAAACAAGGAGCTTTGTCGATGCAATTCAGTATTTGAAGAAATTCATCAAGAATTTGTTTTTTATAATTGCACCTTTGCATGCAATGACATCATGTGGTAAGACTTTTATTTGGGTTAAGAAGCAATAAGATGCATTTGATATGTTCAAACACAAAAATAAGCTATGCTCTAGTATTAGCTTTGCCTAACTTGCAGTTGCCCTTTGAGGTGGAAACGGATGCTAGTATCTATGTTATGGGATTGTCCTACAACAACTAGGCAAGCCCATATCTTATCATTCAAAGTTATTTCATGGTGCCATTCTAAATTATTGTACATATGATAAAGAAATATATGTTATAGTTCAAGTGGTCAAAAAATGGAAACACTATCTTATGGATAGGGAAACTATTGTCCACATGGATCACCAATCTCTCCAATATTTGCAAGCTAAAACCAAATTTCAGCAAGATAGACACTCTGAGTGGATGAGTTTTTTTCAACAATTCCATTTGATTATTAAATATAAGAAAGGTGTGACTAACAAACTAGCTAAAGGGATATGAGTATGATGCATATTTTGGAGAGCCTTTTCTTCAAGCAAAGAGGTCCCAAGGTGCAAGATCTGAGCCAAGGAGGATTATTACCTTCAAGATGGGTCTCTCTACAAGCTGGGTAAGTTTTATGTGGTTAAGAAGGAAAGAGTTCGGCTAATGAAGGAAGCACATACTTAGAAAGTTTCAAGACATTTTAGTGTTACAAAGACTGTTGCACACTTGTAGAGGTACGTTTATTGGCCTAAAATGCAATTTGATGTTGCTAAGTTCATAAGAGGATGTGTATTATATAGTACAAGCAAGCCGAGTAACAAGAAGTTCAGTTTATGCCATTACCAGTTCCTTTTAAGCCATGGAAAAGCATTTCTATGGATTTTGTAGACAGGTTGCCTATGTCAAGGAAGGGGCAAGACTATCTCTGTGGTTGTGGACCGGCTTAGTACGATGTGTATTCTTATTCCTTGTAAGAAGACCCTCAAAGGTAGTGATGCAACTGAGTTTTTATTTGCTAATGTGTGGGTTCATTTTGGTTTTTCTAGTTATATTTTTTTCAGATCGGGACTCAAGATTTGTTTGTAAGTTTTGGGCCACATTGTGGGAGATGGATACCAAGTTGAAATGGTTTACTACTTTTCACACACAAACCAATGGGCAAACAAAAGTTGTGAAAAGAATATTGGTACAAATCTTGTGAGGATACAATAGGAAGCATCCCAAGTCTTGAGATAAACATTTGGTGTATATTCAACATTCTTATAAACAGGGCAGTGCATTCTTCTACTAGAAAAACTCCTTTTGAGGCTTGTTTTAGCTACTTACTTCCATGTGCATTTGATGTTGTTTTGAGACAACCATACAAAGGAAATGGGAAAGTGAATCTAGAGGTCTAAAAAGTTGAAAGATTCATTGAAAACTTACAACAAATTCACCTCCAAGAGCAAGAGAGATTGGAGTCACGAGCCAAGTACAAAGCAAAGCATGATCAATATAGGACTAACATAGTTTCCTTGTTGGAGATAAGGTATGGTTATACTTGAGTGAAAAGAGACTCCAAGTTAAGACTAAGATGCTTAAGCCTCTTAGGTATGGTCCATTTGAAATTCCAGAATAAGTGGGCAAGAATGCATTCAAACTTGATTTACTTGTTTATATGAAGATTTATTCGGTTGTCAATGTTAAGAACTTACTTCTCTTTAAGCATTCTATGTTACTACCTTCAATTGAAGACCTCTCTCTTGATATTTAATTGGAATTGGAGGAGGGCATTGTGTTGCAAATGAAAGGTAGGACAACAAGAAGAGAAGTGCAAGAGCGTTGGTTGGATGGGTTAAAGGGTCAACTACCCAAGAAGGCGAAACGGTATTCCAGAGAAGATGTGGGGAAGAGATTTCCTTACAAGTTTCTAAATCTTTTAGGGATTTAAAAGCCTCAAATTGGGGAGATATGATTCAAAAGATGAATCTAGTGTACTAGCTATACTTGCTAGGTGTTTCCACTATTCCCAATGTATGGAACTCGTGCTTGTAAGACACTATTATAATACATTTCATTTTAAAACATTAGTTCAGATAAATTGCAATGGCAGAGTCGATATAGGGGTGATCCACACATCTTTAGAGTGATGAAGCCAATAATTTTCAGCTCTTGTATTGGAGGGATTTGCCATGGATAGTGAAACTACCGCTATATGCAGGTGGCGGTTGCGCAACCGTCGAGAACCATCAAAGTTTGCAAGTGGCAGTTGCGTTACTGTCAATCTGCATAGACCAATGGTTTTGCAGCTCACCACTATACAAAACACGGACAGGGGAACGGTTGCAAATGTTTTGTTTAATCTATGATGGTTTGTTTGAACTTATTGGCAGATTCCAAAGTAAGAGGACATAAATACAGACCTTGTCGAAGGCAGAAGATATCAGAAAAATCAGTGAAGAGTTGTAAAGTTGGATTTATATTGCAATATGCAAGTTTGAGTCTTCGTTCACGTATATCATTGTTCCTAGTTGTTAGTGGTTGTTTATAGTATTGGTTTATTTTGTGAAGTGTTGTGAGAGTGCAAAGCAACTAAATACAAGTTTGGATAATGTGGTAATTGGTAGCTCCGTCCATGAAAGGACAAAAGGGGCAGTAACTTGTACATTTGTGGATTACATAGTGGAAAAGGGAGTGCAAGTGCCTCACCCATTGGAGTTTTTCCCACGCTGGGTTTCTCTAGGTCAATTTTTGTGCTTACCTTGTGTTTAAGTGTTTTCTTCATGCTTCTTTTTATGTTCAAAATTCTGTACATTTCAATCCCAGCACACTACATCTCTGTTTTAGCAAGCAAACTTGTCTAGAACAATCATTATTCAATCACTCATTTGAGTTAGGAGTATAAGATCCGTGTTGGTGAAGCTTAGTGTGGAATATCTACCTAGTTTACAAATCGTGCATGTTTCTTTTATATCAAGTATATGTATTTTTTAAGTGTCTTGGTTTGTTTCTATCTCGCAGTAAACGCTGAATCTGATCTATCCATACCTATGATTAAGAATGGAATAGGTAACTTACATAAAAGCATATCTTGTAATTGCTAGATTGAAAATGATTATGTAATTGTGACAGACTTCAACCTTAACATGTCCTAACGAGGATTTCTAGGGACCATTGCTGCTAACACCTTGGCTCACTAATGTTTGTTAGAAACCATTTGCTCCATGATCAACAAATCTTGACCCTCAATTTTGGACCATGAGAAGAAAAAATGTCTAGAGAAAAGATATATTCTTTTTAAGAATAAATGAATTCCATAGTGGATTCTCTATTTTTATATTTTAGTGAGACTCATTCTCCCAAACTCGCAATATTTTGAACTAAAGGTACAATCGTGGTATAATATAGAGATACTTCATGTGCATTACTCTTGAATAAAGCTATTTTATTGATTCTTAGCAACTTTAAACTATAATTATGTGTGGATGCTAAGTTACCAAATTCAAGTTTGAATTTGAACTGTTAAGAAAAATGTTCAGAAAACTTGTATCCTGAAAAATTGTAACTATTCAAAAAGAATTATGATAAACAAATTACGTTTTTGTAGCCATCTGACAAAATTACTATTTACAGCTTTTACCATCCACGACCCATAACATTGCTTATATTTGCAATGCACATCTCATCTAATTTAAAGCAGAGATTGAGTGTTTGGGCGCTGCTACTGTGAATCAGAATATTGATATTTTTCTAATATTTAAAGTTTATAAAATCAAATTTATCGCAGTTGGTTAACAAGTCATGCCTTCAGAGAGGGGTAAAAACAAACTGAAAAGATTTTTTTTTACATTTTATGTAACAATTTTCATTTCTTTTCCGACATATTTGATAAAATCAGTAACAGAATTTGAAAGAATATGAGCCTCTTCTAATAATTTCCAGACATCCGCAAACTTTGGAAACTTTGAACTTCGGATACTTATTTATTTATAATGTTACTACAATCATTATTATGTGTCCCCAAAAATAGTGCGTATTATGAGATTTCCAAACCTTATTTGGTTGGTGAACGCGTCGACATTTGAACATCATATGACCATGGATAACACACAATGTTGCCACCATAAACAAGCAATTATGATTACCAATGAGGTTAGATACAGAATAGATGCTGACAAGTCATATTACTAGAATTATCGTCTAATTAGTGGCTCCTTAAAAATTGGAGTTAAAATGCCACAGAGGATCCTCTGACCAAAGGCAATCAGCGATATCTGCTGAATTGATGCTAAAGTTGGCTTTCAGTATGAGCGTCATAACAAAGTTTCTAATTAACAGGCTGCAATCCTCAAGCTGTAACCTTTTATTTGGTTTAGAATTCCAAGAAAAATTACCGAATCAAATGCAATTTCAAACATATATCATAACTGAAGAGTGAAAATTTACTGTGCAAATTCATGCATGGTAAAGCATATATCAAAATATTTTAGAGGATAGTGCCAAAAAATGCTGAGTACAAAGAACTAAATTGATTGCACACCTCCAAGATGATAGAATGAAGCAATGAAGCATGAGTTGTTCTTTGCAAAGTCTTGGAATGTCTCATCAACCACGCATTGGGAGCAACTTCTTCTGAAAGATAATGCGGCTTCTTCTCAAAGTCTTCATTGTCCCCGCTAAAATTGTTCTTCCCAACAAGCCTTAGGGCAGTTTGTTGATCTTGAGATCCCATCGTATTCATGGTTGTCCTTTGTCAGAAGCATGCCTCCATTATTTGCTTCCTTTGTCAAAAACATACCCCCATTATTGTTGCTCCGCAATAGGAACCACAAACTCTATAATTGAATTGACCTTTAAAAAATTATTATTATTTCTGCATAAATTATACATGGCATTATATGGTAAAACTAAACAGCAATGCAGTTGCAGATGGTTGAATTCCAAAAAGTTTGTTTGTGGCTTGAATGTTTGGTACTAGTTACCAGACTCTACCATTATTTTTGTAATAATTCAAAGAGGGGATCGATTGGGGTCCCTCATCCCATTCCAACTTGAAGCTGACAAGCAATTGTCCAATACATGACTTCAACAGAGACAATGACCGAAATCAGACCCTACACCTGCCCCTCCAAAAATTCCAAAATGTCCACTAAGAAAATCCAATTCGTACACGATTATGCTGTAAAACCATTACATTATGACAGTTTAAGACAAAGACTGATAGAGACCCACAATACTGCAACATCAGATATCTTCTGTCCAAAAATAACCTTATACTTCCCGAAGGAGAACATAAAGAGATGCCAACTGATTGATTGATCAACTGATTGACATGGAAAAGACTCCTGACAAAAGAAGCAAGCATCTATGTTGTATAACAAAAGAGGCTACCGCTAACACTGTTTTCCAAATAACAGCTCTCCTTGATGATTCTCATGATCAGCTAGAGCAGGCTCCCCTCCCTGTTCGTCATCACTGAAGAACTCGTCAAAGGGCCTGAGTGATGAATAAATCTCAACCCCAATAGCTTTAGAGGTTACCTGTCAAGTCCTACGCCTACAAGCAACAGCCTCTCGAAGGAAGAGGGCCAAACATTTTTTATCAAGGTAGCGACAAAATGGGGATAGAGAACCACCCAGAGTCTGTAACCAAGCAATGATACATACCTCCCCTGAATCTCATAGTTAATTCAGAGTTTTAAATAGAAAGTTTTTAAATGTCAATAAATAATAAACAGAAAGTTGAGTTGTCACCACTGATAACAATAAGTAGCGGTAATAAATTTGAGCATAATTTAGAAACTATATATATTTTTAAATTATATTAAAAACTCATTCAATAATTAAATGATATATTTGTTAATATTATTAATATGTTAATTCGTATGATTTAATTGGTTGGAAGGAAGAAATTATTGTTTTCAATGAAAGTTTGATTAATAAAAATTTATGTATAAAAATGAGACTACTAATAACACTTTTTTCGAATTGCAACTATCCTCAATGATTTTTCTTATCAATTAGAGTCCACTTCTCTCCCTCTATCTCTCAACAACTAATTAAAGGGCCTATGTGATGAAGAAATCTCAATCCCAATATTGACCAAAACCACAATTCATGTCTTGCTTATACCATCTTGTGCCATATTTATGGTGATATAGCTTGTTGTAGAGCTGTCACATCCTTGATATCGTGAATGTCCAAGATTTACACTATCACTCAATACATCAGCGCAAGCCCTACCATATTTCACACAAGAATTATTTTGTTGGTCTCAAATGCAAAGCCGCAACTACAATTTGAATCCTCAAACATTCATCAAAACTATCAAAGTAATTGCTAATTGAATTACACTTCTTCCCATCAACAATACAATTAATTCATCCCATCACTTTCCTTCACTATAGACCAATCTTGGGTTTGATACCCTGTTTGGAAAAATATCAAGACATTGAGGAATTGAATGAATTTAAATTCGTCACTAGTAACTTCTTGATTCTACCAATGATTGACATAGGAGTGTTCTCACAAGTTAGCACATGGCATGTCTACTATGTACCTAAGGATATGATATATTATTGTATATGGGTTGATGGAGATGCCGACATGTGGCACACATCTCCCTTAGTAGTTATATGGGTCCAATATATTAGTAATGGAATAAATTGTCGAATTAGTGCATTGGGTAATGGTCGGCCTACATGGAGATTAGGAGGTTACCTATCCATTATAGGTTTATATAAAGGAGATGATTATCATTGTAAAGATATCAAGTAAGCATTGAGTCTTCTATTATAAGAGGATATTGGAGGTTGTCCCCTCGAAGAGACATTGTAGAGTTATTCCTTCTTAAAGGAGTATTGTTGGTGTTGCCCTACCTTAAGGGTATTCTGCATATATTGAATATTTACACATCTTGGTCCACTAATATCTATAATTTTGAATTGATCTACATTTATTCTGCATTATTTCTGAATATTATAAGTGTGAATCATAACAAGTGGTATCAGAGCTTCGATTTGGGCAATTTGTGGGTGGCAAAACCCTAGTTTTGTGGAATCATCAATATATTTCGATTGGTTTCAAATTTATGCACAATTTTTTTACTGGATATGGATAATATTTTAAGGAATACACAATAAAAAAATTGAGTTTTTTTTTATCAATTTTGTGGGAGTTATTGCTATTTTAAGTTTTTTACTAATCTATTTATATCTTTCAAAATATAAGGATTTTTTCTTCAAATTTTTTACAGAAGATATAAGAAAATACAAGAAAAACATAGTAAAAATTGAATTATTTTGAGTGATTTATTATGATTTTAGTATTTTTATTATATTCACTCTACAGGGCACAATTTATGATTTTTTTTCACAAATGTTTTTCTAAAGTTAGAATATAATAGGAGGAAGTTACAACAAAAATTTGGGACAATTTTGATATAAATTGAATGAGTTATTGACATTTTAAGGTTTCACAAACCCTAGTTTTTATTTATGAATCATGAAGTTGCAAAAATATTCAGGAGAAGATAATATTGATGCTAGAGAATGGTGGTTGATTTTGGAGAATAATTTTAATTTTTTTTTAAAATGAATGAGTTATTGACATTTTAAGGTTTCACAAACCCTGGTTTTTATTTATGAATCATGAAGTTGCAAAAATATTGAGGAGAAGATGATATTGATGCTAGAGAATGGTGGTTGATTTTGGAGAATAATTTTTAAAAAACTTTTAGGGAAAGACGATTATTTCTTTTTTTGTCTGGGCTTGCACTACATTGGTTTGATCAGTTGAGCTGTACAGAAAGGTTTTCTTCATGGAAAGAAATGGAACAGTTTTTCCTAGATCATTGGGATATAAAAGAAAATAATTCTAGTAATGAAAAAGAGAATGAAGTTGTTGAAAAAAAAAAATTAGTGGAAGAAAATAATGACAATGAGGAAGAACATGCAAGTGAAGAAGAAGAAGAATTGGCTGATAAGAGTTCAAATGATTTGGCTCCAAAGAAATCTGAGTCAATTTTTCAATTTCATAGATGCATTCAAAAGAAGAAGGTTGTTATGTCCATAAACCCTACCAGCGAGTATAATTTCATCAACATGAATGTGGCCAAGCATCTACATGTTCAAGGAAAAAATTTCCGGGAGGTTCAAGTAGATGGTAAGAATATTTCAAGGTTTGAAGATTTGAAGCTTATTATGGAAAATATGTTTTGCATACAAATTTTTATGCTTTGGATATGGATGATATGGATATAGTTCTTGGATACCCATCATTAGAGACTTTGAGAACAATCAATATTAATGTTCAAAAAAAGTTCATGAAGTTTTGGTATAAGAAAAAGGTCACTTTACAGGATATCATAAAGCATCAATAATAGTCAAGGAAGATCATGAGGATGAGATTGAAATAAGTGATGAAGAGCATGAGGAAGATTCAGATGGCATAGATCAAGACACACTACAATTAGAAATTAACACTTCATCTACTCAAGAAACAGAGACAAACAAAGTGGAAGTGGTCGAATAAAAGGAGGAAAAAGTTGAGGTATATAGACACCCACATCATCATGAGAGGAAACAATCATGGAACCCAATGAGGGAGTGTCATAACAACAATCATTTTGGTTATGCAGGAAATCAGATTTCTAATCAGCATGGCTATGCATAGAAGCCAAAGAATAATTACTATGGTCAGGTATGGAATCAGAGAAATCCAACAGTCTATGAAACATGGAATGAATGGGGAAATTGTTTAGCTAAAGACCAACAGACTTCTTAAAGGTTTGGTAACTCTTGAGAGCATCTTTAATGAAGATGACCAAATCAAGAAGGACAAAGCAAGCAGGTCAACCAAGAAAAACAATTATGAAAGGGTGGAGATCTACAAGGATAAGCTGCTTGTACTTGGGAAGGTATGTACCAATGAAGAAAAACATGCTTTCATTATGTTATGCCAAGAGTTTATTGATGTCAATGCTTGGGAGTATGGAGATTTAAAGGGGTTTGACCCAAGCTTGGCCCAACACACCATTGAGATGGAAGAAGGTTCCAAATCCATTAAGAAAAAGTAAAGGCCAATCAATCTAAGGATTGAGCCTCTCATGAGGAAGGAACTTACCAAATTAATCGAGTCTAGGATCATCTTCCCTATCAAACACTCTTCTTGGCTAGCCAATTTGGTCCCCGTTAGGAAGAAGAATGGAGAGATCAAATTATGTGTGGATTTCAGAGACCTAAATAGAGTCTCATTAAGAGATCACTATCCCCTCCCAAGTATGGAGTAGATTCTTTAGATGGTGACAAGTAGTGAAAGATTATCCCTCCTGGATGGATACTCTAAATACAATCAAATTCTAGTGTAATATTGTGATCAATACAAGACAACATTCACCACCAAGTGGGGAAATTTCACTTACAAGAAGATGCCATTCAGACTTTCAAATGCTAGATCTACCTTCTAGTGTGCTATGGATATGGCTTTCCAATGTTTGATAAATGACATTGTGCTGGTTTATCTTAATGATGTGACAGTCTTCTCCAAGGAGGCAAATGAACATATGAAACACTTGAGGCAAATATTTGAGAGGTGTAGAGAGTTTTTTATCTCTCTCAACCCTAAGAAGTGTGTGTTTTCTATCCATGAAGGCAAACTCCTAGGCCATGTTGTTTCAAAAGAAGACTTGTCCATTGACCTATAAAGAGTGCATGCCATCATAGCATTGTCCTTGCCTAAGCACAAGAAGGGATTGCAAAGTTTCTTTGGTAAAATAAATTTCATTAGGAGATTCATTCCTAAGTTTGATGAGCTGGTGAAGCCACAAACTTCCATGCTGAGGAAGGATGAGACATTCACATGGAAAGCAAGGAAGAGAGAAAAATTTGAAGGAATCAGGTAGGTTATTGCCCAGGGTCCGACGCTGACTAGTCTAGACTTCTCCAAGGACTTCAATCTCTACACCTTTGGAAATGAAGAGGTAATCTCTACTATGCTCACTCAAGCGAATGGTGAAAATTTAGAATAACCCCTTGCTTAATTAGGGCTTGGAAGGCTATGAGATTAGGTACATGTATGTTGAGAAATAGGTACTTGCAATCATATACAGTCATCACCTAATGCAAGCAACATAATGCATTTCAACTCTCCAAGTTGGATGGTGAAGAACTACATATCCCAGTCAATGGGATATATCTTAAACATTATCACTAGCTTTCCCTTGACATGTACATAGTTTCCCTATCTTTTCCTTATTTTCCCTAAGTTTTTTTATGCATGTCCATAGTTTTTTACCCTTGTGTGTGTTTTCTTTATTGTTTGGGGTAAAATATTTATTGGTTCTTAGGTTTTTATAAGGTTGTTGCTATATTTTCAATCTACATCCTGGCTCCATGTCCAATGGACCTTTAAGCCACCAACCTTCTCAAGCATAGCAGGCATGCTTCCCTTGTGAATCACCAAATGTACTGACTAATTTTGGTCTTGCAAGCTAAAATTGGGCACCCTTCTTTCCTTTTCCTTACAAGGTCTTTTGATCCAGGTTCTAACAAGTTCATCCTACAACTTCCTTACGTAGACTTTTTTATGACATGCCTTTTTCCATAAAAAAGCCAAGTGTTTTCTACTTCTGGTTGCCAAGTGCTTTGGGTCTGACAAACAAGAGTCGGCTTGAAACTCATTTTTGATCTTGGATGCTTAACAAGGTAATTAAGTTACTTCAAAGATTTTTTTATGAACAAAATGGACCAAGTTCAAAAGGTTGAAGGGTCATTTATAAAAGTCTGAAGGTTAGGTACCCTTGCAGATGGTGCTTAGGCAGCAAGAGGACCTTTTTTATTCTTTCTAAAGGTGACTTAGAGGCTAAAAAGCACTTGTGGGGAGCAAGAAATGAGCAATAATGGACCTTTGCAAAAGCTTGAAGGGTAACTTTGAGCTCTACATGTCCTTGCAGAGGGTAGATGGTTGAAGCAAAGGGGCAAAGTAGAAGGCCTGAGAAGGACTTGCCCTTCAAAAAAGTTGACAAGCCAAAGAGATAGTTCTTTCAAACATTTTATCTCAAGGAAATCCAAAGAAAAAACACCAAAGAGTGAATTCTTTTAGACAAAATGTCTGAAGGAATTCCTTTGGATATTTTGTCTGAGGAAATTTGATAGTTGAAGAAAGTTCAAAAAAATTTAGAAGACAAAAGTTTCAAGGGTAGGTGCCCTTGCGGAGGGCACTTGGCTTTGAAAAGAGGACATTTTCATTTTTTTGAAGGGTCACTTTCCCTTCAAAAAAGTTCATTTACAAAAATCTGAAGGAATTGCCAAAGGGGGTGACAGGCCTATAGACGTCAATTTAAAGGTGATGAGTTAGCCGTTGAGTTTCAAAAAAGGGGTGACATGCCTGTAGATGTCAAATGAAATGTGGTAAACAAGCTATTGAGAAGCAGTCAAAGAACAATTATTTTAGACAAAATGTCTGAAGGAATCCCTTCAAACATTTTATCTGAAGGAATTCAAAAGCCTGAGAGCTTGATGGATGACTCACACCCCAGTGTCAGTGAACCTAGAATGACCAAGCCATATAGATAGGAGCCTTCTGAACCCAGAATCTAGCGACTGAGCCATATAGATAGATAGGGCCCTGGCGAGATCCAACAGTGAACAACTAGATTCTCTAGAAGAAAACCCTCCTTCATCATGTTATGGAGAGTGCCTCTCCCTCAGCGTCCCTGAGCCCCTATAAATAGCTATAGCTACTATATAGAGGGACCCACCAAAGAAAGGAGTCCTAGAGAAAATTTGTAAGCCCTGAGAGCCCAAATTACCAAGAAAAAGGCAAAAAAATAGCAAAGAAAGAAAAAAACAAAGTGGGTAACCTAGGATATGGACATGTGCATATAAGATAAAATTTCAAAATGCTTCAGGTGGCATATAAATTCAAGCATAGGGATGAACCAGACCAGGGCAGGTGGCATAGGATTCATCAACGGGAGAAGTAAATGCCTTTAGGTAAAATAGTCTCCATCAAAAAATCATTAAAAGGGTTAGTTGTGAACATTGAAGGGAGCAGTCTATGTTTCTTTATTTTGACATTAATGAGTAGCCAATTGCATGAACATTCAAGAGGGCATAGCCTAGTCAACATAAAGAGGGACAACCTTATCGGTTGCTAGGAGAAGTAACCCATACTCCTGTAGGCCCAAACAATAAGGGTGGCATCTTAAGTACTTACAACATGGCCTTCTTATATGCATTTAAGAAGAAATGGTGGTAGCATGGGCTAATTCTTCACTGTAGGAGTGTTTAATACAGCATGGGCCTCATTCCCTTGACTGGTCAATGATCTTTTTCCAAGTTCTCTATATATTATAACTTCTCATTTTGAAAAATCTCTTTCAACATTATATGGCAAAGCCCTGAAGAAATTTACCTTAAATAAAAGAAGTGTTATACCTTCATTCAAGCTTGCACTTTTGCATATGCCTATGGTATTTTTTTATGTTCAGTCCTTTCTTCCAATGCTTTCATAAGTTTATACCAACATATCTAGTGTATTACAAATTCTTTTCTATAGGTCAACAAGAAGTGTCTAGATTGAAATATAGGCATAGGGGAACAACTACCTAAGAATGTGTCTTTAGAACACCTCTAGTAGTTTCTTCCTCCCTATACTTTCATAGGATCCCCTATTAAAGCATTGATGAAATCAGTTTCTCATTCAAATGAAGTGTATGTTTGCTTCTTTTAGTGTAAAGTGTAGGTGAAAGCTGAGTAGACCAATCAATTTTGGTGCATCACCACTTTAGTTAGGTTATATTTTTCTTATAGTATCTCTCCCTCTTTTCACCCCCCTATTGTTAGTACTAAAATTTAGGGCCTCAAGGTGCATCAAGGGGAGCTAGCCCCTAATCTAGATATTCATTCCTTAAATTTGCCACCCATAGCAAGAGGAATGTCTCCATTGTGTCACATGGAGGAAAGGAGCTGAGTATCATTTCAGAGGGTGTAATCCATTGTGTCAATAGTCCTTATGGATTATGTCACATGAGTTGTTCATGATACTGGTGCCAATATAGACAACCCTTACTCTGGGCCAATTCAGACCAACCAATGTAACATTGACATGGATCAAGAACCAAATATGGCTACTATGGGTAATTACTAGACTGACACTAAAATTTCAAAGATATTTGAGTTATTAAAATTATATCAAGATGTCTTTTCAAAAAGCTACAACAAGATGTGATGAGTGTCATTTAACTCTTCATTTAATCAATGTTCAATTGATGCCTTGTCAATCAGGGCTGGTGTGCAAAGTTGTCTGCAGTAATGTGTAGGATGGTAGATCTAAAAGTTTGCTTATGGGGGTGTTTGATGGTCCTATTCTAACTTTGACTGAAATTAATAAATGTGTCCTAAACTATTTGATTCACTCTTTTGTTGAAAAGGAAAATATGTAACTATTTAATCAAATAAATCCACTCTTTTGCTTGAAATTAAAATCACACTCCTATTTACGCTTGCGTGGAAAGTAAAATCACACTCCTAACTTAAAAAGGAAATTTAATTCACACGTTTGCTGTAAAAGAAAACTCACTTTGCTTAGAAAGGAAATGACTTTGGAATAAGGAAATGCCTTTTGAACTATGAATTTGTTTTGATGTTTTATGAATGAATGCAAACATTAACAAGATTCTAATTAATTATAACAGAGAGTTAATATAACATAATATAAATACCGTACATAGTTCCTGGTTCCAAGGAGAGTGGGCCCTTACTCCTCTTAGACTTAGGAACAAAGATTAATCAATGTTGGAAACTAAAGTGATAATTCATAAAACCAAAATGATTACAATCTATCTAAAACCTATAATATACTTGTATGTATCTTTCATCTATTTATTATTATTTTTCAATGACAAAAGTCTTACCTTTTATACTAATACAATCAACTCAAAATAGGATGCAAAGAAATATGATTCCTTGGTCGATCCACTCATCCAAAGATAGGAGATTGGATTTCTTAGAGATCCAATTATTTTGATGAAATAGATATACTATCTTATAATAGTCCTAAGATCCAAATATATACAACTTTATCAAAAGCAAATCCTAAAAAATAGCAGGGTGTATTTTTCTCATTTGACTCCAAATGGAATGATTCTCTCTCATCTTATCTCCCTGCCAATTTCTCTATTTGTAGCTTTATCTTTACAGAATCCATAGAATTGACCTTGTAGAGTCGATAGGAACGAGCCTATGGAGTCCATAGAAATAAGCATATAGAGTCCATAGAAACAAGCCTACAAAGTCTGTAGAAATAAGCCTATGGAGTCCATAGAAACATTCTGTGTGAGTTCATAGTTCTGTTGGATGGAGATCAAAATTGAACTTTCACTATACATCACCTGTGTCTTCTTCCTGAACATTCTTCACAACAAAAAATTACTAAAACATGCTATGTATTAGACATTAATGACAAAGTAAAGGTTTAGTCTTTTGTTCAATATAGACAAGACAAGTATCTATTTTCCATGTAATAACTATCTAACAATCTATGATTTGCATAAGATAATATCCTTAGAGAGATGAATTGAGGGAAATAACATATCATAATGAGCCATATTTTGAACTCATCAAGATGAACATAGTTCATTCATCTCTAGAAAAAATTCATATCAAACTGGTTTATGTTGCTTGATCAGTCAAAAAAAGGCCATATAGAATGAATCCCAATCTATGAGTGTACATCAAAGAGGAAATTGATAGTATGTTGTGTGCTAGAGTAATCACCCCCACTGATGAATCTTAATGGGTTAGCCCTATGGTGATTATTATTAAGAAATATGGATGCATCTGTATTTACATGGATTACTGGGTACTTAATGCATCTTGTGTTACTGATCCTTTTCCAATGCCTTTCACGAAAGAAATCCTTGAAGGTGTTACTGGCTATGAGATATATACCTTCACAGATGGCTTTTAAGGATACAATCAATTCTAGATAGCTAAATAAGACTAGTCGAAGACTACATTTACCACTAAATGGGGATCCTTCACATATACTATCATACCCTTTAGGTTATAGAATGCACCAGTTGTGTTCTCACGGATAGTTGTTGAAGCCTTTAAGGATTTCATCCATAGGTTTCTTCAACTCTACTTGGATGATTAGATAGTTTATGGCTTGGTCAAGGACCATTAATCTAATCTAAGGCTTATGTTTGAGCGAAGTTGGGTCTTACAAATATCATTTAACTCAAAGTAGTGCTAATTTGATATACCCTTTGGTGTGCTTCTAAGACATATTATTTGTAAGGAAGGACTTCAGGTAGACTCGACAAAGGTGTCTGTTATTCTTCACCTTCCAATGCCCAAGACTCAACATGAGGTCTATGCCTTTTTGAGCCATAACAGTTATTATAAAAAATTCTTTCATGGATATGCAAAGATTACAATGCCAATAGAGGAACTTTTAAAGCATAATGAACACTTCATATGGACTTGCTCTTGCAAAGAAGCTTTTGAGACACTAAAAGACAAATTGGTTACTACTCTTATCCTCTAATTTTTTGATTAGACAAAACCATTCCACATCCATGTTGATGCATTTGGAATGGTCATTAGTGAAATCCTTACAAAACCAAGTGAAGATCACCTAGATCATCCAATCTACTTTGCTAGTAGGAAACTCACTTTAACTAAAAAGAGTTACACCACTACAAAGCATAAAACATTATTGATGGTTTATGCTCTATAGAAGTTCCAACAGTACTTATCGGCCACTCATTTTGCCTTCTACACAGATCATGAGGCTTTAAAATACCTCATCAATAAACCTATGCTAAATGGATAGATCTATCACTAGATAGTGTTATTATAAGAGTTCCAATTTTTTGTCATGTTAAAACCTTGGAAAGCCAATTGTGGACCTGACCACCTATCTTAAATTGAGTCCAAAGAACCATCACACACCATTGAAGATGAATTACCTAATGTTTAACTCTTTCATGTTACTCATGTACCTGAGGAGCTAGAGTACATTACTATTTTTTGACCACTAGCTCAGTGCTTGATTGTCTCACTCCTTAGGACAAAAAAGAACTTACGGTCTGTGTTGCACCTTTTTAACTCGTAAGAGGGGGTCTATACAAACTTGGCCATGATAAGATTCTTCGACATTGTTTTATGCAAAATGAGTGTCCTGAGGTACTTTGAGAAGTTCATAAAAGTATTGCCAGAGGACTTTATGTTGGATAAGTTACCATGCATAAAGTTATACTAGCTAGACTATGGTGGCCTACCCTTTTCCAAGATGCTAAGGCATATGTTAGACAGTGTGACATATGTTAGTGTGTGGGAAAACCTAACTGACAAGATGCCATGCCTCTATGACCAATTCCTTCTCAAGAACCATTTGAGAAGTGAGCCATTGATTTTGTTGGCTCCATCACTCCAACTAGATGAAGAATAGGCTATCGGTATATCATAATAATAAATTACTACCTCATACACTGGGCTGAAGTTGTGCCTATCAAATATTGTACTCTACCACTATTACACACTTTATTTAGGAGCATATCATAACTCAGTTTGGATGTCCACTAGGTTTCACTAGTGATTGAGGTACCTATTTCTTAAATTAAATAATTCATGTCCTATTTAATGAGTTCATGATTTCACACCAAAAAATGATGTCATACCACCCACAAGCCAATGACACTGTCGAGGCCTTCAACAAGATCCTAGGCACCACCCTGCCAAAGATTTGTAATATTGGTAGATTAGACTGGGATGATAGGGTATATGCGGTCTTATGGGCTTACTGAACAACTTAAAAGTGTGATGAGTCCCATAAATGTCATGTTATTTTGTCCATATATTGTGCTCATCTTACTTTTTTACCATGCTTTTGAACACTTTTTCATATAATTTTCTACTTTCATAATCTATATAGCATTATATTTTTAAACTCTTTTGAATAGTTAAAATTATGTATTGAAATTAAATATATGATGATTATCTATTGCTTTAGGATAATTTTTCTATATATGTGTTTTGAAGATGTTTTGAAGAAATAGGTATATAGCATGGAGTATCCTGTAGTAAAAGGTATCTCATTACACAGACCATCCTACAATCACTGCGTGACTAAAGTTACAAATGAACAAATTTTGATTCTATTCTAAATGACTCATAGGAATGAATCTAACCTTCATATAACTCAATAAGGAAGTGGTTTAAGAACGAAATGACCATGTTTGTCTTGCAAAAAAGTCACAAGATTCACATGAAGAATGTCTTTAGCGAAAAGAACCAATTTTGGTTATTCTAATTCGAATATATCTTTGAATAGAATGCATATATTTTTTTACATAAAACAATCTCCTCTATAGTATACAAATACATAGCATTAGAGTTGAGATATATAGAAAATAGTATATGTTGAATAGAGATTGTTAGAAGTACATTGTGTTAAGTAATTGTGATTGTAACTTCATGCAGCAATTTGTTGCTGCACTTCTGATTAATATGAGTGAGAAATTATGACTTAAATATAGCATTGTAAGAGGAAGAGTTGAAGCTGGAGTTGGAAGGAGGAAGGGTCCCCTTTGGAATGTTACAACAACAATCTAACCCATCTAGTTAGTTAAGCATGTTATTTGATTTCTTTAAGCATTGTATGTTTCATTTTTGAACTATGTGATTTGCATTCTTTTTTACGATTTGTTTTAGGAATCTTCCCATGTATAAGCATCTTTTTTACTTTATTTATTTTCATTTCAAGCATTTCATTTACTACACTTCGGCATCTTAGATATAATTAGCAGAATGTCAAATTAGAGATTGAGTGTGCACATATAATGACATCATCCTATTAAGTCTATATCCATGGGTTGAAATTTAAATGAGGTAGAAGGTACAGATCCATGGTTAATCTCTTGGTTCATTTTGATCAAGAGAAGTATATCCAATTGTGAATTATTTGCTAGTCATTTTTGGCACAATTATCAAGGAAGGGTGTCACACACTTATAATCTTCAATCTTGAAAGCAATTATTTTTAGATGTTTAATGTTTTTCCAAAAGCTTGATTTTACAGATTAAATATTTCATACTTTCACATTTTAAAATTCCTCTTTTTACAATTAGGATAGTGTAAATTTTCAAAAAACCCCATATTATTAACCCTGTGCAAACAAGGTGGGAAAAAAGCTAAAGATATAAAAAAGTGGTTGATGTATGTAAAGTGAAGGGGACAATATAGGAAGATTTTTGCCTAAATCATTGAAAATTAATAAAATATCTAAAATACATCCTGTATAAATTGAGGAACATGAAGGAATTCCTAAAGATCACTCACAGTTGTCAATAGAAGAGGTTGAGAAAGAAGAATTTTTGGCTGGACTAGTAGCACAAGCTAGAGATCTTAAAGAGGTTCATACCATTGGAATAGACCCACATGAACCACCTCTAATAATTGCTACCTTATCACCTCATAATTAGGAATCTAAAGTTCACTTCTCTATATCACCCAAATTTCTTGCTAAGGAGGCATTCAAAGCTATTCTTGCCCCTAGTAGAAACACTAGGCCAATATAATCTTCCAATTTAGAAAGACTCTTTGTTGAGACACTAGGCAAATTTTCTAAAACCTCCACACTAATCCCACTGTATATGAAGCCATACATTCATAAAGAAAAAGATAGTGTCTCCATATTCTACACCCTAGAAAATAAAATAATTGATAGGAATTTTGAGTGTTGGGTAACAACAACCTCCCGTCTACCAACACAAAGAGTAATCATGGGGGATTACTAGAAAAAAACACTACCATTGAGTCTGCTAATTTTGAATTCCCTATCCTTACTCCTAATGGAAATGCACCCATGATGAATATCTCTCTGCCCTCCCTACCTTTAGAGGAATAACATTTGAGGATCTAAATACGTTTCTTTTTGAGTTTAACATATTATGCTGCAGCTATGATTATAATCAAGATGCTCAAAAAATAAAACTATTTCTAGAAACACTTAGATGGTTCAGTTCATGGGACATAAAAAGGATGCTATTTCTACTTGACAAGACATGAAGGAGAAGTTTTTGATGAAATATCAAGATTATTGTAGGGTTAGAAACTATGAGAGAGATGACATTTTATGAATGATGCAAGCTGATGACAAATCATTAGAGGAGTATATGTAAATATTTTTGTTCAGCTTACAAAAATCTTAGTAGACCACAATGGACAAGGAATCAATCAAGCTGATATTCTTGAAATGAATTAAAGAAGATTGTTTGGAGGTACTAGATCTAATATCTGGTGGTGATGTATCTACACTACCATTTGATGAACTAACAGTTCTATGTACAAAGAGTAATCATGGGGGATTACTAGAAAAAAACACTACCATTGAGTCTGCTAATTTTGAATTCCCTATCCTTACTCCTAATGGAAATGCACCCATGAAAAATATCTCTCTGCCCTCCCTACCTTTAGAGGAATAGCATTTGAGGATCTAAATACGTTTCTTTTTGAGTTTAACATATTATGCTGCAACTATGATTATAATCAAGATGCTCAAAAAATAAAACTATTTCTAGAAACACTTAGATGGTTCAGTTCATGGGACATAAAAAGGATGCTATTTCTACTTGACAAGAAATGAAGGAGAATTTTTTGATGAAATATCAAGATTATTGTAGGGTTAGAAACTATAAGAGATATGACATTTTATGAATGATGCAAGCTGATGACAAATCATTAGAGGAGTATATGTAAATATTTTTGTTCAGCTTACAAAAATCTTAGTAGACCACAATGGACAAGGAATCAATCAAGCTGATATTCTTGAAAGGAATTAAAGAAGAGTTTTTGGAGGTACTAGATCTAATATCTGGTGGTGATGTATCTACACTACCATTTGATGAACTAACAGTTCTATGTACAAAGAGTAATCATGGGGGATTACTAGAAAAAAACACTACCATTGAGTTTGCTAATTTTGAATTCCCTATCCTTACTCCTGATGGAAATGCACCCATGAAAAATATCTCACTCTACCCTCCCTACCTTTAGAGGAATAGCATCTGAGGATCTAAATACATTTCTTTTTGAGTTCAACATATTATGTTGTAGCTATGATTATAATCAAGATGCTCAAAAAATAAAACTATTTCTAGAAACACTTAGATGGTTCAGTTCATGGGACTTAAAAAGGATGCCATTTCTACTTGACAAGAAATGAAGAAGTTTTTGATGAAATATCAAGATTATTGTAGGGTTATAAACTATAAGAGAGATGACATTTTATGAATGATGCAAGCTGATGACAAATCATTAGAGTATATGGAAATATTTTTATTCAGCTTACAAAAATCTTAATAGACCACAATGGACAAGGAATCAATCAAACTGATATTCTTGAAAGGAATTAAAGAAGATTGTTTGGAGGTACTAGATCTAATATCTGGTGGTGATGTAATTACACTACCATTTGATGAACTAACAGTTCTATGTACAAACTACTCCAGATCAACCATGAACAAAAGTAGAGGCAAAACCCTTCCTACAACATCTATTGTAGGACTGTCTAAAGGTGAAGTTAGCAACCTGATCCAAGATATGAAATAGGACATCATCAGTCACCTATCTACTTAGTTTGATACATTACATACACAGAGAAAGCAAGAAGAAATTGAAAAAGCCTTGGCCGCCTATTACCCTAAATGCATAAAGAAGAAGGTAGATTGCACATGCCATTCCATAAATGCTGGGGTAACCAGTATCACCAAATAAAATCCTAAGATAGTATAGTTGTATGCCATAGGATAAGATGAGAACCAAGTGTTTTTCATGGCTCAATGAAAATTATGGGTTCAAAGACCAGATATGCCATCAAACTCTATGTTTGTAAATTCTCAAGTCTCAAATAATCCTCAATATGGTTCTTAGATGAATATATCCAATCCAAATTGATCCCAAAAAAGTTGGCAGCTACCCCAGAATTAGTTATGAATGCAACATAATGGATAACAGCCTCAACAGGGACAATTCCAAAACTAGTAATGGTTCTATCCATCTAATCCATGACAATAATGGAGATAAAATCAAGGCTTTCCCCAATAAATGCAACAACCATAATAACAAGATAATGAAAAACACTCATTACCCTATTTGAACCACTTAATTACTCACCCAACCCATCTTCAATCCTGCCAATAAATTGGTTCAACTGACTCAATCTACTGAAATAATGCAATATCCAACATACACTTTGAATATTAATTAAGTTCAACTTCACTCAAGTCATGTTCTTCCACAACCCACCTCACCTATAATCATAGAACACTTTGAACCAGATTCGCTCCATACTAATCCATAGACACTCATAACTAACCTTGAGCCAAATCCATCAGAAAATCAAAAAGAAACTGACAATCCTCCTTTTCCAAAAAGATTGAGCATATCACGGCCTGAACAAGAGCCTGAGTTTGATTCTTAGGAAAACTCAAGAATGTGTGCATCAAAATACCACTCTTTCAAGTAATAAAGTATGTTCTTATCTACAATAAATTTGTTTGAGAGATAAGTTTGAAAAAATTGAGAAGAAAGAAGAAGGATCGTAAAACAATCCAAGTCATTGGCCAATTAGCAGAAATTATGTTGGGAAACATAGTTCTAAAATATTCTGATCTAGGAAGTCTTATAGTTAATGTTAGCATCTATGTCTAACCTATTTATAATACTTTAATTGACTTAGGTGCATCCATTAACATGATGACCATGGAGACTATGCATCAACTGAAGCTTACCACTCTCTGTCCAATACCTATCATCCTCCAAATGACTAATATATCAACTATTAAGCCTGAAGGAATTGTTAAGGACCTTATTATCACTATGGATTCTTAGAAATATCCAAAAAAAATTATTGTCCTATAGTCAAAGAGTAATTTGGGAGGTTATCCTCTCATCTTTGATCATCCATGGTTGGCTACCATTGATGCCTTTATTGGTTGTAGGTCAAGAAAAATGCCAATTTTCAATGAAAATGACACCAAGAAACTGATGTTGTATCAAACAGCTCAACCTTCTCTTAATGATGGACCAATATATTGGATTGATGAACTTGAAGAAGCTATATATTTACAAACTCTCTACATAATTGATCAGAGTCCAGCTTTACAGGCCCAAGAAGAAGACATTATCCTTACTGATATCTTGCAAAACACCTATCGATAGGATCTTGTAGTAACCAACCTGTTAAAATGTACACCATGCCCTCTTCAGAATACCTTTCCTAAGACTAATTTTGTTGACATCACAAGAGACATTTAGGAATTCCATCAATTAATTCCCCATCAATGCAATCATGCTCCTTTAATCACCAACCCATGCTTTCTTTAACAAAGCAAGTAGACATGCTGCCAAATAAACCTCTCAACATCAACACTTCTTTAACACTCTAGCAAGAAATTCAGTTACTTAAAATTTTTAGGACCATCAATTATCTCTGAGTAATGAAAAGTGTTACATACTTATGACTGAAGGGATTGTGTTGGGACATCACATATCCTCTGCTAGAATTCAATTTGACACAACAAAGATAAGTATCATCAAGGATATACCTACATCAAAGAAACAAAATGATGTTAGAAGTTTTCTAGGATATGTTGGTTTATCAAATATTTTAGTAAAATTTCCACCCCATTTTTTGGATTGCTTACAAAAGATGTTGAATTTACATGGACTAATGACTATCAAACTAACTTTTAGTGACTCAAAGACCTAATCATAACAACTCTTGTTCTGAGAGGGACTGACTGGAAGAAGCATTTTCACATTCATAAGGATGCATCTGACACCACTCTAGGAGATTTCCTTGGCTAAAAAGATGAATCTTTGAGTTATGTAATTTATTTTATCAAAAAGAATCTTCAAGGGGATGAACTGAACTACACTGTAATAGAGAAGGAATTTCTCACCATCGTCTATGCCATCAACAGATTTTGACACTACATTACAGGTTACCAAGTATTCATCCACACCGATCATGCAACAATAAGGTATTTAATAAATAAACCTGATGTAATAGGCATGATAATTTATTAGTTGCTTTTGTTGGAATTTGATATTACCATTATGGATAGACATAGTAAAGATAATGTAGTACCAGATTTTCTATCTTGATTACAAAATAATGAGCATAGTCCCATTGTTGATGAATCTTTTCCTAATGAACATTTATTTTTTGTAACAATTTAATCTCTTTGGTTCACATAAATTGCTAACTATATTGATGCAGGATCACTACCACAACATTTCTCACCTAGGGATAAACAACACCTAATCTAAAAGAGCAGACATTATTCCTAGATTGTAAAGATATCTCCTTATCACTAGACCAAATTTAGTTATGAGAAGATGTATTTAAGAAGATGAAGCTTATGACATTCTTGGAGCCTACCATAATGAGCCCTATGGGGGTCATTTTGATATCAAACAAACTGCCATGAAATTACTCACTACTGGATATTATTTGCCTTCTTTGCATAAAGATGCTATGATTTACACCTATAGATGTGATCAATTTTAGTGTATGGGAAATCCCACTCGCTTTGATAAAATGTCATTACAGCCATAACTGGTTCTAGAACCCTTTGACAAGTGGGGACTAGATTTTGTAGGTCTCATTGATCCTAAATCCAATCATAAGAAATACATACTGGTATAAACTAATTATGTCACCAAATGGGTAGAGGTTAAAGCCTTAACCCATGCTCAAGATGAGAAGGTAGCTAAGTTCCTCTATGAAAAAATCTTCACTTGTTATGGAGTACCAGGAGAAATAGTCATAGACAAGGGGCAATAATTCACATCAGACCTCACAACTACCTTGATAAAATAATATGAAATTAGACACAAGAAGTATACCCCTTACTATGCTCAGTCAAATGGTTAGGTGGAAGTGACAAACCGTGAATTAGAAAATATCTTCACTAAGACTATCAGTCTGAATAGAAAATATTGGTCAACTCATCTTGTAGAAGTAGTTTGGGCTTATAAAATCACTTGGAAAACCACAACTAGTTTCACTCTATATGAAATAGTTTATGGTAAAAATCATATTCTGCCCAATGAGTTTGAACATAAAACATTAAGGAAAACACTTGATTTGGGCTTAGATATTTCTTAGGCTCAACAAGATAGAATCATGCAATTGAATGCACTTGATGAATTAATAAAAGAAACACTTTATCATACTAAAATATTCCAAAGACAATGTGTAGGATGGCATGACAAGAACATCAAGACTAAGAATTTCCAACCAAGAGATTGGGCACTCCTTTTTGACTCTACATACAAGGATCATAACTAAAAGTTACAGTCTAGATGGTTTGGACCTTATGAGATTGAATGAGTTTTTGACAATGGAGCTATAAAGCTCACAACCATTGACTCTATTAGGTTCCAACTGCTTATTAATAGCCACATGCTCAAGTTGTATAAGAAATAATTTTCCAAAAAAACTTTTACTCACTAACTTCTTGAAGAAAAACATCCATCTCTTCTTCATGAAGCAAATCAACTTGTTCCTACAGTCGAAGGGTATTTCTGTCAACCCTTCTCTAATATTTTCTAAGAGTAATAAAGGTTCTTGTAGCCAAGAACAAGTCATTCCCAATGACTTGGTCTAGGCTGAATAAAATACTACCCTCTAGATTCTTGTGATTTCATTTGAAGTTTGGACCATAAAATCAAAAAATTTAGTAATAAAAACCTTCAAGCGTTGCTAATGGATGTTGTCTTAGAAAACCAAGTCACTAGTTGATCGACATTCATTAAAAAAAAGAGAGAAAGGGCACTACTACAATAAATTTTTTTTGTTTTCCCTTGTTTTTGCTTACAGGTTCATTCCCTTGGAGTAGAAATACATTTTTTTTCTTGCTACAAAATAAAAAATTTGTTGATATAAGTGAAAAACTTGTTGCTATAGGATACAACTTGTGGCTGTAGGATAAAAAGTGTTGCTACATGACACATAGCTTCCTACATGATGTCTTCCTACATTCCATCCTACATCAATCATTTTCTCCCACTCAAATGCTAGCGTATACCGATCTCCACTCCACATCATCATTTGCATATTTATGAAAGGTATTTCTATAGGTAATATGATAATTATTCTATATTTATTTCCTACCATACATTTTAATTATTTACAAAAGATAAAGAGACTTAATGCTATCAATGCATCGTAGTATCCCCTCCTTATCATGCCCACTTACTGTCTCCATCATTATTGATGTGACCATTGACATAACTTCTATTGCCAACCCTTACTCTTCTCACGAGTGTTTTGTGCACGTCGACATTCACCCTCAAGGATAAGTGATAGATTAATTTGGGGGGATATTTCTCATTAATTCAAATGGATTATTTCACCTCTAAAGATGTAAGCCACAAATCATTCTACCATTACCCAAAACCCTTACTGAAAATACACAAACCTGTAACTCACATAATATGGGAGGTGATTTCTTGAAACATGAACCATTGAATATTACCCCCTTGACCAACAGCCCAAAAATCTTAGCCTTGTTTTGGCATATAGGATGGGCACAGTATTTTGAGAAAATACAGTCCATGAATGAAGTAATTATGGAAGAATTTATTGGTATATTGTATAATAGTTTGGCCATGGTAAAAGGGATGGGAGTAAGCTGATAGAAATAGCCATCAGTAGAATAACTAGAATATCTAGAACAAGAATGGCAAGACAAATATGATGTTTGGGCTAGGAGATGAAGGTTTAGCAGAGTAAATGAATGACTAGAAACCTCAAAGCAAGGCATTGCAAGGTTGTCTCTACCAAGAAGATGGGCTAAGGCTATCGAGTTTATCTTCAGATATTTCATCTGTGAAGGAAGGTATTTGATAGCATACACTTTAAGTTCTTGAATCATTTGCATTATGGAGTGGAGACAAACATTCCAAATTTTTTGCTTTATATGATCACCAAGATGTCAAAGGATTTTCAAAAAGGTAATTCTAAATCTCTCTCCTACCATTGTCTCATCTAGTTACTTGTTAAAGGTTGTTTGCAAAGAACTAGACCCAACATCAGTTGGGAGGAATTTCTCCAAATATCAAGAAATGAAGAGAGTGATAGACTAGAAAATGAAGAGAGCAATAGGGAAGGAAATGAAGAGAGTAATAGAGAAGAAGAAGAATTGGAGGATGAAGAACAAATATTAGAAGAAACCTTCCCTATATAACCACAAGAACTTGCAGTAGAAAACCTTCTTGCAACCACACAAGAACCTGGGGAAGAAGGTATTCATGCAACAACACAAGAACCTATGGTAAGGTATGAGAGAAAGAAAAAGAGGAAACTCATTATTTGACCTAATTTAGATGAGTCTGAGGAGGAATTCCCATCTTCTTCCAAGAAAACCAAAGTAACTCCCACCCCTTGTAGATCTCATAGATTGAAGAGAAAAATAAGAACTAAGCCTTCTTCCATTATTCAAATAAATGAAGAATATGGGACTGCTAGTACAAATGAATCTATTGATATTGAAATAGATAGGAAATAATGTTATTCAGTATTCCATCAAGAAGAAGCAAAATAATTTGAGCATAGTTTTGAATAATTTTATGAGGAGCCAATGCAGGAAGAATTAGAACAAATTGAGTAGAGTCTTGAAGACATGCATGAGGAAACAGAGCAAGTTGAACATAATCTTGAAGAAATGCATGAGGAAGAAGAACAAGTTGAACACAGTTTTGAAGGATTGTATGAAGAACTAATACAACAAGAGTTGCATGAGGAATTTATTGACGTAGTAGATTGCACCCTCTGAAGGGAGGCTCAGCTCTCTTCCTCCATGTGGCACAATGGAGACATTTTTCTTGTTATGGGTTGAAAACGTGAGGGACGAATCTCTATATTAGGGGCTAGTTCCCCTTGATGCACCTTGAGGCCCTGGATTTCCTACTGCTAACAATGGGGGGATGAAAAGGGAGAGAAATACTAAAATTAGAACCTAAACTAATTTGGTGATGTACCAAAATGGTTGGTCTACTCAACTTTGACATACACTTTACACCAAAGAAAAGCAAGCATACACTTCATTCAAAAGAGAGAGAGCCTTTCTTACGTCAGTGTTTCAACAGGGGATCCTATGGAGATACATGGAGGAAGAACTACTAGAGGTGTTCTAAGACACACTATGGACAACCTATTCACATGTGCCTATACTTTGAGCTAGACACTTCTTGTTGACTTGCAAGAGAAGAACTCACAATATACTAGATATGTTGGCATAAACTTATGAAAGCATGAAAAAGAAATGACTTAACATAAGATAAAACTATAGACATATGCAAAAGTGCAAGCTCAAATGGAGGTAAAAATGCTTCTTTTTATTCAAGGTAAATTCCTTCAGGGCTTCACCATACAATGCTGAGATAATTTTTCTCAAATGAGAAATAACAAATATATAGAGAACTTGGAAACAGATAGCTAACAAATCAAGGGATAGAAACCCATGCTGAGTTAAACACTTCTACAGAGACCATAAGTCCATATTGTTATCATATTCTTCCAATTGCATATGGGAGAGCCATGTTGTAGATGTATAAGTCACTCCCCTTGCTATCTTGGGCCTAAAAAAGCATGGGATACTCCTTATAGAAACTGACAAAGCCATCTTCAAGTTGTGTTGATAGGACCATGCTCTCTTCAATGCTGGGTGCAACTGGTTGTGCATTAATGGTGAAGTGTGAAAAAATGGGCTGCTCTCCTCTATAGTTTGAAAAGCAATATATTCTATTAGTTTTTGGTAGATATATTTCACCAGATGTATTAATTCTCCTTGCTGAGTCATCCATGCCACTTGTCTTGGTCTGAGTGGTCATTGATTCTATCATTTGTCTTTGTCAGTCGCTGAAACTGTTCCTTGTTTTATCTTTTCTATTTTGTCTTTGCCCATGTTTTGTCTCCTTCCGTCGACTTCTCCTTTGCCTTGGCATTTTATTTTCTTTATTTTTGACTTATCAAGCCTTTTTCCATGCTTTTCTTCAGACAAAATGTTTGAAGGAATTCCTTCAGACATTTTATCTAAAAGAATTCTTTCTTTCGATTTGTATCTTTTCTTGAAGGGCACGTGCCCTTTGGGACTTTGCAATTTGTCTCCTTCTTCAGTTGGTTACCTTCTGCAAGGGTTTCTTTCATCCAAAAATTCCCTTTGGAATTTTTGAAATGGTCTTCACCTTTCTCAAAGTGCCCTCCACAAGGGTACTTACCGTTTAGAGTTTTTTCAAACATCCTTCAAGCCATCAGAATGCCCTCCAAAGGAAATCCGTTGCCTTTTGTGAACTTCCATAGACCATTTTGGGTCCTTCAATCACTTTAACTTATAAAAATAGACAAGTAATGCACCTGCACAAACCTTATTTGCACTAGACTAAGCAAAATGACAAAACACTTAGATTTTTTCATTAGAAAGGTCTGACAGAGAACATCTTTTGCATGAGGTAGCAGAGGGATGATCTAGCCAAACATGGATTGGATGACCTTTGTAAAGAAAAGGAGGGGCTGCCAAATTTTGGTTTGTAGGACCAAAAATTGGTCAACAAAACCCATGTAGGATGAAGTTAAACAATTAGAACAACTTGTTGCAGTACAAGTGAAATTTTCCACTCTTGAGCAAGCCTTGTAAGAAATTAAGAAACTAATGAAGAAACTACAAGATCAATCTAGTAGAGGTCTAGATGCACTTGTTGCATCAACTTTCCATTTACAACCCTCAATCGAGGATCATCCTGCATCTAACATTCCACAACCTTCTATAGAGGTCAATAAGTAAGAGGAGCCTAAAGCTGATCTTGAGGTCAGGTATCACTCATGTTTAGCAATATATTTTAAACTATTGAATTGGATGGATAATCAATTTGAATCTTTGAAGGAATTGAGAAAATAAAATAGAAAATTGAAAGAGAAAAATAAGTTAAAGGAAGAAAGCATCACCAAATTGAAATAAAAAGTTGAGGACATGACTAGTATAACACAAGAATTCCTTGATTGCATGCCTCCTATAAAAGCTTATTCAATTTATCTTGAAGAACAATGGCATAGTTTCATATTTATGAGAATTTATTATGATATACCCTATGAAGTTATTGATCCCCGTTCCTTCTTTTTCATTTATAAAGTAAGTTCATAGGAAGAATAAGCACAATTGTGTGAGTTCTACCTACACAATTATGTTATTATGTATGATAGAGAATGGAATCCCAATCTATATGTGGGAGATGTCCAATTGCAAATATTTTTATCATATTTATTAAATGAATAGAAAATAGGAAGAGAAATAGCAAAAAATAAGACAAAGGAAGATGAAAGCTAGTTACTTATCATGGGTGAATCAATGGCACCTAATATTGTATTAGTTGAATGGGACAATATCATGGTAAATAAAGAAGTCATAACTTGGTTTGGATAGAAATGTGATGAGGTTCAAGATTTTTATTTGGGGTTGAGAAATTCTATTGGTCCTTCAACCAAAGAGTCCTATATCGAATGCTGGAATAATCTCACTACTACACAAAAGAAGAGGGATCCCTATTCCCCTTTTAATTTAAATGTAGCATTTAGCAGGACTACAAAATACATTCTTCTTACATGTGACATGGGATCAAAATTACTGAACCTAAAGTTCCAGCCACCCTTATTTTGGTATCCTATTCCAGACTGGTAGGACAAAATTTTGGTTGATGAAGCCTAAGAAGACAAAAGTTGGCAAATATTTGAGCAAAGGTAGGATTTTTACGTTCACCTTGCTAAGGGTATTGTAGAACCCATTTATTTTAGAGTTATTTTTGCATTAGGAATGAAAAAGTATGGTGCTCGAGGTTGAGAAATATCTTAAGTTAGGGGGTGTGATGAGCCCCATAAATTTCATGTTATTATGTCCATCTAGTGTGCTCATCCTGCTTGTTTACCATGCTTTTGAACTCTTTTCCATATAATTTCCTACTTTCGTAATCCATATAGCATTATATTTTCAAACTCTTTTGAATAGTTAAATTATGTATTGAAATTAAATATATGATGATTATCTATTGCTTTAGGATACTTTTTTTGTGTGTGTTTTCAAGATGTTTTGAAGAAATAGGTATATAACACAGAGCATCCTACAGTAAAAGAAATCTCATTACACAGACCATCCTACAAACACTGCGTGACCAAAGCCATGGATGCATTTTTTTTAATTATCTTCTAACCAACTCATAGGAACAACTCTAACCTCCATAGAGATCAATAAGGAAGTGGTTGAATAAAGAAACAAATTTGTTTGTCCTACAACAAAGTCACAAGATTCACATGAAGAATGTCTTTAGTGAAAAGAGCCAATTTCAGTTATTCCAATTAGAATGTATCAAGAATAGAATGTATATATTATTTTTCATAAAATAATCTCTACTATAATATATATATATATATATATATATATATAGAGGGAGAGAGAGAGAGAGAGAGTTGAGATATATATAAAATAGTATATGTTGAATAGAGATTGTCAGAAGTACATTATGTTAAGCAATTGTGATCGTAACTTCATGTAACAATTTGTTTCTACACTTTTGATTAATATGAGTGAGAAATTTTGATTTCAATATAGTACTGTAAGAGGAAGGGTTGAATATAAAGATGGAAAGAGGAAGGGCCCCCTTTGGAAGGTTACAACAACAATCCAACTAATATAGTTAGTTAAGCATGTGATTTGATTTCCTTAAGCATTATGTGTTTCATTTTTGAACTGTGTGATTTTCATTCTTATTTAAGATTTATTTTAGGAAGCTTCACATGCATAAGCATTTGTTTTACTATACTTTGTTAATGTTTCATTTCAAGCATTTCATTTACTTCACTTTAACATCTTAGATACAATTAGCAGAATGTCAAATTAGAGATTGAGTGTGCACATACAATGATGTCATCTTATCAAGTCTACATCCCTAAGTTGACATTTAAATCAGGTATAAGGTACAGATACATGGTTACTCTCCTTGTTTATTTTGATCAAGAGAAGTATATCTAATGTTGAATCAGCTGCTAGTCAAAGTGCCTAAATAAAATCATCTCATTCAATTTGGTATATGGCAAAGAGGTGGTCCTTCTAGTTGAATTCTTGGTCCCATCTCTTCCTATTAAATGCGTCAGAAAAATAGATGAAGAGTCATCATTGAAAGCATGCCTATATACTTTGTTATAGCTTGATGAAGCTTGTTTCCTCTCTCATTAGAGTCAGGGTATGGAAAAATGCAAACAAAAAGCATGACATGACCGCCATATAAAGCACAAAACATTTTATATAGGAATGAAGGTCTTGATATATTATTCTAGGTTCATGCACCATTTAGGAAAACTTTAGATTCATTGGAATGGTCCCTTTATCATCCATAGCATTTGTTTGATTGGAGCTTGTCGAGTACAAAGGCTGGACAACTAGTTCCTTCCTGGGCATTAGAATGACAATTGGCTTTGGCCGTATTTCACTTTTGAGTAGTTAAATTGTTTGTAACACAATAAGGCTTATGCCATTAGTTTAGTATTTTCTATTATTCAATAAAAGTGTTGTCTTTATTGCATGTGATGTTTCTTTAATGTAATTGTTTTTAGGTTTTTATCTTTTCATGGAGGACCATGATTTAGTTTTAGTATGGGGTAAGAAATCAATAAATCAAAACTCATGATTAAAAGATAGGAGCATAAGTTACTTAGATGCATGAATTACATAGGCATGCAAGGTTATTAGGGAACACACGGTGTTTAAGGCATGCAATTTATTTAAGGCACGCAAACTACATAGCCTAAGTATAGAGTGTTCCCACCATAAGTTTGAAAATTTAAAAGAAATAGTTGTCTCCCACTCCAAGGAAAGTGTGGGACACAACTATCCTCTGTCACAAAGAAAGCACAAGATGGGACATGCCATTAATGTATAAAAGAATAATAATGGAAATAATTATGCCAAAAACATGACGTGACAATACCATTAAATGCATTAACTACCAAAAGCAATGATTGAATAATGATAGCTATAAAAGAACACATTTATGACGAGAAGTGATGGGTGAAGGGAAACGAATAGTATTGTGATGAACCCTCTTGAGCCTATAAATAGAAAAGTAAGCTCATTTTTATGGTTTACCTAAGCATTTATTTACTAATTAAGAAAGCCAAGAATAAAGAGAATACCAGAGCTGAGAGTGAAGAGTGAGCGATTGAATCTAGAGCTAGAATATGAAAAATCACAGGTTGAGACAGGTATTGAGGCAAGGGTCAATCCACTCTAGTAAGTGAAAGCATGGGAACTTTGAGACACATCCATGATAGAGAGAGATTACATGTTATAGGTTTCATAAATCCATCATTTGAGGGAATTCAAGCTCATAAAGTTAAAGTCCTTAACCACAATCACATATTCATTTAGAAACATTGGACGACCACGCATCAATCTTCATGATCCTCAGAGGGTGATGTAGCCTAAGAAAAAGGCACTAAGAGATGATCCATTACCTGCAATACTAGAGGAAGAGGAGGTACTTGGAGGAGAACTATTATTTATTAAATAGGAGACACCAGAAGAGTAGGCTCAATGTTTAGAAAGGGAGGAAACAAGTATGGTGTAACAAGCTAAGAAAACTCAATTATCCTTGCCACTACCTTTATTGATTAAGGAAATACAATATCCAAAGTTAGTGTTATGCATAAAGAATTGGGTCTCCAAGGTGCCAACATAATTTTTGACTACAACCATCATCAACTTGGAAATGAGGTTGAACTATAGAATTACTATAGAGTCAAGCACTAGAACACCAAAAACCAGTTGGTTTATGACCTAAAGATCTTCAACACACTGGATGCTACTAGGTTATTCCAACTCTTGCCTTATTTTGGAAAAGCCATGGAGGCGATCAAGTTCCTTCTTTTGTGTGTCCATAAATACTATATCTACTTTGTCAAGCATGGTATAAAAATCATGCCCGAGAGAATAAGCAAGGTATCAAGACTACAGTGCTCAGGGTTGGATGTGGATGATGACCTAGAAGACACCGAGGAGGTCTAAAAGATTACCATGATGTTGATGTATCAAAATCAAGGCCATGCCATGCATATAAAGAACCTACAGGATCTCTCCCTCTAGGTCATGATATGGATCATCATGACCAAGATTAGTGGGATTGATCATTTGAATGAGGTTGACATGAAACACCTCTACATTACCCATCAAGTTACTCAGGGTTTGAAATACAATTAGGCTATGTATTTTAACTGAAAGATTATAGAAGATGTTGAGAAAACCCATCAAACATCCAACCATAGGTTTCTATGGGGTGTGTTCCTTATGTTGATGGTTTTTAATAAGATTGGTATACCAGACTACACCTTGGGAGTGTTGAAGTGGGTATACCCTCTTTATCACAATTACCTTGTCAAGCGCTATAAGGCGTTTACATGCCTAGGCCACAAAACCCCCTCCTATAAAATAAAAATGAAATATTGGTTTAATGGCATGAAAGAGGAATTCATAAATGAATGACACATCCCTAAGGATCTACCCCCTTTGGCTGCTAAACAAACACAATTTGCAGTGAAGCAACACTTCTTCCTCATATGCATTAGGATGATCCCTTATGAATAAATTTCTACATGGCTAAAGTTACCATATGCCTTCTTGATGCAGTACTTTATCGACTCCATGAACCAGATCTTTGATGTGCAGCCCATTGCCTTAGAAGCCAAGAAGATTGATTTAGAGATTCATACCCTCCAAAAAATGTTTGTCTATCTAGGTAAGAAGGCCTATTAGGAGAAGGAAGAGACAAACTTGATAGACATAAAGGTCAAATAGATAATGGTGGGAGAACAAGTACACAACTTGTTTTATATGTTGTACCCTCAAAAGGATATAAAGGGTGAAGACCCTAAGGAAAAGTTCCCATTAGCACCACCATTGAATAAGAAAAAGAGGGTTGAGCATGATGCTAGTACAAGTGGTTAGTAGGCACCATAAAAGAAATAAAAGACTGCCAAGGATCCACAACCAAGCCCCCCATATCCACCATGCCCATCTCCACCTTGCCCTTGTCCATCATGCTCTTCTCCACCACACTCTTCACCTCCTTGATCATCTCCACCTAAATCACCATCGTCGCAAGTCCCTCCACCTCAACCATCTCCTCCACATATTTCTCTAACTCCACCCTCACCCTCTAAAACAACTCCATCTCCCCTAAAAGTGTCTACTTTAGGAGCTGCATAGTAGCGGGCCATAAAACAAGCACCTATGTAGGAAGTCCATATAGTACAGGTGGAAGCATCAAATTTTGACTCTGAGAAGATACCCTCCCTGATGTTGAAGGAGGAGGCCACCTTTGATGACTCACCACTTGATGCTGAGGTACTCTATGGTGAAGAGGGGGTTGGTGAGGAAGAAGAAATGGATGAAATGGTCATTAGTAGCACTAATGTAGAGGTTGAGGTCTTAAAACACAACCCAAATAAAGGAAAGGAATTGATCAGGTCTACAGAAGATCTTAACATTGATGCCTCTACCAATCTACATGACCGATATCAATCTAGCATCCCTGATAGGATGTTATATCTATGGTCATACTTCATTATTATTGATGAAACCTTGGAAATAAGGAAACATGTATCCTTTTTATTGGACATGTATAATGAGGATCATGAATTTGAGCTCCTAAAAGATATCCTCTCTTTAGGAATTGATGCTCCTGCATTGCCTAATCTAGTATAGGTGGATCCCCAAAAGATTCCCCCTCTTTAAGTGAGCATGACATTTTTAAAAATGGCCATGGAGGTCATGTGCCATAATATTTTATCAGATTATGATGTGTGTAATGTCGAGAGGAAACATACCTAAGTAGTGGGTATGTATAATAAGGAAATTATCGCCAAATAGGCACTTGTCGAGGAAGTGGCTACTCTGAAGTAGTAGGTCAAAGAGGCCACTGAGGAAAAAGCTAGAACATTAACCTCTACGAAATAATTTTGGAATAAGAGCCGATGTTGGTGGATGGCATACCTCTTGATGACGATGCCAAAATAAAATTATAAACCTTGGTGAACCTCCTGCTAAAGTGCTAAAAGAATCAGCTTGTATCGAAAGATGAAGGACTGGAGCTAGCTTAAAAATTCATCAAGATAGTTAAAGTTTGCAAGCATACCTTAGAGAGAGTTGGGAAAGTCATCCCCATTTTAGATGGAATTTTTGAGTGGCTAACATGCCCAAATAAGATCTTGGAGACTTGGATCTAAGCAGAAGAGGATCAAAGGGAGAAGATGGCTGATGTTGGGCTCTTAATAAGGGATTGCACTAAGCGCACCAAAGCATTCAAGGATGTGAAGATGATGGAATAAATGATCAACACACATCATCAATAAATAAATGCAAGTTTTGTAACCCTTCGAGGATAAATTTTCAAATAAGTCTCAACTCTTGAAGACATCTAGAAGGATGCCACTGCATCTATAGATGAACTAGTCAAGAAAGTCAATGAAATATCTAGCCAACTTGAGGAGATGAAGAAGCCTAAGGAGGTTGTAGAAGAAATAAATACCAAGATGATCAATGCATTGTTGTATTAGGACAATGTCAAGAAGGAGATTGAGAAGATGGGACTTGAGTTTTTTCTAGATGCTGCTAGCATGACTGATCCAAAACTAAGAGGTTTTGGCTAAAAGATAATTCAAGAACACAAAATAATACAATCATATAATGCTATCTCTGAAAAGAGATGTTTTATTGCTCATAAAATTGTAAAAAAATTATGCTTATCTCTAAGAAGAGATGTCTGCTCTCCTTTTCAGGATACATCTATTTTTATACATACTTTGAAGGTAGGAGGAGGATGTGGAAGGTCACCAATATCAATGGAAGTGGTGTGGTTTGACTTCTATGATTTACAATAATACAGAATTTGAGAAATTACTATTTTTAGAAACTATTTTTAGACAACACTATTAAAATTAAAATTTTAGGAACTTTCATTGGGTTTTTGGTGGTCAAAAACCACTAAGCATATCTCTATGCCATCTCATCAAATTCTCCTCATTCTTAGGTTTTCAATGGTTCAAATGGGGAGTGAAACAGAGCTATGGTTCAAAAGTTATGGCTTCTGGAAGTTCTACCACCAATTGGGGTAGAACCATCACCCAAATTATCGTTTGAAGTGTCACTCGAATTGTCACTTGAAATGTTGCTTGGATCATCCATCCCTCCTTGAGAATCAATGGTTCCCATTTCATCAAGATTGATCATCAATTATGACACTTGTGTCTTGATTTAATTCTTTGTGAGCCACTCACCTTGGTGGCTAAGCTTGCCCCTTTTGACCACTCGATAAAGTGGAATAGAGTGCCCTCTTGTTGTCTTCATCCAGGGATCCACAATTTGATCTTCCTCTACTGGAGTAAAAATATATGGATCAAACTCATCAATGTCCATTTGTTCTACTACAAATGAAGTGTCCAATAGAGGTGGATGATATGGTTTGAGGAGCTCCACATTAAATATTAGATGTAGACCAAGGTAGGCTAACAGGTTCAACTCAAAAGCATTTTCTCTAACTTGTCTGATGATGATGTAGGGACCATATCGTAGAGGATAAATTTTTCTATGTGGGCATGTGAGTTCTTCCTTTTGAATTCTCAACCAAACTTTGTCACCTATAGCAAAATGGTGTGTAACCCTATATTTATCATGGCATTGCTTATACTTTTGATTCATCTTTTCTAAGATGTCATGAACTTGCTGCTATATATTTTGGATTTGTTCAATAAACTTTTTTGCTTTTGCTACCTCAGATCTCCCATGAGGTGTGTATTCCATGGTAGAGAATGGAATGGCTACATCAATTGATGCCATGGTTTGGAACCTGAACCATACTTAGAATGGACTGTGCTTGGTGGAGCTATGTAGGGCTTGATTATATCCATGTTGTATGAAAAGAATCCCCTCATCCCATGTATGTGGATGTTTGGAGTGATTCATTTGAAGCATGTGGATAATTAGGTGGTTCACCACTTCTATTTTACCATCAATCTATGGATGGAAGGTCGTGGACTTCATCATCTTGGTATCCATCATTTTCCACATAGTGGACTAGAAGATACTCAGGAACCTGCTATCTCTGTTTGAAACAATAGACTTGGGGAGATCAAAATGGAGCCATACATGACTAAAATATAGTTGAGCAATTTCCTCAGAAGACATAGTTTTATTACAAGCAATCATGATAGCCATTTTTGAAGAATAATCAACTATAAAAAGAATATAATCCTTGCCATGTTTTGAAGTGGGTAAACCCGAGAGAAAATCTATTAAGACAGATTCTTAAGGCCTAGTTGGTTCTAGAAATAGTGTGTACAATCCTTGATTCTTATTTACTGGCTTGGTTATCACACATAAGATTCAAGATTTGAGGCACCTTTCTACATCCTTCCACATGTGGGGCCAATAGAAGTGCTTTTGAAGAACTGCCAATGTCTTTTATATACCAAAGTGCCCAATTATTCTGCTAAAATGTTCTTCCATATCATCTTTTATTGCTTTACAGTTGGAACACAGATTTGCCCCATGTGACAGAGGACATTATCTTGTAAATAGAAATTAGACATATGTTTACCTTCTTGAAGCACCTGATATGTATAAAAAGGTAGGATCTATTTCATATAGAGCACCCTAGGTGGCAGTCTCATGTCCACACAGATTGATGATCTCAGAATATGGCTCAATATTGACATGTTATTTCCCTCAATTCATCTCTCTAAGGATATTATCTTATGTAAATCATAGATTGTTAGATAACTATTACATAGAAAGTAGATATTTGTCTTGTTTATATTGAACCAAAGATTAAACCTTTACTTTTTCATTAATGTCTAATACATAGCATGTTTTAAGTGATTTTTATTGTGAAAAATGTTCAGGAAGAAGACACAGGTGATGTATAGTGAAAGTTTAATTTTGATCTCCATCCAACAGAACTATGGACTCTATAGGCTTATTTTTACGGACTTTGTAGGCTTATTTTTATGGACTCTACAGGCTTGTTTCTATGAACTCTGCAGGCTTGTTTCTATGGACTCTATAGACTTGTTTCTATGGACTCCATAGGATTTTTTCTATGGACTCCGTAGGCTTATTCCTATCAACTTTGCAAGGTCAATTCTGTGGATTCTATAAAGATAAAGCTAAAAATGGGGAAGCTAGTGGCTAGATAAGATGAGAGAGAATCATTTCAACTGGAGTCAAATAAGGAAAATACCCACCTGCTATTTTGTAGGATTTGCTTTTGATAAAGTTGTATATATTTAGATCTTAGGACTATTATAGGATAGTATATCTATTTCATCAAAATAATTGGATCTCTTGGAAATCCAATCTCCTATCTTTGGACGAGTGGATCGACCAAGGAATCCTATTTCTTTGCATCCTATTTTGAGTTGATTGTATTAGTATAAAAGGTAAGACTTTTGTCATTGATAGAATATAGAATATAGAAAAGAGAAAATAGATAATAAACAAAAGATTTGTACAAGCATATTACAGGTTTTAGCTAAATTATAATCATTTCAATTTTATGAATTATCACTTCAATTTCTAGCATTGATTAATCTTTGTTCCTGAGTCTAAGAGGATCAAGGACCCACTCTCCTTGGAACCATGAATTGTGTACAATATTTATGTTATATTATATTAAATTTTTGTTATAATTAATCAGAATCTTGATAATATTTACATTCATTTATAAAATATTAAAACAAATTCATAGTTCAAAATGCATTTCCTTGTTCCAAAGTCATTTACTTTCTAAGCAAAGTGTGTTTTCTTTTATAGCAAACATGTGAAGCAAATTTTCTTTTCTAGTTAAACATTTTTATTTTTATGCAAGTGTAAATAGGAGTGTGATTTTACTTTAAATTAAAAGAGTGGATTTATTTGATTGAATAGTTACATCTTTTTTTTTTCAACACAAGAGTGAATCAAGTAGTTTAAGACACATTTCTTTCTTTAGTCAAAGTTAGAATAGGACCATCAAACACTCCCATAAGCAGACTTCTAGATCTACCATCCTATACCTTACTACAGACAGCTTTGGACACCAGCCCTGGTTGATAAGACATCAATTGAACATTGATTAAATGAAGAGTTAAATGACACTCATTAAATTTGGCATCATTATCAGGGAACAAGATGTTAGTAAGGTAATAATTATTGGTCTAGAGAAATTTTTTGTAAAAACCATAATAAGTCAATAAATTGATGTACTGTCTGAGAGACTCTAAAGGATGATTCATCCCAAAATTTCCACCAAGAACACAAGTTGATATTCCTTCAACATCTCTGACTAGTGAACCATAAGTTACGAGTGAAACCTATCTACAAGAATCTTTAGAAACTTGGATAGAAACCAGGGCATTGCCACAAGCGAGCCCCATAGGACAAATTCCTCATGATCAATCTCTTGCAGGAAGACATTATTTAGAGATTGCCAAGGACTTAGAAGAAGCATTTCAAAGATCCATATCTGAAGAAAATTTTGAGAACTTTGAACAACCCGTAATTGATCTCACAAATATTCAGTGGGAAGATCATCCCAGCTTTGAAATATCATCAAAAGAAGAAAATATGGCTCTTTAATAAAATCAACAACTTGCACAACCAGGGACGACTTTTTCCTTTCCTATTATTTCAGATCCTAATGATCAAACCCCCATGAAAAATATTTCACTAGCTAATCTGCCAATTTTTTTGAGAAGATCTACAGAAAATCTTGATCAATTTCTGTTTGAGTTTAAGGGCTATATCAAACCTATGATTACACAACCGATATCCAAAAATTAAAACTATTTCCCTCTACACTTAAATATGTAGCTATGAGATGGTTTATGGGTTTACTTGGTGATTCTATTAGAACATGGGATGACATGGAGACATAATTCTTAAACAAGTATCAAGATTACTATCGAGTGCGAGAATTTTTTTTTCTTCAAAATCAAACATAATGAGGATGAATCTTTAGAGGAATATTTGGATAGATTCATGTTCACTCATAAAAGAAGTAATTATCCACTCATTGAAGAAGTTCAAAAATTAGTTTTCTTAAAAGGGTTAGACGAAGATACTAGAGATACCTTAAATCTGATGGGAGGTGGAGATATAAATAAGTTGGCTTTCGATGAGATTTTTGAGCTTTGTACCAACTACGAATAAAACTTAGAATTAGGAAATGAAGGTTTAGAAAATCTAATGAAGTGGGTAAGCTAATGGAAGAATTTTCCAATTTAAAGATGGATATTCTGGTTACATTAAATAGTACTTTATATGGCCTTCAAGCTAAGGCAAATGCAATAGAACCCTTAACAATCTATTATCCTAAGTGCAGATAGAAACATGCCCTTAGAGACTGCCCCTAGATAAAACCAATGTTTCATCATGTGGGATTTGTGATGCAACATATCATGATACCAAACATTGCACCCTTCTGCCTTTTTTAAAAAATTAAATGAAAATACAAGTCCAGTCCACTGAAAAAGTAAATTATATCCAGAGACAAAACTTTGCCCCATAAAACTAGGCTCAAGGACAGTTTAATATAAGAAACCCAGTTAATCCATGGATGGCACCATGGAATGTTTTAGTTCCTTCACCTTTTTGGAATCAACCTCAAACTCTATCAATCTAAAATCCATGGGTAGGACAAGATTGGATACCAACACCCCCATAGATGGTGCCATAGCCACAACAATAATGGGTACCACAACAACAATGGATGTCATAGCCATATCAACAATGGAATTAGTAGTACAACCCACAGTAACAATTCATCCAACCAATAAGACCACTTCAACATCAAACTATAATGCCACCCCTAGTTATTCAACAACAAGGACAAATCAATCAACTCTCAATGCCTGCACAACCAATAGCAAATCTAAAAAATAAATAACCGGCACCTATTTATGTTAATGAACAGGAAGAGACAATGAATGTTGGAGCTATTGATTATTCAAATATACATTTAAGATCTGGGAAAACTATACAAAAACCTCTAGTTCTCATTTCTGAGATACCTGATGAATTAAAAAAATAGAATCATCTCAATTAAACACTAGAGAAGTCAAAATCAAAATGAGCCCTGAAGCAAACAAAGAAAACACTACTACACCAGTAGTTCCTTTTCTTTACAGATTAAAAGAAATTGATATTAAACCAGAATCAAAATTGGTCCATGAGTTGCAAAAGATCAATATTGAGGTACCCCTACTACAAGCTATTAGGGATATACCTGAATTGAACAAGATCATCAAAAATATTTGTATCAGGACACCTAGGAGGAAAGTAAAATATCCAGGGACCATTCATGTTGATGAAAAAGTTGCTAATTTATTAGTAGGAAAACTATTAGTTCTAAAATATGCAGATCTAGGAAGCTCAGTGATCACAGTCATGATTGGAGGTAAATAAATTCTTAACAGCTTAGTAGATCTGAGAGAAATAATTAATGTTATGACAACTGATACTCTCCATACATTATCTCTTATGAGAATGCAACCCACAACTACCATTCTTCAAATGGCGGACCAATTTATAACTAAACCAAAAGGGACTATAGAAAATGTTGAAGTGCTAATAGAGTCTTGGGAATATACAGTAGATTTCATGGTCTTGCAACTTAAAACAAAAAATCTAGAATATCCCATAATCTTAGGTAGACCATGGTTGGCTACTGTAGCAGCATTAATTGATTGCAGGTTAGGAGACATGACTATTTCTAATGGGTTAAAATCTAACTGCATCTCTTTGTATCCTCTTGCAAAACCATCAATAAATCACATACAAGAACTTTGGGTGGACAAATCAGACAACACATCAAACAACATTTCCTCCTTAGCTATGATCACAGTTAAAAAATACTTGAAAGAATTGAATGGAGACATATACCCATAATCTATGGAATTTGTTAGTCTGAAAGCTACAGACTCTGCCAAGCAGGAATCTATGGCCTCTGCCAGTCTGAAAGCTATGGACTCTACCAGGCTAGAATCTACAACATCTGTCAGTCCAAAAGCTACGGACTCTACCAGGCTAAAATCTATGGACTGCCTTAATTTAGAATTCTTGGGTCGAATAGAATATTATGAAACTTGAACTTATACTTCTTCTATTACTTCCTCACCATATGATCATGGATTGATTCAAAAAAGTGTGTGGAATTTGGTAGAACAACAACAAACTCATTTCTTAGATGCATTCCATTGTTCTTTAGCAAGACTAATTCCTCTTGGAAAATATTTTGTTAATAATGTAACCATGTTTCATAAGATACTTTCTCATCTATGTCCTTTGAACTCATTAATTAGTGAATTCAAGCAAATAGAATCTAACTACCCAGGCACAAAATCAATCATGGTATTACCTAGAAAGATTTTGAACATCAATAGTTAACAAATGAAGAAGAAGCTCAACTCTTTGAAGTACTGAAAAGACATACCAAGGCTTTTGCTTGAGATTATACTGACATGAAGGGAATTCACCCCAGCATATGCACTCATCACATTTACATAGAATCTATCAAACTAATCAGATAATCACAAAGAAGAATAAACCCAGTATTAAAGGAAATAGTCAAAATAAAGATCCAAAAATTACTAGAAGTTAGGTTTATTTACCTCATCTCAGATAGTCAGTGGGTTTCACCCCTGGTAATTGTGCCCAAAAAAAAATGGAAAATTAAAGGTATGTTTAGATTATAGAGAACTGAACAAAGCAACACTAAGAGATTATTTTCCTCTACCTTTCATTGCTCAAGTTCTTGACAACATGGCAGGAAAAAGATATTTTTTTTCTTGGATTGGTTTAGTGGGTATAACCAGATAATGGTGGTAGTTGAAGATTAAGATAAAACCACATTTACCTACCCTTGGAAAACTTTTACTTACTGAGTACTCCCATTTGGACTCTGTAATGCTCTAGTAACCTTCTAAAGAACAATTTTGACAATATTCTCTGACCTTACAAATGATTGTATTGAAGTATATAGGGATGATTTCACCATTCATGGTGGAACTTATGAAGAGGCTCTTACTAACTTGGAAAGAGTATTGATCAGATGTGAAGAACATCAATTATCTTTGAGCCATGAAAAATATTTATTGATGATGGATTAAGAAATAGTGCTGGGACACCATATTTTTGCAAAAGGCATTCAAGTAGATCCAAAGAAGATTGAAATAATCTCCAATTTACCCATCCCATAAACCAAACTAAAATTAAGAGTTTTTTGGGACATGCTAGTTAATGCTTCATAGATAATTTTATCCAAATAGTTACCCCTATGTTTGTCTTGCTTACAAAAGACAGTACATTCAAATGGAGTGATAGTTACCAGCAGGCCTTTGAGACCATCAAAGCTAAACTCGTTACTATTCCAGTATTGAGAGGACTAGATTAGACTCAGCCATTCCATATATACACAGATGCTTCTAATACAATAATAATAGTCCTTGGACAATAAGATGAAGAGGGTAACATGTATGCTATTATTATATTAGGAAAAACATGACACCTGTTGAAATAAACTACACCATAACTGAGAAGGAATTTATAGTTGTAGTCTATGTAATTAACAAATTTAGACACTACATAATAGGCTACAAGGTATTTAGACCATTCAACTATTAGATATCTTACCAACAAACCAATTGTGGGAGGTAGGATTATTAGATGGTTGTTTCTCTTACAAGAATTTGATGTTAGTATTATAGATAAACTATGGAAATCTAATGTGGTTGCTAATTTCTTGTCAAGAATGAACACTACAGGTGAAGAACCAGTGAAAGATGACTTTCTAGATAAACAACTATTTTCTATTTCATCAAAATCTCTGTGGTTTGTTGATATAGCTAATTACCTCACCACATGAAAGTTTTCTCTGTAATTTTCACAAAAAGAAAAGAAATATTTAATCAAAGAAAGTTCTTTTAAATGGATTAATGAAATGTTATTCAAACTTGGATCTGACCATGTGTTTCATATGTATGTGACAAATGTTGAAGCTTATGATATCATCAGAGCTTATCATGATGAACCAGGAGGAGGTGATTACTCAGCTCAAAGAAACATACATAAAATCCTAGGAGCAATATACTATTGGCCTCACCTTCATCAGCAAGTAAAAATATATGTAAGACACTTTGATGCTTGTCAGAGAATTGGGCATCCTACTCTTTCAATAGAGATGCCTCTACACCCTCATCCTCAATTGGTTTTGGAACCATTTGAGAAATGGGGAATTAATTTTATAGGTCCTATGGATCTTCCTTCTAGAGGAAAATAATATCTCCTAGTATGTATAGACTATGTGATCAAGTGGACGAAAGTGGAAATATTAACTCATGCAAGAGAAAAGATGGTAGCTGATTTCTTATATTTCAAAATCATGCAAAGATTTGGTGCTCCAAGGGAGATAGTCTTAGATCAAGGACCATAGTTCATGTCAAACATGATAAAGCACTTCATGCAAGTATATCAAACTCAACACAAAAAAATATCTCCATACCATCCACAGACTAATGGACAAGTTGAAGTCACCAACAGAGAATTAGAAACTATTTTAACTAAGGTTGTTAATTCCAACAGAAAATATTGGGTAGATAAGGTACTAGAAGCTGTTTGGGCCTATAATACTACTTGGAAAACAACAACTGGATTTTCACCTTATGAATTGGTTTATGGTAAGAAGCCCTTATTTTCTATTGAATTTGAATTATAAACTTTGAAAATAGTTGTAAAAGTAGGGATTGAATTAGAAGAGATATAGAAAGAAAGACTCTTACAACTTAATCAACTGATGGGGAATCCAAGAACAAACACATCTGTTCTGATCCCACTTGTTAGGATCTTGCTCCTCAGAAAGAGCACAATATGATTACCAAATATAAGAAATTAAACATGTGGAAATAACCAAAAACACAAGTAACTAGAATTCACCAATAGCACAGAATATGAGAGACAATACACTATCTTGTATTAACACTTTACAGAAAAGAATACAATAAAGAGCCGCCACACTCTTCCACCTTACAGAGGCTTCCCACACCTCAAGTGTACAGTAATTCTTCTTCAAAACACTCTCCTACCAAAAACGGTCCCAACAACCAACTCACACACAGAATTGGTGTTCACCTCTCCAACTAGTCAATAATAACCCTGCCAGTTCACCAAGTGCTCTATGGTACTTCAAGTTGATCTCCCATGAACCTGCAACCTGAAATTCAACAGACCATACTCACACATGTAGATCTCCTATGAGCTTGCAACAACCTGCAACTCAATGATCTTACAATGGAAGGAACTTCCTTGCCTTCCTTATCAGCCCATAATTACAATACATGCCAATGGGTCTATAAATAGATCCCAGACTTAAACAATAACTTAGACTCTTAATTTAGACAATTATCCACGCAGCTCGAGACTCTAACTAGCCTTTACATGCAAACACTTCGTTCACTCAAATAATTGTCTGTGCAACGAACAGTTCTAGAACACACAGGTGACTGATGTCGATCCCTGCTTGCTTGGTTCTGTCGACGTCGGCCGACTTCCTGCTGTCGCCAGTTGTCTTCTGCACTGGTCATGACCGACGTCGGTCATGCTGCCAACGCTGGTGCTTTTGGATTTTCAGCAACCACTTTTTCTCTGTCTGCAAACTTGAAGCTTTTAGCTCCACACCCTAACAATCTCTCACTTGGAGATAAACAGCTGCAACCTGTACCTGTACTCCGTTTAGTTTGTTCCCTTGGCTTTGTATCCCTCCTCAAGATCACTCTTGAAGACCAACCACCACAAAACCTGTGGTGCAAAACTTGTCATCCAAATCACCTACCACATCCACATCTACAAACTATGTAGAAAATAAATTGAACCTGCATCGCATGTGCACCTGCTGCTGGTCCCTCTAAGAATCCACTGAACTGCCCTTCAGTACTTCTCTCCCGAATTGGCTCCTAACTTGTGACAACTCCCACTGCTTGGGAAAACTCAGGTTTAGTACATACCATGCACTTAACCTCATTATATGAATCAAGACACCTGTTCTATGAACTGTCCAACCATCGGCGTGCTAACCAGTCTCACACAATCATCCTAAAACAAAGTCAACGTATGACCTTCCATGTCTCTAGAACACACTCATGCCAAAGAATCTTGCTGCTCTCAGATTCCTCATGACACCCCTCTAAACTAGCTTTACCTTTAGTTCAACAATTTCCTGTATATGTAACCCTGCAACAAGCACATCATACAGTAATAGGATAATGTAGCTAATATTATCCAACCTGGTAAAGAGAAACACAGTGATCAAACCTCCATTACACTGCAGCTTATACAAGACCATATACCCTGATCTTCCGTCTCACGTATCCATTTCTGCTCTTTTTCATCCTGAACATCCATTCATCTCTCAGTGCTTACTTCCAGCTAGCAACTCTACCCAAAACACTTGTTTGGTTCTCCTCCAAGGAATCACATCCTCCATCCATGCCAAGCTCCCACTATTTCCTAGATCTACCTGCTCTGCTTCTTTAATAACTTCCTGGTCCTATACCATAAGTGAGCAACAAGTAGTGTAAAGAAGGGAAATGACGAATTTAAGAACTTACTTATGCCTTTAGTCCTCCATATGGGCGCTTGAGACTCCTTGACATCTTGATGTCCACCCAAAATTCGTCTCAGTAATCGATGCCGGTCACATCTCAGTCTGCACTCGACCGATGTCGGTTCCCTACGACTACCTCCTTGCCGACGTCGGTTCCCCCTGGCTGACGCCGGTAGTTATCTGCCCTGAGTCACCGGCATCAGTCTGCACATAGCCGACGTTGGTCCCTATCTGGATGCCGACGTCGGTCTCTGTGTTTTTCTAGTGAGAATTGACTTTTTTCCGCGAGCTCTTTTTGGATCAAATCCTTGTCCAAATCACCCTTGCTCTGCTCAGAATTCTTCTACCCCTTGTGCTGAACTCTATCCGTCACCTTCTCCTTGAAAACCAAGGCTTTCTTGTTCTTGTCACTAACATCGAATCTCTCAAAAAATGTCACCTTCTTCTTCTGTATACAAAAATCACGATCCATGCCTTCCAAATCCGAAAGCATACCCTTTGACTCAAGAACATGCATCTCTTTCTTATTCATGTGACCAAGCCTATTAAGCCACATCTTTAAATCTATAGCTGAAGTAGATAACCCAAAAAGAGAATCAGTAATACAAGTAGATAGATAAAGCGTACCTACTTTCTTACCTCTAGCTACAATAAGTGCACTCTTGGTAACCTTCCAAGAGTCCGCTGTGAGAGTTACTGTGCAACCCTCATCACCCAAACTTCTAACAGAAATCAAATTCCTCTCCAGAACTGGGACATGCATGACCTCCTTTAACACCCATGTGTTACATGTCTGCAATTTCAGCTTCACTTTCCCTTTGCCAACCATCTGACAAGGCTTACCATCCCCTACACGAATTTCTCCAAAGTCTCCCTGGACATACTCATGAAAAATTTCCCTATGTGGGGATGCATGAAAAGAGGCACCAGAATCTAAAACTCAAGATTCTACTTTATCCAAAGAACATACCAGAGCATCTCGTGCAACGTAATCTACAACATCTGCTTCTTCTTCATGTCTTTCATGCTGATCTTCACCCGATCTGCAATCTCTTTTTAAGTGCCCTTGCTTTTCACACTTTCAGCAGGTTATTCTGCCATACCTGGACTTGGATCTCCTGCCTATCTTCGACCTTGATCTCCCACGCTCTATCTTCTCTCTTTGCCTTCCTCTGCCTTCAACACTCAAAGCATTCCCTGATGATTCACCTGTGCTTTTCCTGCGTATCTCTTCATTCAAGATCACACTCACAACATCATCCACTTTTAAGACTTTTGAAGCAGACACAGTATTAGAAACTGCCATTACCAAACCTTCCCAACTTTCAGGTAATGAACACAAGATTAAGAGAGCTCTAATTTCATCATCAAAAACAATATTGACTGAACTTAACTAGTTTACCAAACCATAGAAATCACTAAGATGACTATGAACAGATCCACCTTCCAACATTTGCAAATTAAATAAACGCTTCATAAGAAATACCTTATTAGAACTGAGGGTTTTTCATATAAATTTGCCAAAGATTCTATCAACTCCACCGTTGTCTTACACTGTGATAAGCTGGAAATCACAGATAATGCAAGACTCAATCTTATAGATCCCAGAGCCTTTCGATCAAGAACTTCCCATTCTTCATCTTTCATATACTGGGGTTTGCAATCAACCCCACCCAACGATAAGTACAAATCTTTCTGATACAGATAATCCTCAATATGCATCCTCCATAATTGGTAGTTCTTGCCATTAAACTTCTCCATTCGTAGCTTACTGTCTTCTACCATTGCTCAACTCCCACTCAAACAGAAACCCTGTGAGTAACCTGTAATCAAAACACACTAACCAGATCTAATCCAATCTGTTAGTATCCCAACCAAAAGCTCTGATACCACTTGATGGGGAATCCAAGAACAAACACACCTGTTCTAATCCCACTTGTTAGGATCTTGCTCCTCAGAAAGAGCAAAATAAGATTACCAAATATAAGCAATTAAACATGCGAAAATAACCAGAAACACAAGTAACTAGAATTCACCAATAACACAAAATATGAGAGACAATACACTATCTTGTATTAACACTTTACAAAAAAGAATATAATAAAGAGCCGCCACACTCTTCCACCTTACAGAGGCTTCCCACACCTCAAGTGTACAGTAATTCTTCTTCAAAACACTCTCCTACCAAAAACGGTCCCAACAACCAACTCACACATAGAATTGGTGTTCACCTCTCCAACTAGTCAGTAATAACCCTGTCAGTTCACCAAGCACTCTATGGTACTTCAAGTTGATCTCCCATGAACTTGCAACCTGCAATTCAACAGACCATACTCACACATGTAGATCTCCTATGAGCTTGCAACAACCTGCAACTCAATGATCTTACAATGGAAGGAACTTCTTTGCCTTCCTTATCAGCCCATAATTACAATACATGCCAATGGGTCTATAAATAGATCCTAGACTTAAATAATAACTTAGACTCTTAATTTAGACAATTATCCATGCAGCTCAAGACTCTAACTGGCCTTTACATGCAAACACTTTGTTCACTCAACTAACTGTCTGTGCAATGAACAGTTTATAGAACACATAGGTGACCGACATCGGTCCCTACTTGCCTGGTTCTGCTGACGTCGGCTGACTTCTTGCCATCGCCAGTTGTCTTCTGCACTAGTCATGATCGACGTCGGTCATGTTGTCGACGCCGGTGCTTCTGGATCTTCAGCAACCACTTTTTCTCTGTCTGCAAACTTGAAGCTTTTAGCTCCACACCCTAACATCAACTTGATGAGATGAGGATGGAAGCACTATAAAGAACTGAATTGGTACAACATCAAATAAAAGTTTGGCATGATTCACAGATCAAGCAACAAAAGTTTTATAAAGGAGATTGGGCACTATTATTTGATTCTAAATTTTAACAATTTAAATAAAAACTATAAATGAGGTGGTTGGGACCTTATTAGATTAAGGAGGTCTTTAAAAATGGTTCTGTTAAGCGAATACCTATTGATGATAGTAGAAGATCTCTGTTAGTCAATGGACATAGATTGAAGCTTTATCAAAAACCTCTTAATAAAGAAGAATTTGTTCAAAATGTAAAAGATCAAGTAGCCTTTTTGGAGGACTTTGCTTCTTTCAGAGAACTTGCTCCTTGATATATATATATATATATATATATATCAATAGTGAAAAATTTTTAGGGACACTATTGACAATGCATGCCCAGAAAATCAACTTGCTAACTGGCTATGTATTGCAAAAGGGCTTTGGCTAGAAAACCAACAATGGCTGGCCAAAGGGAAAAAACAAAATATATAAAAACAAAAAGAGAATCCCATCATGTCACTATGATTGGTCTTCTCCATGCAGTAACATTTTTTTTTTAACACAAGTTGACTAATCCATGCAAACTTATTTATGCAGGACAAGTGGCAAGCAAGGGATAAATCTAAGATCAAAAGTAAGTAAGACATATATTCTATTTATTTATATTTAGTTAACTAATTATATTTGATTTAATTAAGACTTATTCTATGGAGATGACCCAAATTTGAGCCTTCCAAAATGAAATGACATGATGCATACCATAATGAAGAAGCATGCAAACAAGCCATCAAAGGTGTATGGATAAGTGTGCAGCTTTGGTACAATCAATTACATCATCAATAATGATAATGATGGGATGACATAAAAGGGGTTTTAAATGAAGTAATAAATCACTATCACCATCAAAGTGCCATCTTATCATTTCATTCAATTTCTAAAATGGCAGGCACACTTCGTAGAAATGTGCAGCACTGAACTGTATCAAGTAATCATATCAAACTACAGATTCATGCAGCTATGGAGTTTCATACGAACCATTTTATTTCTATAGACTTCAATAGAAGCTGGCCTACAAATCCTCAGTGATTGTTGCTTACTAATTTCAACAGAAGATTGGTCTAAACCCTAATCTAAGTAAAGGAATAGATTTGTCTATAAATCCTCATAGAAATGGGATAGAAAATGAGATCAAAGTTGAAGAATGCAATAAAGTTTCATAAATACAAAGCTTTTGTGGTAGTGTTTAGAGTAAATGTTTGGCTATCTTTCATTTAAAAGTTCTAGGGTTTCGATGAAACAATGGTAAGAGAATTTATCACTAATCTTACCCCTAAGTTTTCAGTTTTTAAAGGCATTGTTATTCCTATTTCAACTCAAATTATAAGTCAAATCATACAAGTTCCAAAAGAGGGAATGAGAGTGACAGGCAGAATTTTATTTAGTGATTTAATTAGTCAATTTAATGGTAACGAGCAGATTGAGACTTCGTGTATAATAGATTCCAAGGGAAAATCAAAAGGGATTAGTATAAATTCACTTCTTGAACCTTGAAAATTTGTAGCCAAATGGGTACTCAAATATATTATTTGTGAAGGGCAACACAGTCTTTTGGGAGGAGATGCCATGAAAATATTAATACACCTTAAGCATGGGAGGCAAAACTCTCAGTACAAGATTAACCTCCCATCCTTATTATATGGTGCCCTTCAAATTATGACCACAACTCCTAATGTGGCTCGTAGGCACCATGGCCTTATTCACCTAATTATCCAACATTAATTCCTTCAGCAAGGACAAGTGGTTTGGGAGGAATTTTAGAATAGTGTAACATAATAAATTCCAAATTTGTCTGCACAAAAATCCTTCAATTTACCACAGGAACATTCATCTTCACTTGTTGCATCAGTTGAGAAAATAACTCCAAAGAAGAAATCATAGACTGTAATCTCAACAAAAATCCCTTCTTCTTCTTCTTCAAGAAGAATCACAAGGTCTCAAATCCCTGAAGTTTCAAAGTCCCCACAAGGACCTCATGAATCTGTAGTGCAACCAATTTCCTTGTTAGGAAGAAGAAAATTGAGATGAAAGATTGCTACTGAACCTGATAAGACTGAGGGTTTGATGGTTGAATAGGAAAGACAATCAAGTGTAGTTCAGAGAGTGACTAAAAGAAGGAGAAGGCTAATTCTAACAAATGAAGATGAACAAGAGGCTGTAGATATTATGGATAGTTTTAAAATGGTATCTCATTCCTCCATACATCAAAATATCCCTGCAACTGTAGATGTTGAAGAAAATCCTTTCGAAAGGAACTCTCCAATCATAATGGAGGAGCTAATTTCAGAAGAAGAGCCAATCATAGCAAAGGAAGCAAGTATGGTGGAACCACCACATGTTTCAGTTGAAACTGCAATAAATAAAGGGAAAATTGTACGCACAAATGAGAAAGGCGAGTCATCTAATCTAAATGATCATGTTCTCTAATTAACCTTACAAATTTCTCAAGTTCAAGCTCTAGAGCAATAACAAATAACTGACATCACTGACTTGATCAGTCAATTACAGAATAAAGATCATCTCAACTCATTATTGGTGCAAAAATTAGACACAATATCTGCTAATCATGCAACATAAGTTAATAGATTAGAAGAAACAATAAAAGAGAATAAAAGTGAACAAATAGACCTCTGGATATATGTAAAAAATTTAAAGGAGAATAGAAGATTACAAAGTTTGGTAAACTCTTCCAAAGCACCTTCTAATGTTGCACCTTCTTCTCCTAAAGTATTTGTTGACCACAGTTGTCAAACAAGTTGTCTAGATATGCCTACCTTGTAAATGCTAAATCAAATTGAAGAAGAATATTCTATACTTAAATAGAAAAATAAAGTTGCAACTTCTTTAAATAAAATATTGAAAAATGAAAATAAAGAATTAGAAGCTAAGGTCCAAAATTTAAAAAAAAAATTGCAGGATGCATGCAAATTAAGAGAATCCCTTTTGGCATGTAGGAATCCTTCTCCTGCATAAAGTTTGTTTTTATTTGAAAATTTTTATAGATGGCAGCTTCTGAGGATCTCTTGTCATCTTTTTTACAAGATTTTACAACCAATAACATTTTTGAAATTTTTTTATAGCACTGAACCTGATCAACAGGATTTGCTTTGTGAGTTTTATTTACATGATTTGATCCTAAGAGACCATGAGCACAATAAGTTTTTGATAAACTTTCATGTAGGAGAAGTTCAACTGAGGGCCTTGCATTCTACATTCAAAAATCAACTAGCATGGAAAAATAGATTTGAGGAGTATATAAATCATGCTAAGACTACATGATTGTGTATCAGATCAGTTTTTTCTATTCCCAGATTGATCAAAAAGAATTTTAACTGTGCTTGTTTAAGTGATGAAGTTAAAACTCATTATTTACAAGCTTTATATGATTGTGTTGTTTCTTTTGACTAATTTTCAAGATAGAGTTTTGATTCAGTGGTGACTGCAAGTGTGCAAAGGTGGGACCAACTTTCAGTGCCTCTTAAAAGATGAGAGGTCATGTCTCCAAATAGCTTAAGATGGAGCATGAGGAGAGCTTCTTTAATTTTGGAAATCTTAATAAAGATAATAAACTTTGGAGGAGAACATAAATGGATTGGTATGAGATATAGACCCCTTTTATTGATCATACCTATTCCAAGATGGTAGAGTTGGGCTCCACAATCAGAGGAGCAATTCAATATATGGATACAAATGATTCAAGAACACCAAGGGTTTACAAGCAATTCAGACAAGCATATAACAAATGAATTTGATGAATATGATTTGAGTCAGAGTGTAGAAAGTAGATGCCAGAGCTATGAATGCTAATGAATGTTTGCAATGGGACTTGCAAAAGGTAAAGCCTGGGGGAGATGATGAGCTCATAATATAGCTCAATATTGACATGTTATTTCCCTCAATTCATCTCTCTAAGGATATTATCTTATGCAAATCATAGATTGTTAGATAACTATTACATGAAAAGTAGATATTTGTCTTATTTATATTGAACCAAAGACTAAACCTTTACTTTGTCATTAATGTCTAATACATAGCATGTTTTAAGTAATTTTTATTGTGAAGAATGCTCAGAAAGAAGACACAAGCGATGTATAGTGAAAGTTTAATTTTGATCTCCATCCAGAAGAACTATAGACTCCGCAAGCTTGTTTATACAGACTGCAAGCTTGTTTCTATGGACTTTGTAGACTTATTTCTATAAACTCTGCAGGGTTGTTTCTATGGACTCTATAGGCTTGTTTCTATGGACTATGTAGGCTTGTTTCTACAGACTCTATTGACTTATTTCTATAGACTCTATAGGCTTGTTTCTACGGACTCCACATGTTTGTTTCTAAGGACTCCATAGGCTTATTCCTACTGACTCTACAAGGTCAATTATGTGGATTCTGTAAAGATAAAGCTACAAATAGGGAAGATGGCGGCCAAATAAGATGAGAGAGAATCATTCCAGCTGGAGTCAAATAAGGAAAATACCCACCTATTGTTTTGTAGGATTTGCTTTTGATAAAATTGTATTTATTTGGATCTTAGGACTATTATAAGATAGGATATCTATTTCATTAGAATAATTGGATCTCTTGGAAATCCGATCTCCTATCTTTGGATGAGTGGATCAACCAAGGAATCCTATTTCATTGCATCCTATTTTGAGTTGATTGTATAATTATAAAAGGTAAGACTTTTGTCATTGATAGAATATAGAATATAGAAAAAAGAAAATAGGGAATAGACAAAATATTTGTACAAGCATATTATAGGTTTTAGCCAGATTTTAATCATTTCATTTTTATGAATTATCACTTCAATTTCCAGCATTGATTAATCTTTGTTCCTAAGTTCGAGAGGAGCAAGGACCCACTCTCCTTGGAACCAGGAATTGTGTACGGTATTTATGTTATATTATATTAACTCTTTGTTATAATTAATCAAAATCTTGCTAATGTTTGCATTCATTTATAAAACATTAAAAAAAATTCATAGTCCAAAAGGCATTTCCTTGTTCCAAAGTCATTTCCTTTCTAAGTAAAGCGTGTTTTCTTTTACAACAAATGTGTGAAGCAAATTTTCTTTTCTAGTTAAACATTTCCATTTTCATGCAAGCATAAATAGGAGTGTGATTTTAATTTAAATCAAAAGAGTGGATTTATTTGATTAAATAGTTACATCTTTTCCTTTTCAGTAGAAGAGTGAATCAAGTAGTTTAGGACATATTTCTTTATTTAGTCAAAGTTAGAATAGGACCATCAAACACCCCCATAAGCAGACTTCTAGATATACCATCCTATACCTTACTACAGACAGCTTTGGACACCAACCTTGGTTGATAAGACATCAATTGAACATTGATTAAATGAAGAGTTAAATGACACTCGTCATAGATCAAAAATTGTTATGAGTGTATCAATTAGTGGATGGCTCAGACAATCTATGGTAGTATTTGAGCTCCCCTTTTTGTGTTTGATTATCAGATGGAATTGCTACAAATATATGGCCCACTTCTAGTGCCTCTTGTTTCACAATTTGATTTTCATCTAAATGAATTCTAATGGTTTGTGGTCAGTGTGGATGACTATCTCTTTCCCCAAGATGTTGTGTTTCCATTGTTTGAAAGCTTGCATAATGGCATAGTCATCCTTGTTGTATGTCAGTATTTCTTGACTGTATCATTGAAATTTTCACTATGATATGCAATAGGATAGCCATGTTGTATGATGACAACTCCCATGGCATATTTAGATACATTTGTCATCAACTTGAAAGGTTGATGCAAGTCTGGCAAGGCAAGAATAGAAGCTGAATAGAGTCTATTTTTCAAATTCTTAAATGCTCTTTGTTGTATTTTGACCTACTGAAATGCAACTTTATCTCATCCTTTAGTCACTTGATTTAGTGGCCAAGTAACATGTGAGAATCTAAGAACAAACCTATGATAAAAAATTTCAAGACCCAAGAAATTGTGAAGTTCTATGAGAGTCCTTGGTTAGGCCATTCTTGAATAACCCAAATATTTTATGGGTCAACATGGACCCCTTCCTCATCCACAACATACCCCAAGTACTGAATTGTTTTCATCCTGAATGTGTATTTGTCAAGATTTGCATATAACTTATACTTGTGAAGAGTTTGAAGCACCTTATAGACATGTTGCAGATGTTCCTTCCATGTTCTATTGTAGATGAGTATGTCATCCATGTAGACAACCATGAATGAGTTGGTGAAGGGTTTCAAGATGTCATCTATCATCCTCATGAAGGTTACACGTGTGTTAGCCAAGTCAAAAGGCATAACCAACCATTTGAAGAGCCCCTCATTGGATTTGAATGTAGTATTCCATACGTCAGTGGGGTTGATAAGAATTTGGTGATAGCCAGATTTGAGATCAATTTTCGTGAAGAACTTCATACCACAGAGTTGGTCTAGTAGGTCATCAATCATGGGGAGGGGGTAGTGATTCTTCACAGTGATTTTGTTTAGGACTCGATAGTCAATGCAAAGCCTTTATGTTCTATCCTTCTTTGGCACTAGGATAATTGGGCTTCCATAGGGCGAAGAGCTTAGCCTGATGTGACCCTTTTGGACAATTCTTGAATCTATCTTTTTATCTCATAATTATCCAAAACTGATCTATGATACACAAGGCTATTAGGCAAAGGTGATCCTGGAACCAAATCAATAGAATGTTTTACTTGACAGTGAAGTGGAACTCCCGTGGGTGACTTGAATAAGTCATCATATTCTCCCATGATTTGACCCATGTGCTTCTCTTATTATGTTGATTGTGTATTCAAGGCTATAAAATCAACCTTATTGGATCTTTATAGCTTGACCACCATGAGAACGAATTGCTTTATTTTCTCCACTAATCTCTTACATTGCTTGACACTAATCAAAGAGATAGATGTGAGAAGTTGTACCTCTGGTACCCTGTAGTACCATGTTCCAAGAGTGAGGGTGATCCTTTGGGTTCTTGATTCATTTATGCCATGTCGTTCATACATGAATGGTTGACCAAGGAGTACATCGTAGACATCCAGATTGACCACATCACACAAGACCTCATCTTGGAAAGGTATTACTACATATGAAAGAAGACACTAGTGGGTGACACAGAGGTCTCTCCCTGGGCTCAACTATCTAATACTGTATGGTTTTAGGTGAGGCTTCATGGACAAATTCAGACTTTTCACAAGATTAGTAGAGATTAAATTTTTTTGACTCCCACTATCAAGAATAAAATACAGAGGTTTACCTTTCACCCACAACTTAGAGTGAAACAACCTTTCCTTGTCATTTGGCCTTTCCTCGTGGGTCTATGATGAAGAAACGATGGTATTGGCCTCATCATCTATAATCTCTTCTTCATCCTCTTCAACTGCAAGGTGTGTATGAGGTAGAATAGTAGATGTTGAGGATTGTAACTCAAAAAGTAAGGACTTGATAGCTTGACATTCTTCTTTGGAGTGAGTTCCAAGTTTGTGGTAATCACACCATTTTTCAGTCTTTCTTTTCTGAGGATTCTTATCTTGGAACTCCTTTTGCTTCTAATTTTTGCCTTGTCTTTTACCTTCTTTGTCACTTTTCTATTTCTAAGGTAAACTCTTTGTATTCTTTCTTCCATGCTTCTACTCAATCTTCATCGTGAACTTGTATACCTCATTGAGGGTTTTCAAATTGAAGAGTTCTATTTCCACTGTATATACCATTGTAGTCCACCATGATATTTGACAACTTTGTGTTTCTCACTTTCTTGGATGCCCAATCTCATAGATAAAGAATGAAAATTGTTATTGTAATCTTGAATAGATTGTTCCTTACTTTGGTAAAGTTGTTGCCACTGTATATACAGATCATCATATGCTTCAAAAGAGTAGTATTCTTTCTTTACAACTTCCATGAAGTCATCTTAGGTAGGTTCCACCTCAAGGCCAATGTCATCCATACTAAACCTCTTCTTGTACACTTCCCACCAATTTTTGATGGGCAATGATGCTTTCAAAAGAGCAAAAGTGATCTCTCCATTGATGAATTTATTTACAAAAAAATAGGAAGACAATTGATCCAACCAATTTTTTACTACATCGCCATTGATTTTGCCTTCAAATTTAGGGATATCAAAATTCACCTAAACCTTGAAGGGTGTTGGAGCTTTGAAAGGACATTCCATGGATAGAGAACCAGGGAGTGCAGATGAGGAGCCAGAATTCACCATCAAGATTTATTGAAAAATTTGAATGAATTATTGTAGCATCTACACTTTCTAATATTGGAGGGTTTTATTCACCATTTCCTTGAAGGGATCGGATGTCTCGATGTCATCTTCCATTTGAGTTTGTTTGGAGCGAACAAGTGGATAGTCTGTTGGATCTGTTATTTTCCACCCAAGCCTTTTGTAGTTTGAGCTCATCCTCGAGATCATACACTCTTAAGACAAATCTCTCTGATACCACTAATCCAAAACTTAGAGGTTTTGGTTGAAATATAATTCAAGAACATAAAATAACATAATCATATAATGCTATCTCTGAGAAGAGATGTTTTATTGCTCACAAAATTGTAGAAAAATTATGCTTATCTCTGGGAAGAGATGTCTACTCTCCTTTTTAGGATACATATATTTTTATACATACTTTGAAGGTAGGATTAGAATGTGGAAGGTTACCAATCTCGAGGGAGATAAAGTGGTTCAACTTCCATGATTTATAACAATACAAAATTTGAGAAATTACTATTTTTAGAAACTTACTATTTTTAGACAACACTTAAAATTAAAATTTTGGGAACTTCTATTAAATTTTTAGGGGTCAAAAACCATCGATCATAATTTCATGCCATCTCATCATATTCTCCTCATTCTCAGCTTTCCAATGGTTCAAACGGGGAGTCAAACGGAGCTATGATTCAAAATTTATGACTCCCGAAAGTTCTGCCACTAATTGGGGTAAACCGTCGCCTGAAGTGTTGCCCAAATCAATGACTTTGTCCAAGATAGACTAAGAGCATAGTGTGGGGTGATGTTGACCCTAAATTTTGGCTAAGTTTTTGCCCATTAAATCGGCATGAAACTGACACGACACAGAATGACCATAATGTAGAAAGTGTGTGGTGTGGAACTTGATGGGCATAGAAGCACCATGGTGTGAAACCTACAGGGCACTAGAGGACAAAGGTATGGAAGCACCAGCATGAGAGGACCCAATCAAAGGAGAATTAGTCATGAAGAAATTGAGAGCATAGAAATTAAAATGATAGCAGAAGGCTTGGGGAGCACATGGGAAGTGGGAGTAGTTAAGGAATGATTCATAAGGATCACCCAGACCTTATTCATCAGAAGTTTTATATCAGCCCATAAAAAGAGAAACACATGGCAACAAGGATCCAACATAGTGTGAGTATATAGGGGGCACAAAGGCATGGGTCCTTAGGAGGGGTTAGAAGGTTGAATGCCATGACTTTGAGTCTGTTGAGAGTTCATTACATAATTACTCTTGTCATTAATATTGTAAACATTTAGTCAAGGATAAACAAGTATAAATACCCCTATTATAAAGTACTACAAAGACAAATTATTGCTTATTTTTTATGCTTGTGCTTAATATATGAACTGCAGATATGATATAACTTATGTTCATGATGACTGGTTGTGTTGTGTTAAGTCCAACATAGTAATTGGAACTTAGTATGGAATCTAACCTATCTTTTCTTTTTCTAAAGTAACAACTCTAAATTGAAATGACATTAGTCTGCGTAATCATAGTGGCTGAGCTTAGTAGTCCTAGAATCAAAGTAGTTTGTATATGCTTTTATATAGTATCTATTTAATTACATATAGAAAGGAAGAATATGAATAAGTTAACGTTAATGTGCAACAAAACCTACAGGAACCAGTCTCTAGCTATGCACTTCGGGTGAACGCACAAGAGCATAATCTTGTGTGAAAGGGCTAGCATGCTAGCTCCTTGGGTTAGACTTTAGTGTCAAAGCTATAATAAAAATAAAAACACCAACATAGACATTTCAAATCTTTGTTCCATTACCCCTGTAAATTCTTGAGACATATTCTCATTGTCTCCGCCAAAAATAATGTCATCAACACACACAACCACAATTAACTAGTTTTCACCTTCAATCTTGATATATAGGTTACTGTCAACCACTCCTCTCTTGAAACCTTGATTAAGAAAGTATCTATCAAACCTAACATACCACGCTCTAGGCACTGCTTTAGTCCATACAAAGCTTTTTTCAGCCTACACACATAGTCCTTATTCCTTGATAGAGAGAAACCTTCAGGTTGATCTATGTAAACCTCTTCTTCAAGATTCCTACTGAGAAATGTAGACTTCACATCCATTTGATAGACCTTGAAATTATTGAATCTAGCATATGCTAAGACTAGTCATATGGCTTCTAATCTTGCCATATGTGCAAAAGTCTCCTCAAAGTCAACACCTTCTACTTGAGCATAGCCTTTACAAACCAATCTTGCCTTGTTCTTTGTTACCTTGCCATCTTCATTCAATTTGTTCCTAAAGACCCATTTAGTTCCAATTACATTCTTGTCCTTTGGTCTGGAAACAAGTTCCCAAGTTTCATTCTTCTCTATTTGGTTCAATTCTTATTCCATGGGATTGATCCAATGATTATCATTGATGGATTTTGAAAAACTCTTTGGTTCTATCTTCGACAATAAAGAGAAGTTTATATTTTTTAATGTATTCATTATCCTTCTCTTAGTTTGCACTCCAACATCAATATCACTGAAAATATGGATGGTGCCCTTGTATCTTCCCTTTCTTCTTATTCTTGGCTTTCTTCTGCTACTTCTTCTTCTTTCTTGAGCTATAATTTTTTTGAATGAATATTAGTTGGTACACTCACTTCTTTAGGCCTAGTTTCATCCATTCTAACATTGGCACTCTCTACAATTGTTTGCACCATTTTATTATAAAATCTATAAGCTTTACTCTTTTAAGAATAACCAAGAAAAATACCGTCATCGACTCTTGAGTCAAACTTCCCTAAGTCTTCATCATCTCTTTTGATGTAGCATTTGCTTTCAAACAATTTGAAGTGTTTGACCGAAGCTGGTCTACTCTTCCACAACTCATAGGGTGTTTTACTATTGTTTACCCTAATTTATCCTTTGTTTAAGATGTAAACTGTAGTTTTGATTGCCTCTCTCCAATATCTATCTGAACGCATGGATTCGTTTAGTATTATTCTTTCCATTTCTTGCACACTTTAATTTTTTTTATCTACAACTTCATTTTGTTGTGGAGCCCCAATGGTTGAGAAATGTCTCTTTATTTTATGCTCTTCACATAATTCATTGAATTCATTTGAGAGGAACTCACCCCCTCGATCTGACCTTAGGCATTTGATCTTTAGATCCATTTCATTTTCAACCAAAGATTTAAAATCTTTAAACTTTTAGAACACCTTTGATTTCTCTTTTAGAAAGATAACCCATGCATTCTAGAATAATCATCAATAAGCAACATAAAATAACTCTCACCTTATATGTTTTACATTTTTATCTCTTTTTCTTCAACATTTTTATCTCTCCCAAGGCACAAATCAGCTCTTCTTCAAGATCTACCACTCTATCATTTTCAACATCATCCTCTTCTTCCAAAGTGTTTGTACTTACAGAGGTTTTGAGGTTTGTTTATATTGACATGAACATGGTTTCCTCCCTGTCACTATCTGATATTTCTTCATCACTCTCCTCAATTGAGCTACTATCCCTTTTGGAATAGAGATTTTTCTTATACTTATTGAATTTTTTCTTATACCCACTTTGTTTTAAGTTTTTCTTGAAGTGAGGCTTGCTTTCTTTCTTTTTATTTTCATCGTTATTATTTTCTTCATCTTCACGATCACTTGGCACCAAAATGTCATCTCTTACCACAATTAAAGCATTTGAAGGGTAATTTACCTTTGTATTTTTCAGATCCCTTTTTAAGCTTTCTGACAAATAAAGTCTCCTTTTCATCTTCATCGTTGGTGTTATTATTTGATTCAGGGTCTTTATATTTCCCTTTCTTAGAAGCTTTGAAATTTTCTTCCTTTTTAAATGATTTTTCCTTTTCAGTCCTCATCTCATATGTCATGAGTATCCTATGCAGTCCATCCATTGTTAATGAGTCTAGATCCTTTATCTCTTCAATAGCAGAAACTTTTGCATTAAATCTTAAGGATAGAGACCTTAGTACCTTTTGAACTATTACGGATTCTTCGATGATTTCACTAAGCCCTCTGATGGTGTTAACAATCTCATCCACATGAAGTAGATGGGTTGCAATGTTTTCATCCTCTCTCATCTTCAAACTTCCAAATTATCTCCTATGAGTTTGAAGCTTGGTCATCTTTACTTTGTTATCTCCCTCATAGATGGTCTTAAGTTTATCCCAAATATCCTTAGCCAAGTCGCATTGCATTACTTTTACAAACTCAGATTCTGATAAACCACACAGAATAACATTCATGGATTTTGCATTATTTTCAATAGCCTTCTTTCATGTTGTATTTGTTGGTGAAGTCTGTGGCACTGTGTATCCATCGACAACTACTTGCTAAATGTCAAAACCAAGGGCCATTAGATATGTCCTCATCCTTATACTCCAAAATGTGTAATTTTTTTCGTTGAACAATGGAGCCTTGTTGGTGGAGAAACCTTCTTGAACTTAATGACTAGCCATGTGTGCTTTCAAGATCTGCCTTCCAGTGGTTAAACTAATATTGAAGGAACCTTGATCTAATACCAAATGTTGAGCACACACCACACTGAGAGGGGGAGGGGGGTAAATCAGTGTGTAATAATAATTCACTTTCTTTCTAATTAACTTTCATAAAGAAACCATTCACATAAGAACAAGTAAATGCATAACATAGACTTTACATAGAACACTCTCATTGGGGAAAAACCACTCTTGAAAAGCTGCTTGGATCTACTATCCAAATCCAACCATAAGATTAATGATACTTTTTACAAAAATTATGTTGGCACCAACCTACTTGGAAACACCAATCCCCAATGTTAAGCACCAACTTAGCTCTAGACATTGATCTCTTCGAAGCATCAACTTCACTGCCAAGCATCGACTTAGTGAAAGACACTGATCTCTTTGAAGCACCAACTTCACTACCAAGCACCAACTTAGCGAAGGACATTAGTCTCTTTGTTCTGAGGCATCGACCTCACTTAAACAATTTCCACCTTCTCACTATTGCTTTGTCGACAAGTGACGGATCAATCAAGTTTCGCTCTTTTCCCTATTCTATCTCTTCTTCTCCTTCTGTTTGATTGAAAGAATTATTTTTACTCTTTAGATTTGCATGTTTTTATATGATATGTCTTTTTATTCTCCACACACTTGCATCCTTCTCTTCTTCACATATCTCACACTTCTGCACTTCTCATCCTTTCTCTCCAACTTCTCTATATATTTGTACCTTCCTTATGCCTCTTCTAAAGGGTGTGACTTCTCCCAAGGGATGTGACCTCTCCAAAGGTGGTCGGCCCTTCATTTTAAATTATCATTCATTAGACTTGGGTGGCAATTCATATTGCCAAAAGTTGGACGCTAATAAAGGTGGTCGGCCATCATTTAATACAAATGAATTTAAATCCATTTCAGCACTGCTCTTCATTCTTCAATCACTGCTCTTCACACTGGGTAAGTCCGAAGCAACTGAGTGAGTTCAAAGCTCTGGGCGAGTCTGAAGCAACTGAGTGAGTCTGAACTCTGGGTGAGTCCAAAGCTACTAAATGAATCCGAAGCTTTGGGCGAGTCCGAAGCTACTGTGGCTTGCCCTTCACTTTACCTTTGACATCAATGACAATATTCCAAGAAGAAGAGGAGGTAGGATGTTTGGTCTATCCTCCATTATGCTGCCTAGAGGGAAAAGTCCTCTACGAAGATCTGGTGGATCTAGTTTGTCACCTGATGTCAGACCTGAAATGGATATGTTGGTGAAATCTCAGAGAGCTATGGATAAATTTGTAATTAGTTAACTTATATGTCCAGAAAATAGGTACATTCCACTTGGTAATGCTTTTATTGTGATTTATTTGTTGTTTGACTATCTTGTTGCACCTAACCAGTGATCTTTTTTCCCTAATGGCTTATTATTTGAATTTTAGGTGTTCTAGCATTGCATCGTAGTCTATATGGTGTTGAATTGATAAGATATTGTACATTTCTTATTATTTGAAGAGTTGTCAGTAAACTTAAGGCCTTGTATCTATTAATATTTGTATTGTTAATAATATACCTGACTTATTGCAATAAAAAAATATGGAGTTTAAACGAAAAAATCAATAACATGTATTCATGAAAACCTAAAGGTCAGTTCAATAGTAAATTCAATGATGCTTTTGTTAGTATTTTGTACATCTCATTGCCAAATCCAGTTTTCGATAATCTTCCAAACACAAGGTTTTTCATACAAAATGCCCTGTAGGAAGTTCTTTGACTCTTGTTGCCCCTGTCATGAGAACCAAAATCTATTTCCAAACTAATCAATTCATCTTTGCCAACACAATCGCAACTTGTGCCAAAATGAGAGCTTTGGAACAATGGAAAGGTGATTTTTTGTTCTTGAAAAATATGTGTTTCTTATGATAATTTTCCAAGTATAGAGCAATGTGTTTGTCTGAATGATTTTCAATGGCATTCAACATTACGTACAATCAAGTTTGCTCTAGTTTGATAAACAATTAAAATGGTTAGATATTAATTTTAGTGGGATTTTTAGTTGTGTACATTTTAGTCATTTATCCAAATGACCTCAATGAGTAGTCATTTACCCAAATGACATTTTTTACTCATGTATTTTTGGTAAGAAGACCCACAAATGACCTCCATGATTAGTTATTTACTCAAATGACATTTTTTAACTCATGTATTTTTGGTAATAATCATAGGTAAGAGACCCACTTTGAGTAAATGACTAAATATACACAAGTAAAAATCACATTTAAATTAGCACACAACCACTACAAGCATTTGTTAAGAGGGGGGAGGAATGGTAAATGTAATTCACCACTTTGGGCTTCTCACCTTCTAGCCTCTTAAATATACACGAGTGAAAATCCAACTAAAATAAATATCTAACTAATATGGTTCATGAAGGCCTTCAACTTAACATTAAAAATACATGATTGGTTTGTAATTGGGCTAGTCCCACATTGGTAATAATTGTGAGGTAAAGATGACTTATTAGGCACTACACTCACCAAAAGCTTTGTCAATGGAAAAAAAGGCTAGAAGGTGAGGCCATTCACTATTCATCCCCCAACTAGCAAATGCTTGCAATATCTGTGCGCTAAAGTGGGTCCCCTTATCTATGATTATTACCAAAAATACATGAGTAAAAAATGTCGTTTGAGTAAATAATTATTTATTGAGGTCATTTGGGTAAATGACTAAAATATACATGAGTGTGCATTAAAGTGCGTCCCCTTATTTGTGATTATTACCAAAAATACATGATTAAAAAATGTCATTTGAGTAAATAACTACTTGTGAAGGTCATTTGGGTAAATGACTAAAATATACATGAGTGTGCATTAAAGTGCGTCCCCTTGCCTATGATTATTACCAAAAATACATAAGTAAAAAATATCATTTGGATAAGTAATTATTCATAAAAGTCATTTAGGCAAAATGACTAAAATATACATCAATGACCAATTAAAATTAATATCTAATTAAAATTGCATGTGAAAGCCTTCAACTTTATATTCATTGAAATGTTTTTTCTTTCTAATTTAATACACAAGTGAAATGTTTTTTTCTTTCTTCTTCCGAATTCTTTTGGAAGAAAGAAATCTTTAACAGACCTCCAGAATGCTTAATGCCCTGCAGGAACATAGTATTAATTAATTTTTAATCATTGAAAATAAAAATCCAAAGTTGTGGGTGTTATTTAAACAAATAGAGCTTGACAAAAAATTCCAAATAACCTGAATGCACAATCACTAAACCCAAAACCACTTGCTACAATTCAGAAGAATCAAATGTTTGGAGGGCAAAAATAAAAAAAGCCATGAGAAGTATACAATGAAGCGACCAAAGAAGCAGAGAATGGTCACATGCGCAACCACAAAAGGGATCTACACCAGCTAAGAATATATTTCGAACAGTGTGTCCCAACCCATAGAAATGATCGTAGTTGCATTCACCTCAAGCCACTTTGATGATAGAAGTAAAATACACTACAAGCACACAAATTTTTCCTTGCATGAATGGAGCCATGCCAGCACCAACACCCCTCCTATCAGCACAAGACATCAGTGCAACCGTCCAGTGTTGTTGGATCCCAAAGCAATAGAAATTGGCATGACAGATTCCAAAGTAACAGTCAAGTACAAAATGCTTTGTAAGAAGAATGAAGTACTTCCATTCATTAGAAAGTTTTAGTGACTCTTGAGAAATTAGATGCTCTCTAGAAATTAGAAAGAGATTAAATAGCTTGACACCTTAAATGCTAGCAACAAAAAATTTCAAACTCCAACTGCAAGAAAAGTAATTATTCCTTGAAAATGATAGATGCCACGGGAAGAAAAGTAATAATTTATTGAAACTCACAAAAGGCATGGGAAGAAAAATTAATGTCAAAACATGAAGAAAGCACGCTTAGATGGATACCCAATGACCATGCAAGTGGAAATCGCATTCAAACAGCACCTACACTTTGTAATGCATGTTATGGCTGCGCACAAAAGCAAACCACAAAGTGCTGGCAAAGCGCGCTATACAAATGTCACATGGCAATTTTTTTCATTGTCTGCGCACATGAAAATAAATGACAGTTAAAAAATCTACATAATATTACGTTAGTTATTAGATTTTTAAGAAATTTATAATAGAAACAGTGGTTGTTGGGAGTATGAATATTGGTTATTATTACTGTGAAAAGAATTTAAAACTTGTACAAAGTACATACCATTTGGTAGCTATACTAATGTCACATAGCATTTTTTCATTGTTTGCGCACATGAAAATAAATCACAGTTAAAAAACCTACACAATATTAAGTTAGTTATTAGATTTTTAAGAAAATTATAACAGAAACAGTGGAGAGGGAGTATGAATATTAGTTATTATCACGTGAAAAGAATTAAAAACTTGTACAAAGTACATTCCATTTGGTAGATTACTATGGACCTTGCTGCAGCAAAGCTATGTATCATAAAGCTTTTTTATCATCATTAAGGCTTGCAACGCACTTTTTGCTATGCAGTGCATTCACTATCGCAACAAAACAAGTTGAATTGATTAATCTGGTGCAAACTTTCAAGCCATGGAACAGGGGAGATTCAATCTAATTCGCTGAAGTGAATCTCCACCTCTCCGTGCCCTTAAAAGTATGCACCAGATTAGATTGTGTCAAACCTAGCCACCTATGAAGGAAGAAATTGAAGACTTTACTTTACACTTTTAATATTTAGCTTGAAAATTTTGCAATTAGAACTAAAAGCAAGTTACAGAAAGCATTCATAGTACACACCATGATAGAAAGATGCCCAAGTGCATACACCCAGTCAAACGTGTTTATTCAGTAACTTTATATACTTCTTCGAGTTACTAGCATACTGCTCATCCATAATATGAAAAATGATATCATTCTAGGGCACACCATCTTAGTAACTTATCATTTGAAGACGTAATCTAAAAACCAGAATCAATCATAAATACATTTTCAATCATTACAAAATGTGTGAGCGAAAAAAATCCTATCAACTATTCCCACATTAAAGCTCCATGCATCTTAAAACACCCATTCGCATCGATTGAACAAAATTGTGGGGTAGATGTTGCATATATTAAGTGATCGAAACAGTCTCAACATCATAAGCATAGTAGACAACAAACAATTCTGCAAATCTCGAAGAAACCAGGCTAAAAAACTGAACAAGCACAATAATTTCAAAGAAATTTAATTTATACATGACACATATCCATTATATTTAATAGAAAAAGAACTATCGTCCTCCACACCCTGTCAATGTCTCAACCTTCCTCCATCTGATGCAATTCGGTTCACAGGGCTCTCAGCACTGGTGTCCTGTCTATATGACCTCGCTGCTCTGGGGGAGGATTCAAACCCAATCCCTGCACAAAACAAAACCGCCTGACTCCCACAATATTTGGCATCTCCATCCATGCCACTTGGTCGCTGCAAACAAAGCTCCTACAGTGTTTGATCCGGATCCACATGCAGCAGCATCAGGTCACCACTTATCCATCTGTCCTTTTCACCCTCACCTCTGCAAGCTCCTTGATCCAAACCGCACACCATCAGAGGACTTCTCTGCCATCCTAAAACAACGACCCCTCGATCCTTCCTGTGCACCTAGACGCCTTGCAGCACCCTTTGATTGATCTGCATTGGTGAGCTATGTGGTTAGACCAGAAAGAAGGGCTACTGTATCGCCAATGCCATCCATATGATTTTGGACTTTACCCAATATATAAAGTCCCCCACATCTGGCGTCCCATGTGATCTGCCTGCCCCAATATTTCAACATCCAGTCTTCCACTATCTCTGTTTTTTAAGATATAAAATATGTCATTTCCTATACTTAAAATGGACGGTATAGATTCACATAACAATGCACCGCTTGGATTTATACAATGGTCAGCCGCTGGGTTTGTTTCATAGAAAAGAAACACCTATGGCGTAAATTATCATCACATTTACAAGCCACAAAAGAGGAGAGGGGAGGCCAAGCAAGTAAACATACTCATTCACAACTACTCAATCATTATGTTAGTAGGAGGGCCACTTACATCGTGGCATCAACCCCATTGGCATAAGAATCATGGTAAATTGGGGTTAAACCACCACTTTGGACCAATGTTTTAGGTCTCTTGACATTCTACATAACAAAATTTTATATTATTTACTGATTACCAAGGCACATCGAACGAATTGATCAATGTAATATCTAAAATGAAACATGACAGAGCTTTGAGCTTTCATTTTTTATATCTAAGAAAATTTCATCTTTTTAAACCACCAATGCTGCCATGGGTGTCGCAAGAAAAATAATGTCTCGGGATGACGATTCCTCTACAATTCCAAAGTTTCTTTTTCTGAATAGATCCTTCCTATAACATTTAGCAGAGGCTCCATTGCCACAACAGAGAACATATCTACAACTTCTTCAAGGACCTGAACTATATTGAATTCTGTCTCTTCGAGCTGCAGCTTCCCAGCCTCAATTTTACTCACATCTAAGATGGAGTTCAATATCCCTACAGAATAAGTGTGAACATGACGAATAAGTTGTTATACTTTGGAGTGCAAATGAATACTAGTTTTAAGAAAAGGTTATTTTGACAGCTAACAATTCTTGCAATCAAAATTTTGAAAAAGAATCAACATTAGAATTTGTACAACTTTCAAAATAATCTAAAAACTTATGGAGAGAAACTTGACCCAATTTTAAATCAAATCCTTCTAATATACCAATGGAAACTCGGCAAACAATATATGGAACTATAAAGGAACAGAAGAAACTGTGTCCCAGAACATTCTTTTCACAAAATAACATACCAGGATTGCATTTAAAATCATTAACTTCGTTAACTCTAATGCAACCACTGATACAGACTTACCAAGTAAGTTACTTGCACAAGTATTCATCTGCAAGAGGTTGGCCTCCAATTCTGAACCTTCAGCAGCATCGTAACGACAAAGATCAATGAGGCCAATGATAGTTGCAAGAGATGTCCGCAAGTCATGACTTGTTCTTGCAAACACAACACTTTTTTGGTTACTCCTTCTCTCCACTTGCTTTGTTGCCTCAAGTTGTTTAATCAATGCTGCGCAGAGGTGCATTTCTTTGCTCGCAGCTCATGTAAGTAAAAAAATAAAAACACAGGCCACAAAGAACATGGAAACTGCCATAATGCTTAGCAAAATTAATGTTGTGTGGCCCTGTTTCCTCATGTGACCCCAAATTCTTTTGTGTGGATTAATGACAACACATACCTAGACAAGCAAATTGACTTACAAGTCAGTATAATAAAAAGAATTAGATGGAAGATGTAACCATACACAACAGAATCCTATTAGAAGGTAAAAACAAATATCTTGGAGTGTAAAATCACTTGTATTTGTAGAATACACAACTGATTTTCCACATAGTCCTTTCCAACAGATTTCAAGGATTCTATCAAGGAAGAATATTTCCAAGAGTAATTTTGAAAGAAATGTATCTTCCTTTGTAGTTTACGTAAATGTTTGAGTTGTAACCTTTCCAGCAAAGAATGAAGTTCTATACCATAGTAGTTCCAGCAAGATGGATGGGTGTGTTGTCCACTATGTACGACGCACCTTGAATTTTTGCATCAGAGGACCTGAAAGTTTCAATGCCCAATCTTGATATATTCTTTAATTTTCTTTTGAGATGCAATGCTGCTCCTGCCACCACAAGATTGCCTGATTTTGTAGCTTCTAATAGGATGGGTTTATCTAGTTCACCTCCAACATGAAAAGTTATTCCTGTTTGTGCAAGCAAATATCCATCTTTTGTGGCTAAGTACATATCACCACCCAAAAGATCAAAATGTGTTATGAGCTCTGTTAAGATTCTCAAAGGCACTCCTAAAGCTAATACTCCAGAGGGATCTGCAGAAGATGGATCTTTATTAGAAGCCAGTGAAAGGAATAATAGCTCCTTAGACTGATCAAATGCCAAACCCCAAATAGCAAATCCATTCTTACTATAGAGTGCATCTCTAAACCATGTTGTACCCCAAAAAGAAAATGTGCCTGTTGAAATTGCTTCCCCCATCGGTATCCCTGTGATAGCACTAGCTGATTGATGATACCATAGATACTCTTGATGGAAAAAAGTTGCATTCCCTGCATGTATCAAATTGTTGTCTGTATATGTTGTGTTTGCATACAAGATCAACGTCTCATTGAAATCTGAATAGTAAGAGACAAATAATCCATTTTTTCCCATGTATAAAACCTGTGCCATGTGCGGAATAGTTGAATATTCTTGGAAAAGAGCAGGCTTCACCTACAATAACAAGGAAGCACCATTATCACTGGCAAGCCATAATCATAATAAATTGTAGCTCGTTCCAAACTAAAATCACCAGATCAAACTTACGAACCTGATTCTTCAATGTTGAAAATGAAGACATGTTGCCTTTTATTAAAGATGAAGCCATCAACTTAGCTAAATGGATTGTAGATTCACTATTTCCTTTAAGAACTGATGTCGTACATGCTTTCGCATGTGCGAGCAGTTCATCACGGAGAGCATCAGAAACAATGGAAACTGAATGTTCAGCATGTTTTGATGCAAAGAACCATATTATAAGTGTCATTGCTGTGACAACCATGACAAGTAATGCCTGCATCACTCCAATTCAGAAGATAATATCATGTTACTTTGACATATGGTTTAGCATAAATACATTTATCCACTTGTACATTCAAACAAGGGCATCATCCCACACATTTTACCTAGTCAATAAAAAATAGGAATTAGCATGCCATATGTTCCTACAAAATATATTGACTAACACTTACACATAATCCTCATAATAAAATGCAAACTACACACAATGCATCCATCTTTGGTGAACATGAATTTGACTTTAGTGCATATATATTTTATGAATTTGGATGTAGTCCTGAATTCAATTTGAACTTCTAATGCTAAATGATTATCTTATAAGGTATTTTTATTATAATTTAAATCCATGTGCAATTGAAATATTTCAGCCATAACCATAGAGTCAAGATCCCGCAAATATACAATAATCATGTACTATCCTATTTACAAACAAAATCATAGCTACCAGGACAAGATATTTTGGTTAATCTCGAATACTTAGTTGACTAGAGCAACAATATCTCCTAAAAAACAGCCCTTTCATTTGGAGAAGGATACTTAGGTAACTTTTCCTAAGATTTTTCGTTTGTAAATTTTGTAAAGACTTTGCTACTTCAAATTCACAAGATAAGCCATGTTGCTGGATGCTACTGAAATCCAACATACAAGGCTCAAATTTAGTTGCAAGATACAACAATTAGCTGCAGCATACATCCAATATGCAGAATTAGAATGTGTGAATGTGCAAACACCTTCTATACCCATGTGAATTACAATTACAGCCATTTTTTCAAATACAAATGCTTAAAAGAGCTGTTCCACTCCAAGACATCATTCATTCCATGACAATTACCATGACCAACAAGAAAGGAAATGGGTTCAAATGTACATGCAAATAAGAATACTCAAAACACAAGAATTTACCCTGGACAAACCCGTCTATAAAAACGCCAATATGGAAATGAATGCCTCTTGGGATTAGTATCATGCTCAATACAATCTCAAAGTGGGCATGGCTCTAATGGAGCAAGATTGAAGTGCAATTCCTCTATGGAATCAATACTTGCCTCTCCTGCAATGGACTACAACTCCTCTTGGATAAGACTCCTATCCAATGCTTCCTTTCAGCTCTTATAAGCCTTGCCTTATGCCTTCACCTTAATGGATGGGCATTGGAAATGAAAAGACACCTTTTAGTCTTCTCAAATCACATTAAGATGATGAAAAGGGGAGTACATCAAAATTGTAAATCAAGAGAGGTCATCAAAGAGGAAACTTATCTCTATGGTTGGTCACATCCATCCTATAACCTTTAACCTAACTAGTTGATGTCGTACTGCTACGGTTACAAGGTTTGGGTAAGCCGGTATCATGTTTCTTTGCCCGAGTACGGCTTGCATATGACCATACTATATATATATATATATATATATATATATATATATATTTGCCCGAGTACGGCTTGCGTATGACCATACTATATATATATATATATAGCCAAATAAGCAAAATTAACCACATAATATGCATAGAGGGAAAAAGTAAGTTAAACAAAAACAAAACAATTGAAAACACTACTAATGATTCAATATCATGTGTCTTCATATTCAGTGGTTGAACTTAGAACAAGTACATAGTGCAAATGTATACACAAAAATCAAAATAAATCAGCATATTCATTATATTCATATTGCTCTTCATTGAGAGCATCAAAACCATCATGTGGTTCATTAAAGCCATGAGCGGTAGCAGTGCCACTCCCACTAGCTCTACTATGCAAATCTTGCAAAAAACGCTCTAGCTCCGTGTTGAGCAATGGAAGGTGGCAATGGAAAAATCTAGGTTAGGATGCTCTACACCTAAATCTCAACACTTCATTGCCCCTTGCTTGTACTCATTCTACTTATGTGATAGAAGGCATAGGTTGGAATGCACATAGACCAAATCCTTTACATTTTTCGCTGACAACTTGTTGCATTTAACTGAGTGGATAAAGTTGTATGCACCCCAATTCTGCTCAGTTGAAGAGGAACTTGCAGCCTATTGAGGCAAGCCACAAAGTCAATGCAAAATTAAAATTTATAAAAGTCAAAAGTCAAAATGAAACATCGAAAGAAAAGTCAAATAGTTAAAAAAAATTGGAGGTGGTTGGAAGCTTTCCCGTGGAGGTACCACCACACATGAACATCTTTGTATTTGTCTCGAAGAGTGCTAAGAGTGTGACTTGTGGAGGCTATGACATTATCAAACCCTCCCATAACTATGTCTTCTACTTCTAGATTGGGGAAGAGTCAAGGAATGTTGCCCTCTACCCATCACTAAACACAACATAACTATATGGTGGGACACTCCTGGGCAAAGAAAGGATTTCAATGTTGTATTTTGGAGTCAAGGCAAAGGTAAAAAGATACAATGGGGTGGTCATTTAGTTCCACCTATCAATGAAATTTTATTGCACTTGCTTGAAGAAGCTCTTCATAGAATCTTGCTCTTTGGCATTTATTATGGACTTAATCTTCTCAATTATTGAGTCAATTCCATCATAAATCTCACCTAAACATGGATGATCCATATCAACAAATTTGAGCATACTCAAGATGGGTGTGATAAAACTAAAAAAGTAATTAACATGATCCCACTATCTGTCATTGAGGATCAGCCCTTTCACTTTTGTGGCTCTCTTAGTGTTTAAATGCCTCCATACACACCAAAGGTTGTGTTGACAATTTTGCCCCCCACAGGGCAAATTGTCACCCCTACTATTCGGAACTTTGCTATGGTGCCAAGTTTGTCTTGTGAATCAGTTTTGGGGTCCTTAAATGAGCATTTACAACCAACCAAGTGGCCATCTACAGCCAGGTGAATTTTAGTTATACAGAGGTTTCCAAAGAGCTTGCTTGATTACAGTCAAATGTGCAAATACAGCCAAGACATACAAGCTGTAAGTTTATTTAGTCTTCCCAAGAATTTTTTCAGGCTATAAGAGGTGGACTATTTCTTCGGACATTTTGTCCGAGAGAAAGAGCTCTCAAAGGAATGTGTAAAAGTCCGAAAAACTGACTAAGTGGCAGTTGTTCAAAGCTTATTTTCTTCGGACTTTTTGTCTAAAAGAAAAAGGGGAAAAGCACAGTTGAGAAGACCCTAAGGACAACTGCCCTTCGAGAAGGTCCAATTCAAAAGTCCCGAAGGATATGTAACCCTTCGGGTTGGTTCACTTTATGGTTTTCAAGTAAAGTCAAAAGTTCTGAAGGACAGTTTCAAAAAGCCCGGGTGCCCTTCAAAAGTTCTGAAGGACACTTTTGAATGCAAACATACCCTTGCGGAGGGCACTTGGTCAGTGGCAGGGCCCTTTCAAAAGTTTCGAAAGGCACTTTTGAGGAAAAGAAGCCCTTGCGGAGGGCACTTGGTCAGCGACCTTTACAATTCTCTCGAAGGGCACTTTTGGAAGAACATCCCCTTGTGGGGGCACCAAAGCCAAAGACAGGACCAAATCAAAAACCCGAAGGGCATTTTTGGGAAGCAGAAGCCCTTGTGGAGGGCACCTTCATAAAAGCAAAGACACAAACGGAAAAAAATTTCCTTCAGACTTTTTGTCTAAAGGAATTCCTTCGAACAAAAAGTCTGAAGGAATTCGAGAGGACAAAACCCTGATAGAAATAAAAAACAAAAGCAAAGGAAATGAGAAAATTTAAGGAAATCCTTCGGAATAATTGTCAAACAGGAAATCGTGGAAATATGAAGTCAAAAAAAGTTCGAAGAAAACCAAAGGGCAAGACATAAGAGCCTAAAAGAATAAATTTGGGAAAATTGGCAAGGAAATGAATTCCTTCAGACTTTTTATCCGAAGGAATTCATTCGACAAAAATTCCGAAGGAATTCGAGAGGACAAAAATCCCAATATAAAAGACAAGGGCATAAGCAAAGGCCAAAAAAGTTAAGGAAATGCCAAGCCCGGGAAAGAGAAGAAACAAAGAGTCCTTCGGACAATTTGTCTAAAGGATAAAAACTAAAACAAAGCCCGAATCCTGAATTAAAGCTTAACACGGGAAAAGCCAGAGACAACACGAAGTGAACTGAGCATGATCAATAGCATGAATAGAGACGTAAGCACAAACATGATTGAACCAGCATGAACATCGAATAAAACAAATGCAGAATAAAGACAAAGACAAGATAAACAAAGATCATGCACAAACTAACATGAGTGACTCCAATGAAGTGAACGCGTTTAAGAAAGCAAGCATGCTTCAGTTTTGAAAATAGAGTTGTTTTGCATGATGAAGGGCAAAGCGTTGACCGTTTCAAACAACCGAAAATTCCATGCACGCACTCTCGTTTGTCTAAAAGCTTGAAACGTTCTAGCGGTTCAAATGTAATTATTAATTTGGCATTTGCATTGATTTCATGCAAAGGGGAGACTTTCAAACGTTCCACCAGTTCGAATGGATTTGACTACTCTTGTTTTGGAGTTGAATGGTTTTCAAGTCAAGACATCTATTCGTAGATTTCATGCATCCAAAGCTTGTCTTCTTCTTCTTCTTTTTCAACACCAAGGATTCTTCATGCAAGACAGCCACGTAGAAGTCAAGGAAAGACAAATTTGGAAGACTCATGCAGCTCAATTTGGACTTGGGATAATGAAGAGTTAACTTTCTCTCCTATTTCCAATGCCAATCTCTTGGATTTTTATAATTTTTTATATTAATGGCTTTTCAGCCTTGTAAAAAGGATCCATCTCTTGGTAAGACCAGACTCTACCGTTGGTGAGTTGTGTAACCACTTTAATCAATAGGACTGTACTTTCAGATTTCAAGTGCTGGCATAGTGTACATTCGTTCAACAATTTGCATACGTGGTAGATTTCTCTCCCTTCCCAAATTTTGATTCGTACCTAGTTGCTAGCTTATCATGTTATACAGGTCATGTTCAGTGTTTTATGTTTGTTGCTAAAGCTGTAAATGGATGTTAGGTGGCTGCAAAGTGTCTTGTATAAGACCTCTCTCCATCGTTTTCCCTCATGTTTTTTGTCATTGGATCGAACCTTCTCATGCAATACTTATGCATAGTGATCAATTGAAATCAAAGGTCTTCTTTTTCCCTTGTTTAATTAAATGTTCAAGGTTCCAAGTAGAGTGGATCAAACATTCCGGTGTATCACCGTCACTAGGTAGGATTTTCCCTTCAAGTTTCTTTCTCCCTTTTCCATGGTAGTCCGCAACGCAGAGTAGAGATTTGCATTGAGACATCTTACAAGAACCAGCTCTTTGGAGGTTATTCTCACCATTGAGGCATCCACCCTCGTGAGAAGATCCAATTGTTTCAACTGGAGAGAGGATTAGCCATTTCAGCATATCTTCGTTTCAGGGTGCAACTCCAAGTTGACAACAAGTTGTTGATAATTATGTTTCTCAATGCCTCTCGCACCTTCACAAATTGCCTCAAGACAATTTCCTGTGAGGCAGATCACATCTCAACAACCTAATAAGAAATTAAAACAAATTAATTTTAAAAAGTTCAAACTTATACAGATTTAAATGAAAATTCTATATTAATGATTAAAAGAAATATAGTTACCTTCAAAATTGCAACTACGAGGAGGACCTAGAAATACCTTGGGACATACGATGGTTGTTGATGAATATTTGGATCTCACTAGCCTCTTCATACATCTGCTTGATCATGTCAATTTTGGTGTCCAAATTTCGTAACATTAGGTTAAGAAAATGAACGACACAAGGTGTCCAAAATATATGCTTGTACCTTGCCTCAACCAACATCTCCATAGCATTGTAGTTTTCATCATTGTCTATTATAACTTGGACAACATTTTGAAGGCCCACCACCTTAATGGATGTTATGAGGATGTTAGCAATGAAGTGTGCATCTTTCACCTTCCCCTCACAATCAACAACCCTCAGAAACATTTCCCCTTTAGGGCACACTACAGCCAGATTAATCAAATGGTCTGATCACTATTTCTTTTCATCCATCGGAAATGATGAACACCCCTGTTACAAATCATGAATCCCTAATAAGCTGCAATTAATCATGAACATGTTTGTTTTTTCTTTTTCCAATAAGGTGGTGTGCACTGTTTCATACCCTAGGTTGGTAAACCCTTTAGGGGATTCATTGATAATTCTCACCATACCTCTCTAGTGTGGTGGTCTAACAAAATTAAATGGCAGCCCACATGCATAAATCTTAGCAACTACATTTGCCACATCTGAATGGAGAAATTTGAAATTCCTCGAATTTAAATGAACAATATAAAATTCGTTTAAATTCGCCATTAAATTCATATGGTTCTAATAGTGTAACGTCTCCAAATTGGGACAATGATGAAAAAAAGGGTTTTCCAACAAACCTTTAACAAACCCAAACAAAACTGAATTCTGAAAATTTAATACCAGCCAACCCTAGAGCTGAATATACATCACTAAACTGAAAATCTCACACTTTCAAATGTTCAAAAACAAATGTGAAAATACCTTATGAGATTTAGCCCACAATGGCTCACACTGAAAGAGGAAAGGGAGCTAAATGGATGTGTTTATCCCTCCAAGTTGCCAACACCCCCCAACGCTGATTTAAATATCCACTTCCTGTCACCAAATCCAGTCCAACAAACTCTCTACAATTGAAGATAAATTATAGACAAATGCCAGCATGCATATTATGTCAAAATTGGTCAATATTAGGGCCTAAAACATGATCAATTTTTCCCACAACCAAGTTGCCACATATAGGAATAAATATCATGTAATAACTTCAAAATTCTGACTTGTATTCATGCCAAAAACCGCTGGAAAAATGTTCTAAAATTCACAAATATTACGAATAATTAATGGCCTCTTGTTTAGGGCCAAACACGGCACCCTAAACTCTTGCACACCTTCCACAAATGAATCGACCCACTCAGAAAATTAGGGCAGCATTTTTAGAATGAAACCCTAGTCTTTCCCTTTCAAATCCCTTCAAACCCTTATGATAAATTGCCACAAAAATAAAAAATAGTATAACAATTTGTACCTTGTCAAATGGAGTCTAAAAACCCTCCGAAGATGCTCAATTTCTTTTCCAACTGATTTGCCCTACCTCATAAAAATATAAGAAATAAATCAGATTATTTTAGTCATCAAAAATCCTCAAAATGGCCTCCAAATGACTCCTAGGACAAGTCGTTCAAGCTGGAAAAATAGTATAAAATATTTGCAATATTTTATACTCCGCGAACACTCCAAATCAGCCTCAAAATCCCCAAGATCTGCCCTCCAATCAAGTCGCCATAGCTGGAAAATTAAATAGAATTTTGTGCAACCCTCCTTGGCTCCAACGACCCCTCCAAGTGGCTTGCCCAACTCCCTAGGCAAGTCACCACACCCTAGAATGATCTTCCATACCAAGAGCAAGCTCTCAAGATAATTCACCACTTTCCAAAACCAATAAAATTATCAAAACCTAGCTTCCAATAGGGTTTGCAATATTTCTTCAATAAAGGTGGTGTCCAAAAACACCTTTGTAGATCCACTTGCATGTATAAATGTAATTTTGAAGCTTACTTACAACTCTTGAATAGAGTTGTCCAAATAGAAAGAATGGAGGTCTCCGTCCCCAAACCCTTGTCACACTTCTTGAAAGTTTTTATCCTTAAATTGTGGTAATCAAGATTGACATACTTGATCAAAATTTTCAAATCAATATTCCACATATCATTCACAAGATTCCTTCTTTGCTTTTATAGCCAACCTTCAAGGGTGGCGCCCAAGTTGGAGGGTGGTATCCTTTCAAAACATAAGCACTTTATCTTTTTTTAAACTCATATTTTTGAGTGTTTATGCTCCCATGACCCCAAGTGAACATAAGATAAAAAGTACCTTTTTGTAAACTCAATTGAAAATTACAACACTTAAAGTACTTTTTAACCTTTTTATACAAAGGTTAGCCCCCGTCTATGTTCCCTTTTCTTCCTTCCCTTAGCTTTGTGGGAACAACCAAGCTAAGCACTCCAAAAACAAACTATGCCAAAAGGGGGGACATCACAAATAGCGAATTTAATAAAATATCGTGAAAACATTGATATTCACAATTTTCAGGGTTGGATTTCCGTTTTGTTGGTCGCCATTGCCCGCTAGTCCTCATTTTGCAAATGTAAAGTAAAAATGCACCCTGCAAGACTGTAGTCGTTTCTCTGTGTGTGAAGCATTCCGCTGTAGAACTGTGAACTGTGAAGTAGAATAGTTGAAGCCTAGGCAAAGACCTTCAAAAATAGAATAGACTCCAGTCTCCAACTAAGTAAAACATGCAAACTGCGAAGAACAAATCTTGACAGACAAGTCATGATGGAGGCCGTGGGTTGGTATATTTTTAAAAATAAGTATATTTCTATCAGCCAAATTTAATCACGAGTTTTATCTCAGATTTTTCAGTTCTGAATCCAAATTTTATCCTCGACAAATTCGAATGCGGTGACTTAGGTGCAAATACAACGCCCAACATGTTGCTTGGCTATTTCCCTATATTCATTATGAAATGACCTTTCCAATGGACCTACACTTTTGTTCTTTTGTGAGTACGAGGTAAATCTTTTTCCTTTTAAGGGTCCGAGATGGAGAATCGGGTGGCTTGCTAGATTTAGATCATTTCTCTGTCAAAGGATGCTTTGGTTTTAGGTAAATTGCTGCATCTACTTCATCTTGCTCTTTGATGTATCTGAAGATATTTGGTGATGGCAACCCGTTTCCATTCGGCATCAGCTATGGACTTTAGATGTTAATCAAGTGTTACTAAGCTATGAAGTATTGTTGTTAGGTTGATTTATTTGATTTATCACAAATATTATCATTAATGTATATGCCTTTGAATTACAGCAATGGTCACGCCACAAATATCCCTGTATTTCAGTATTTGTGGTGAGATTGTTATAAATTTGATGCAACTAAGTTATGTGGCTTTCTAATCAATTATGACGCAGGTTGACGTGGGGTTGTTTAAGGGGGTCTATAGACCTTAGATATAGACACGTGACTGAAGATGATTTTTTTTACTATAAAATAAATAGATAATATATGGTTTAATGTTTTATCATGTTTATATTTGAGCATTTTTTAATGTCCCAAGTTCTTGGACACATTTGTTTCATGCTTCAGGGGGCAGTAAGCAGATCCATTGATGGCCATTTGTACTAGGAATGGGGGCATCTCTTCAACCCCATTTTCCATTCTTGCACACTAGTGGGCATTAATATCTAAATTATATTAAAAAAATTCAAACGATGCTCAATCTGAACCTATGTTCCGTGGGGATGTGTCCCCCTTAGAGGGTACTCAATGCTACATAGATAAACAAAACATTGATACCCTTCAAAATGAAAAAATATATATAGAGAGAGAAACTATTAACATAATCTCAAGAAATGAAAATGAAGTTTAGAGGAAGCATATGAATGCTTTAATTGCAAACAAAATGAAATTGTTGGAACCATAGATCAGCTTGAAATTAAATTTAAGTCAGCTTTTGATGTAACAGCAGCATTCAAAACTGCAATTATGAGCAGTGAACCAGAGGTTTTAATGTTTGGATTATGGTGCAGTTTACAGTGGTGTGGTTTTTCTGGCTTCTGAAAACAGGGACTTTTTCCTGAAACAATTCAAAACAAATTATCTACCAAGTGCAAGTTTTCAATTGAAAGGTCGAAGAGCCAGTAAAACTGAAGTTTTTCAGGTTAGATAAAAAAACCATTTGATTTTTGAGCATTTGAAGCATTCCATATAATTAACAGACACAAAAAAATCCATAAGGACAGCCAAGAAAACAACAAAAAGGACCTCTGGAATAGATGATTTAACTTTACCTCTATTTAGTCATGAAATCCAATATGACATGGGTTTACATGGGGTTGTTTAAGGGCGGCTATACTCCATAGACACAGACTTGTAGCTAATGATGATCATTCCTTCTATGAAACAAATCAAGAATATTCTATGATTAAATCTCTTAATTTATATGTTTATTTATAAGCTATTTTTTGTTAGTTAAAAGTATGTTCGAAAAGCTTACATAGAGCCAAAGATGGTATCAACAAAAAAAAAGTGAGGGGCAATAACTAGAAATTCAGTCATCCAAAACGATATAGATCAGGAGTAAACCGCCAAAGTGATACTAATAAAAACTTGGTGAAGACTCGTGATTCATGCATTAAGCCCCAAACTATGCAAAGTACCCACCAATGAACAATAATCACCACCATGAGCAGAATATAATTAACAGTGACACTTGATGTCACCACATGAAGCTAAAGCCTAATTAATCATGATGTTCATACTGTCTAAGCTTCTCAATTCCCGATGCAGATCTAACAGACCAACTCTGAATGAGAGACTAAAACCTTATTATTTGGTGAAGACAAGCTCATTTGTTTCATGCATTATGCCCTAAACTATGCAAAGGACCCGCCAGTGAGCAATAATCACAACCATTAGCAGAATCAATAATTAACAACACTGACACTTGATATCACCACATGAAGCTAAAGCCTAATCAATCATGATGCCCAGACTGCCTAGGCTCTTCACCTCATGATGCAGTTCTAACAGACCAACTCTCAATGAGAGACTAACACCTTATTCCATGTTTACCTATCATTGTTGTATGCCCTTTAAATAATTCTCAAAGGTGTTGAAATATACCACCCTCTCATAATTCAATAATTGGTAGTTGATTGTGGTGTTAGAGGAGATAATATCCTTTTGTGATCGGTTAGTCCAGCAAAATCTCTTTTCAACAAATCAAAAGAAAAGGTTGCCATGTAGCAGATCATTTCGCAAACCTTGGTGTTGGTTTTCTAAGACTTCAGGAAAATGTCATTAAAGTGGTGGATTCAAGTAATATAAACCCCCAAGGCATAACACTGTTGAATCTTCATCATACTTCTCTCAACTGCAACAAAAATTCCCACACCAACAATGAAGAGAGATGTATTGGGATTAATGATGCAGATTATTTTTGTAAGGCAACAACCTTGTTAGATCTCTAGCTAAAACACTCTAATAGAATAAAGGAAATGAGGGTTTTATCAATATTGACTTTCTCTCACATGTTATTATTATCAGCATGGGTTCAAGACAATTCTCTTGTATTGGCATGATCTTAAGCCACATGGTGAAGTCTAACATATTTGCTTGGTGGTTGTGAGAGCTCAAAGCAGAATTTAAAGAGCAGCGTTCAGTTCCCTTTGGGCATTGCTCATCTGTGTTGTTGGTTAGAATAGGACTATATATACTGTTGTTGAGTGCTGCCATTTCTGTAAGAGGTTGCGTGGGTATTCCCCTTTTGTATGTTTTGTGGTATTGTGGATCTGTTCGCATTGAGACCTGTGATTGTGGCCAGGACTATTGGCTACAATTGGAGAGGTTTTGTTGAATGTAGTAGAGGAAATTGGAGCTTAACAGAAAGTGTTTGAAAGAGAAATTTCCGGTGTTACGCGGGGACATGTCCCCTAGATTTTGGTGATGTCCTGGGCTTTTCAAGGCCGGGGGTGAAGAGGGGACGTCTCCAAATTGTTTAATTTCAAGTTTTCTGAAACGTTTACTGTAAAACAGAACCCCCCTCCACCATGCCTTCCAGAAAAAGCGATTATTTTGACAAAAATATTTAAACGTAATCCCAAAAGTACCCTGAAAAACTTTAAATTAAGTTTAGACCCTCAAATTTCACTAATTAAAGTTACAATATTAATTTTTATATATTATTTTAATAGCCATCCTCAAAATCTGGGAAATTTATTGCAGTCCCAGAAACCACGACCCCTGGTCCCCAAGACTCAGGTCACAATGGAAATTTCCTGTGGTTCCTTTGTTGTTTCAAACTTTCAAGCCCGTGTCAGTAAAAAAAAGGCATTTTCTCCAGCTTACTCTGATCCTTTCAAAGACTTAGAAGGATCTCTAACAGCTGCCATCCTCAAGTTGCATCTCCTAGGATGACTCCAACTGGTGGAAGGTGTTCAGTTCTTTATAAAGGTTAGGGCAGAAGTTTGGTCGCAACAGAAAATCATTGAGTCAATGAATCTCCTAGGAAGTTAATCGCTATAGAATTTGGGCGAAAAGGGCTCATCGGACATCTATTCTAGACACTAACAAAGGTCTTAAAACTGAAGGTAGTTCAAAATATAGTTTAGAGGTTTGTGACTGAAACCAGTCAATTGCCTTTGGTCTTTATCTGAGGTCACAGACAATGGGATAGCTTGTGACAGAGCTCATATGTTAGTAAAATAATATTTAGGTATTATCGCTGTTGAAAAAAGTACGAATCCTGATCTGAACAATATTTTTTAAGATTCTTGTTTTAAACAAAGACACTGATCCTAGGCATTGGTCAAGCCCAAAAGTCACTATCGGTGACCCGTGAATTGAGTCAATGTCTTGACTCTTTAGATCTTGACAAGCTATGTGATGAATTTAACCAGTATTTGATAGGAAGAACAGTATTGTAACTCAAAATTAGCTATTGCTTTGACAGTCTAATTAAATGTGTGAGGGTTCCAAACATTGTTGGTGTCCATCTAAGAGGAACAATTAATGCTTCTGCTATATCCAACAGGCCTAATGCTGATGCTTTGATTGATAGAGATTCTCATCATAGCTATACAAACAAAACCATTGCTATTAGGACAAGATAGTTTTGTTAAGGTTGAATGCTTAGTTGATTAGGACAATAAAATTGCCCAACAAACAACCCTTTCATTTGTGCAAGATTATCTATGTTAAGGATTTGAACTCTATCAATCCAGTTTGAAGACAAAGTATTATAGAGACCTTATTTTCTACATGTTTGATATGATAATTATAAGTACAGTCCAATTCAACATAGTTACAAGGTTCATCTCAAGCAAGGAATAGTTTAACCAAAGCCTTGTGTTAGTAGGGGATTGTGAATGTTGTCTTGCAAGAATTTTGTAATATTATAGCTGTGATACATGCATATTTTGTACAAGATATTGTAAATGGATAAGACAAATGGAGGGTTTTATGCCTACTAGGAAGTGAAAGAAGAAGAAATGGAGAGCCAAGAAGATGAAGAGTTGAGATGACTTTACAAATATCGTATAAGTTGCACGGAAAAGTTATTATTGATAGAGTTGTATTTCTTGTTGAAAGATATAAGTAAATAGTTAAACCCTGATGTATCACAAGTTTCTGTTATGAGTTGATCCAAAATATGGATCTAATGTGCTAGTTATACTTGCTAGATGTTACCACTATTCCCAATGTACGTAACTCATGCTTGTAAGACACTTCATGTTAAAACATCAGCTTGGATAATTTGCAATGGCAGAGTCAGTATGGGGATGATCCAAACATCTTCAAAATAATTAAACCAGTAATTTATAGCTCTTGAATTGGAGGGGTTTGCGACAGATAGTGGAACCGCCCTTATATCAAGTGGCGGTTGGGCAACTGCCCTGGCAATTGCATAACCACCGGTCTACATAGGCTGGAGGTTTTGCCACCATACAAAACACGGGCATGGAAACGGTTGCAAGCATTTCCTTTGCTCAACAACAGTTTGTTTAAACTTCTTGGCGGGTGGTTATGCAACCGCCGGTCTACATAGACAGGAGGTTTTGCCACCATACAAAACACGGGTAGGGGAATGGTTGCAAACATTTCCTCTACTCAACAATGGTTCGTTTGAACTTCTTGGTGGATGCCAAAGTAAGAGGGCATAAATGCAAACCTGGTGGAAGAAGACATTAGAAAAATTAGCGAGGAGTTATGAAGTTGGATTCACATTGCAATATGCAAGTTTGAGTTGTTGCTCATATCTCATTATTCCTAGCTTTTAATGGTTGTTTACAATGTTGGTTTATTTTGTGAAGGCTTGTGAGAGTGCAAAGCAACTAGGTACAAGTTTGGAAAGTCTAGTAATTGGTAGCTCTATCCATGAAAGGCTAGAAGTGGAAGTAACTTATACATTTGAGGATGGCATAGCGAAAGGAGACTGCAATTGCCTCACCCAATAAAGTTTTTCCCACACCGAGTTTCTACAAGTCAATTTGTGTGGGTAACTTGTGCTTTGGTGTTTTCTTCATGCTTCTCTTTATGTTTAGAATTCTATACATTTCCATTATAACACACTACATCTTTGTTTTACCAAGAAAACTAGTCTAGAACATTCATTCTTCAATCACTCGTTTGACTTAGGAGTATACTATCTGTGTTGGTGAAGCTTAGTGTGGAATATCCATCTAGTTTATGGATCAAATTGGAATCAAAGCTACTTTAGTATCAGTGTTATTATGTAGTTTTGTGTGAGCACATTGCAGCTTATATCCATCACTAGAGCAAGCAGTCATATTGGTAAAGGTATCTTAGTTCCCTTTGAAAAAGACATTTCCACAAGCAAGTGGAAGCAAGAGACTAGGAGTATGGACCATGTTGATGAAAAATATGCTTGTACAACAAAAAAGAGATTTATCAAGCTTGAAGGAGAGGCTAACATCTCTCATTCTATGAGCAAGCTTGATCGGTTGGAGTCCACGATGAGGATTCTCGTGGAGAAACTTAGTGTTTCTACAGAGGTGCTAAAAGCAAACAAGGAGGGCACTCCCAAACATGAGAAGTGGAGGAATAACTCCGTGCCAACCAAGCTCCACCTCCGTTCAAGGCTGAAAGCAAAAATAGAGATTCAACCATATGATAGAGATGTGAATGCAGAGAAGTTAGACCATTGACTAGCTCAACTTGAGGTATATTCTAGTTTGCATCAGAATAATGAGAGCCAACAAATTTCTTTTGCAAGGTTAAAATTAACCAATCACACTTTAACTTGGTTTAAGAGTTATTGGTTGTTAAGAAGCTTCCTCATATTACCAGTGGGATGATTTTAAAAAAATTAAAACTGGCGCAGTTCTATCATATTTGTTATGAGGAAGAGAGGTCCATGTATTGGCGATATCTTAAGCAGAGGCAAGGCAAACCCTGCAAAAGTACTCAAGTGAGTTCCAAGAAGGTTGTCCAAATGGGCAAAGATATAGTAGACCATGACATCTTGATGAAGTATATTGATGGACTCCATAGCCATTTGAGGAGACTTGTTCTTTTGGCCAAGCCTATGGATGTAGATGAGGCTTGTTCCCAAGCTCATTACTTAGAGATGGACAAGAAGAAGGCTCCATTTGCCACTCAAAACACTTCCAAACAACAAGGTAGCTCCAAGCAAAAGAGTAAAGGTAAACAAAAAGGTAAGAGTAATGCTACTTCCGTTTATAAAAAGGATACTAAAAGGCATTGTGGGCATTGTGATGTTGATAGTCATTCCAAGGATCAATCTTGGAATCTACATTCAGAATTGCATTCATTCAAGAACAAGAACAATACGGCTATGCCCTGTCTCCAAGGTGAGAACATTGGTCGTAGCTCCGATGTGGATGACACTTTGTGTTGTACCTCCATCAATAGAGAGGTATCTTTGGGTGGCAGTAGTGCTCAAGAGAGTGAAATTTCTAAGCTTTTCCATATTAAGTTTCAGATGAAAAAACAAAATTAGATGCTCTTTTTTATAATTGTCCACAAGAAAATTTGATAAGCAAGGAGTTAGTAGACAAATTGAAGGTGAAGACTTACAATCATCCAAGCCCATATTCTATGGGTTAGGTGAAGAAAGGTGTAGACATCAAGATGACCAAGCAATGTAAGGATCAATTTGGTATTAATGCAAATTTCACTGATGAAGTTATAGAGGATATGGTGCCTCTTGATGTGTGGTGTAGTGTTTGGCAACCCTTGTATAATTGAGATGCTATCTTTGTAGACACCTAAATCTGGCCACCAATGACTTCCAATTAGGGTTTTGACTAGTTTTCACTTAAAACGCACAATTTAGTCTAAAAACACATACTAAATAATGTAAAACTAATATATTCAAGTGCCAATTTTGGCCAAGGTATCCCTAAATGGAGCAATGCAATTTATGGGTCAGCTAACTTTGATCAGATTATTTCACGTTAAAATGTCAATTTTGCACCTATGTGCTATGGATTATTCTTTCCTATCAAATCTCTTGCACAAGATACATGCCTTTGTTATTTGCTATTGGTAACATCTTAAATGAGAATACGGTTCCAATGCAAGACATTTTGATCAATTTGAGTAATTTGTGCACAAAGTGTTTAAGTATGCTTAAGAGCTAATTAACCCAAATCAAGGCCTAATTAAGAATTCCATGGAAACTTGTTGAAAACTTATTTTTGAAAATAGATATTGAATATCTGCATCATCAAGTGACCTCCTTTCTTCGAAAAACATCTCAAGGCCATCATTGCCACAAATATCAAGATTCATGCCTCCCATGCCTCATCAAAGCCCTCTATGCCTCTTAATTGCTCATTTATCCCAAATATTGATGAGTCTATTTATGGATTTTAATTACATAATTGGATTAATCCTATTGTGGATTAATCATTAGCCACACATCTCAATCTTGAGATCAACCGTTCAGGTTGATTCTGATCAATCTCAAAAATCTATAAATAGAGTGGCCATGAACATCATTTATAAGCTATTTTGGTGCAAAGTTATAATGCACAAATATCTTCAAGGAGCCATTGCAATTAGTGTTACCATGACAAATTAATTCCAAGCCAAGTCAAGTTAAGCCAAGCCACAAGCCAAAGGTGTCAAGAAGAGATGAAGATAGCCAAGCTTCCATTGCCAAAGACTACATGAGCACAAGCCGAACAAGCCACTACAACAAAAAATTTGGAGCATTCAAAAAAGATGAAAGAGGTTTCTTTTGCATTTTAGTTGTGTGTTTCATTCATGTTTGTTAACTAAGCTCTCCCTAATGTCTAGGTCTAGAGATGTTATGCTAGTTAGCGTGTTTCTTTCATTTTGGAACTAACACTAACCATCCTCTTTTGAGTCAAATTCTTAGATTCACAATCTTCATGAAGAGAGCCAACCATTATCGTTCGGTGAAAGATGGCAAGAGCTACATCATTTCAGCCTACAATGTTGATTCTAAAATGTCTTTTGTAAGTGTCTCTGGAGCTTAAAGGCTTATTAATGCAAGTGAAAAGTTTGCTTTTCTTCTTTTGAATGATATTCAAGATAAAGAAGTGGTTACACAAAAATTCTTGTAACATGTTTACTAACAAAGAGCAAAAGCATATGAGAGAGTTGGTACAACAATTCAAGGAGGTTTCTCATGAGGCCATAGGGTTGCCACTAATGAGGCCTATTAAGCACAAAATTCAGTTGCTATTGAATAGTCCCATTTCAAATCTTGGGTTGTATAAGCAGTCCTTGAAGGATGCCAATGAGGTAAAATGGCAGTTACAAACTACAATAATTAATTAAGGTGTTATCCATCCTAGTACTTTTTCATGTGGTTCTCCTATTGTTTTAGTATCTAAGAAAGATTGTTTATGGAGAATGTGTGTTGATTATAAAGCAGTTATCAAAATAACCATCAAGAATATGTATCCTCTTCCACGGATTGATGATCTTCTTGATCAACTTTAGCTGCCAAGTATTTTACTAAGCTTGATTTGAAATTCGGGTATCACCAAGTGAGAATTAAAGAAGAGGACATTTGAAAAACGACATTCACGACCAAGCAAGGGTTGTATGAATGGTTGGTTCTATTGTATGGGCTATGCAATGCACCGACTACCTTCATACGGTTGATGAATGAGGTAACAAGGCCATTTATTAATTCCTTTGTTATTGTGTATTTGGATGATACTCTTTTTTTTTAAAAAATTAATGAACATATTGATCATTAAAACAAGTTTTGCAAGTTTTGAAAGAACAAGTTAGTGTTGGACAAGAAGAAATGTGAGTTTTCTCAATAATCACTTGTCTTCTTGGGACATGTGTTTAGAGATGGGGAATTGACGATTGATCCGGTGAAGGTAGAGGCCATCATGAATTAGCCAAAACTTTCTAAAGTGACCAAAACAAGGAGCTTTGTCGATGCAATTCAGTATTTGAAGAAATTCATCAAGAATTTGTTTTTTATAATTGCACCTTTGCATGCAATGACATCATGTGGTAAGACTTTTATTTGGGTTAAGAAGCAATAAGATGCATTTGATATGTTCAAACACAAAAATAAGCTATGCTCTAGTATTAGCTTTGCCTAACTTGCAGTTGCCCTTTGAGGTGGAAACGGATGCTAGTATCTATGTTATGGGATTGTCCTACAACAACTAGGCAAGCCCATATCTTACCATTCAAAGTTATTTCATGGTGCCATTCTAAATTATTGTACATATGATAAAGAAATATATGTTATAGTTCAAGTGGTCAAAAAATGGAAACACTATCTTATGGATAGGGAAACTATTGTCCACATGGATCACCAATCTCTCCAATATTTGCAAGCTAAAACCAAATTTCAGCAAGATAGACACTCTGAGTGGATGAGTTTTTTTCAACAATTCCATTTGATTATTAAATATAAGAAAGGTGTGACTAACAAACTAGCTAAAGGGATATGAGTATGATGCATATTTTGGGGAGCCTTTTCTTCAAGCAAAGAGGTCCCAAGGTGCAAGATTTGAGCCAAGGAGGATTATTACCTTCAAGATGGGTCTCTCTACAAGCTGGGTAAGTTTTATGTGGTTAAGAAGGAAAGAGTTCGGCTAATGAAGGAAGCACATACTTAGAAAGTTTCAAGACATTTTAGTGTTACAAAGACTGTTGCACACTTGTAGAGGTACGTTTATTGGCCTAAAATGCAATTTGATGTTGCTAAGTTCATAAGAGGATGTGTATTATATAGTACAAGCAAGCCGAGTAACAAGAAGTTTAGTTTATGCCATTACCAGTTCCTTTTAAGCCATGGAAAAGCATTTCTATGGATTTTGTAGACAGGTTGCCTATGTCAAGGAAGGGGCAAGACTATCTCTGTGGTTGTGGACCGGCTTAGTACGATGTGTATTCTTATTCCTTGTAAGAAGACCCTCAAAGGTAGTGATGCAACTGAGTTTTTATTTGCTAATGTGTGGGTTCATTTAGAGTGATCCACACATAGGGGTGATCCACACATCTTTAGAGTGATGAAGCCAATAATTTTCAGCTCTTGTATTGGAGGGATTTGCCATGGATAGTGAAACTACCGCTATATGCAGGTGGCGGTTGTGCAACCGTCGAGAACCATCAAAGTTTGCAAGTGGCAGTTGCGTTACTGTCAATCTGCATAGACCAATGGTTTTGCAGCTCACCACTATACAAAACACGGACAGGGGAACGGTTGCAAATGTTTTGTTTAATCTATGATGGTTTGTTTGAACTTATTGGCAAATTCCAAAGTAAGAGGACATAAATACAGACCTTGTCGAAGGCAGAAGATATCAGAAAAATCAGTGAAGAGTTGTAAAGTTGGATTTATATTGCAATATGCAAGTTTGAGTCTTCGTTCACGTATATCATTGTTCCTAGTTGTTAATGATTGTTTATAGTATTGGTTTATTTTGTGAAGTGTTGTGAGAGTGCAAAGCAACTAAATACAAGTTTGGATAATGTGGTAATTGGTAGCTCCGTCCATGAAAGGACAAAAGGGGCAGTAACTTGTACATTTGCGGATTACATAGTGGAAAAGGGAGTGCAAGTGCCTCACCCATTGGAGTTTTTCCCACGCTGGGTTTCTCTAGGTCAATTTTTGTGCTTACCTTGTGTTTAAGTGTTTTCTTCATGCTTCTTTTTATGTTCAAAATTCTGTACATTTCAATCCCAGCACACTACATCTCTGTTTTAGCAAGCAAACTTGTCTAGAACAATCATTATTCAATCACTCATTTGAGTTAGGAGTATAAGATCCGTGTTGGTGAAGCTTAGTGTGGAATATCTACCTAGTTTACAAATCATGCATGTTTCTTTTATATCAAGTATATGTATTTTTTAAGTGTCTTGGTTTGTTTCTATCTCGCAGTAAACGCTGAATCTGATCTATCCATACCTATGATTAAGAATGGAATAGGTAACTTACATAAAAGCATATCTTGTAATTGCTAGATTGAAAATGATTATGTAACTGTGACAGACTTCAACCTTAACATGTCCTAACGAGGACTTCTAGGGACCATTGCTGCTAACACCTTGGCTCACTAATGTTTGTTAGAAACCATTTGCTCCATGATCAACAAATCTTGACCCTCAATTTTGGACCATGAGAAGAAAAAATGTCTAGAGAAAAGATATATTCTTTTTAAGAATAAATGAATTCCATAGTGGATTCTCTATTTTTATATTTTAGTGAGACTCATTCTCCCAAACTCGCAATATTTTGAACTAAAGGTACAATCGTGGTATAATATAGAGATACTTCATGTGCATTACTCTTGAATAAAGCTATTTTATTGATTCTTAGCAACTTTAAACTATAATTATGTGTGGATGCTAAGTTACCAAATTCAAGTTTGAATTTGAACTGTTAAGAAAAATGTTCAGAAAACTTGTATCCTGAAAAATTGTAACTATTCAAAAAGAATTATGATACACAAATTACGTTTTTGTAGCCATCTGACAAAATTACTATTTACAGCTTTTACCATCCACAACCCATAACATTGCTTATATTTGCAATGCACATCTCATCTAATTTAAAGCAGAGATTGAGTGTTTGGGCGCTGCTACTGTGAATCAAAATATTGATATTTTTCTAATATTTAAAGTTTATAAAATCAAATTTATCGCAGTTGGTTAACAAGTCATGCCTTCAGAGAGGGGTAAAAAAAAATTGAAAAGATTTTTTTTTACATTTTATGTAACAATTTTCATTTCTTTTCCGACATATTTGATAAAATCAGTAACAGAATTTGAAAGAATATGAGCCTCTTCTAATAATTTCCAGACATCCGCAAACTTTGGAAACTTTGAACTTCGGATACTTATTTATTTATAATGTTACTACAATCATTATTATGTGTCCCCAAAAATAGTGCGTATTATGAGATTTCCAAACCTTATTTGATTGGTGAACGCGTCGACATTTGAACATCATATGACCATGGATAACACACAATGTTGCCACCATAAACAAGCAATTATGATTACCAATGAGGTTAGATACAGAATAGATGCTAACAAGTCATATTACTAGAATTATCGTCTAATTAGTGGCTCCTTAAAAATTGGAGTTAAAATGCCACAGAGGATCCTCTGACCAAAGGCAATCAGCGATATCTGCTAAATTGATGCTAAAGTTGGCTTTCAGTATGAGCGTCATAACAAAGTTTCTAATTAACAGGCTGCAATCCTCAAGCTGTAACCTTTTATTTGGTTTAGAATTCCAAGAAAAATTACCGAATCAAATGCAATTTCAAACATATATCATAACTGAAGAGTGAAAATTTACTGTGCAAATTCATGCATGGTAAAGCATATATCAAAATATTTTAGAGGATAGTGCCGAAAAATGCTGATTACAAAGAACTAAATTGATTGCACACCTCCAAGATGATAGAATGAAGCAATGAAGCATGAGTTGTTCTTTGCAAAGTCTTGGAATGTCTCATCAACCACGCATTGGGAGCAACTTCTTCTGAAAGATAATGCGGCTTCTTCTCAAAGTCTTCATTGTCCCCGCTAAAATTGTTCTTCCCAACAAGCCTTAGGGCAGTTTGTTGATCTTGAGATCCCATCGTATTCATGGTTGTCCTTTGTCAGAAGCATGCCTCCATTATTTGCTTCCTTTGTCAAAAACATACCCCCATTATTGTTGCTCCGCAATAGGAACCACAAACTCTATAATTGAATTGACCTTTAAAAAATTATTATTATTTTTGCATAAATTATACATGGCATTATATGGTAAAACTAAACAGCAATGCAGTTGCAGATGGTTGAATTCCAAAAAGTTTGTTTGTGGCTTGAATGTTTGGTACTAGTTACCAGACTCTACCATTATTTTTGTAATAATTCAAAGAGGGGATCGATTGGGGTCCCTCATCCCATTCCAACTTGAAGCTGACAAGCAATTGTCCAATACATGACTTCAACAGAGACAATGACCGAAATCAGACCCTACACCTGCCCCTCCAAAAATTCCAAAATGTCCACCAAGAAAATCCAATTCGTACACGATTATGCTGTAAAACCATTACATTATGACAGTTTAAGACAAAGACTGATAGAGACCCACAATACTGCAACATCAGATATCTTCTGTCCAAAAATAACCTTATACTTCCCGAAGGAGAACATAAAGACATGCCAACTGATTGATTGATCAACTAATTGACATGGAAAAGACTCCTGACAAAAGAAGCAAGCATCTATGTTGTATAACAAAAGAGGCTACCGCTAACACTGTTTTCCAAATAACAGCTCTCCTTGATGATTCTCATGATCAGCTAGAGCAGGCTCCCCTCCCTGTTCGTCATCACTGAAGAACTCGTCAAAGGGCCTGAGTGATGAATAAATCTCAACCCCAATAGCTTTAGAGGTTACCTGTCAAGTCCTACGCCTACAAGCAACAGCCTCTCGAAGGAAGAGGGCCAAACATTTTTGATCAAGGTAGCGACAAAATGGGGATAGAGAACCACCCAGAGTCTGTAACCAAGCAATGATACATACCTCCCCTGAATCTCATAGTTAATTCAGAGTTTTAAATAGAAAGTTTTTAAATGTCAATAAATAATAAACAGAAAGTTGAGTTGTCACCACTGATAACAATAAGTAGCGGTAATAAATTTGAGCATAATTTAGAAACTATATATATTTTTAAATTATATTAAAAACTCATTCAATAATTAAATGAAATATTTGTTAATATTATTAATATGTTAATTCGTATGATTTAATTGGTTGGAAGGAAGAAATTATTGTTTTCAATGTAAGTTTGATTAATAAAAATTTATGTATAAAAACGAGACTACTAATAACACTTTTTTCGAATTGCAACTATCCTCAATGATTTTTCTTATCAATTAGAGTCCACTTCTCTCCCTCCATCTCTCAACAACTAATTAAAGGGCCTATGTTATGAAGAAATCTCAATCCCAATATTGACCAAAACCACAATTCATGTCTTGCTTATACCATCTTGTGCCATATTTATGGTGATATAGCTTGTTGTAGAGCTGTCACATCCTTGATATCGTGAATGTCCAAGATTTACACTATCACTCAATACATCAGCGCAAGCCCTACCATATTTCACACAAGAATTATTTTGTTGGTCTCAAATGCAAAGCCACAACTACAATTTGAATCCTCAAACATTCATCAAAACTATCAAAGTAATTGCTAATTGAATTACACTTCTTCCCATCAACAATACAATTAATTCATCCCATCACTTTCCTTCACTATAGACCAATCTTGGGTTTGATACCCTGTTTGGAAAAATATCAAGACATTGAGGAATTGAATGAATTTAAATTCGTCACTAGTAACTTCTTGATTCTACCAATGATTGACATAGGAGTGTTCTCACAAGTTAGCACATGGCATGTCTACTATGTACCTAAGGATATGATATATTATTGTATATGGGTTGATGGAGATGCCGACATGTGGCACACATCTCCCTTAGTAGTTATATGGGTCCAATATATTAGTAATGGAATAAATTGTCGAATTAGTGCATTGGGTAATGGTCGGCCTACATGGAGATTAGGAGGTTACCTATCCATTATAGGTTTATATAAAGGAGATGATTATCATTGTAAAGATATCAAATAAGCATTGAGTCTTCTATTATAAGAGGATATTGGAGGTTGTCCCCTTGAAGAGACATTGTAGAGTTATTCCTTCTTAAAGGAGTATTGTTGGTGTTGCCCTACCTTAAGGGTATTCTGCATATATTGAATATTTACACATCTTGGTCCACTAATATCTATAATTTTGAATTGATCTACATTTATTCTGCATTATTTCTGAATATTATAAGTGTGAATCATAACAAGTGGTATCAGAGCTTCGATTTGGGCAATTTGTGGGTGGCAAAACCCTAGTTTTGTGGAATCATCAATATATTTCGATTGGTTTCAAATTTATGCACAATTTTTTTTACTGGATATGGATAATATTTTAAGGAATACAAAATAAAAAAATTGAGGTTTTTTTTATCAATTTTGTGGGAGTTATTGCTATTTTAAGTTTTTTACTAATCTATTTATATCTTTCAAAATATAAGGATTTTTTCTTCAAATTTTTTACTGAAGATATAAGAAAATACAAGAAAAACATAGTAAAAATTGAATTGTTTTGAGTGATTTATTATGATTTTAGTATTTTTATTATATTCACTCTACAGGTCACAATTTATGAAATTTTTTCACAAATGTTTTTCTAAAGTTAGAATATAATAGGAGGAAGTTACAACAAAAATTTGGGACAATTTTGATATAAATTGAATGAGTTATTGACATTTTAAGGTTTCACAAACCCTAGTTTTTATTTATGAATCATGAAGTTGCAAAAATATTCAGGAGAAGATAATATTGATGCTAGAGAATGGTGGTTGATTTTGGAGAATAATTTTAAATTTTTTTTAAAATGAATGAGTTATTGACATTTTAAGGTTTCACAAACCCTTGTTTTTATTTATGAATCATGAAGTTGCAAAAATATTCAGGAGAAGATGATATTGATGCTAGAGAATGGTGGTTGATTTTGGAGAATAATTTTTAAAAAACTTTTAGGGAAAGACGATTATTTTTTTTTTTGTCTGGGCCTGCACTACATTGGTTTGATCAGTTGAGCTGTACAGAAAGGTTTTCTTCATGGAAAGAAATGGAACAGATCTTCCTAGATCATTGGGATATAAAAGAAAATAATTCTAGTAATGAAAAAGAGAATGAAGCTGTTGAAAAAGAAAAATTAGTGGAAGAAAATAATGACAATGAGGAAGAACATGCAAGTGAAGAAGAAGAAGAATTGGCTGATAAGAGTTCAAATGATTTGGCTCCAAAGAAATCTGAGTCAATTTTTCAATTTCATAGATGCATTCAAAAGAAGAAGGTTGTTATGTCCATAAACCCTACCAGCGAGTATAATTTCATCAACATGAATGTGGCCAAGCATCTACATGTTCAAGGAAAAAATTTCTGGGAGGTTCAAGTAGATGGTAAGAATATTTCAAGGTTTGAAGATTTGAAGCTTATTATGGAAAATATGTTTTGCATACAAATTTTTATGCTTTGGATATGGATGATATGGATATAGTTCTTGGATACCCATCATTAGAGACTTTGAGAACAATCAATATTAATGTTCAAAAAAAATTCATGAAGTTTTGGTATTAGAAAAAGGTCACTTTACAGGATATCATAAAGCATCAATAATAGTCAAGGAAGATCATGAGGATGAGATTGAAATAAGTGATGAAGAGCATGAGGAAGATTCAGATGGCATAGATCAAGACACACTACAATTAGAAATTAACACTTCATCTACTCAAGAAACAAAGACAAACAAAGTGGAAGTGGTCGAATAAAAGGAGGAAAAAGTTGAGGTATATAGACACCCACATCATCATGAGAGGAAACAATCATGGAACCCAATGAGGGAGTGTCATAACAACAATCATTTTGGTTATGCAGGAAATCAGATTTCTAATCAGCATGGCTATGCATAGAAGCCAAAGAATAATTACTATGGTCAGGTATGGAATCAGAGAAATGCAACAGTCTATGAAACATGGAATGAATGGGGAAATTGTTTAGCTAAAGACCAACAGACTTCTTAAAGGTTTGGTAACTCTTGAGAGCATCTTTAATGAAGATGACCAAATCAAGAAGGACAAAGCAAGCAGGTCAACCAAGAAAAACAATTATGAAAGGGTGGAGATCTACAAGGATAAGCTGCTTGTACTTGGGAAGGTATGTACCAATGAAGAAAAACATGCTTTCATTATGTTATGCCAAGAGTTTATTGATGTCAATGCTTGGGAGTATGGAGATTTAAAGGGGTTTGACCCAAGCTTGGCCCAACACACCATTGAGATGGAAGAAGGTTCCAAATCCATTAAGAAAAAGTAAAGGCCAATCAATCTAAGGATTGAGCCTCTCATGAGGAAGGAACTTACCAAATTAATCGAGTCTAGGATCATCTTCCCTATCAAACACTCTTCTTGGCTAGCCAATTTGGCCCCCGTTAGGAAGAAGAATGGAGAGATCAAATTATGTGTGGATTTCAGAGACCTAAATAGAGTCTCATTAAGAGATCACTATCCCCTCCCAAGTATGGAGTAGATTCTTTAGATGGTGACAAGCAGTGAAAGATTATCCCTCCTGGATGGATACTCTAAATACAATCAAATTCTAGTGTAATATTGTGATCAGTACAAGACAACATTCACCACCAAGTGGGGAAATTTCACTTACAAGAAGATGCCATTCAGACTTTCAAATGCTAGATCTACCTTCTAGTGTGCTATGGATATGGCTTTCCAATGTTTGATAAATGACATTGTGCTGGTTTATCTTAATGATGTGACAGTCTTCTCCAAGGAGGCAAATGAACATATGAAACACTTGAGGCAAATATTTGAGAGGTGTAGAGAGTTTTTTATCTCTCTCAACCCTAAGAAGTGTGTGTTTTCTATCCATGAAGGCAAACTCCTAGGCCATGTTGTTTCAAAAGAAGACTTGTCCATTGACCTAGAAAGAGTGCATGCCATCATAGCATTGTCCTTGCCTAAGCACAAGAAGGGATTGCAAAGTTTCTTTGGTAAAATAAATTTCATTAGGAGATTCATTCCTAAATTTGATGAGCTGGTGAAGCCACAAACTTCCATGCTGAGGAAGGATGAGACATTCACATGGAAAGCAAGGAAGAGAGAAAAATTTGAAGGAATCAGGTAGGTTATTGCCCAGGCTCCAACGCTGACTAGTCTAGACTTCTCCAAGGACTTCAATCTCTACACCTTTGGAAATGAAGAGGTAATCTCTACTATGCTCACTCAAGCGAATGGTGAAAATTTAGAATAACCCCTTGCTTAATTAGGGCTTGGAAGGCCATGAGATTAGGTACATGTATGTTGAGAAATAGGTACTTGCAATCATATACAGTCTAAAGAAATTTAGACATATGTTGTCTAATAACAAGATTCACATCATGGTGCCACATCCTAGTGTAAAAGACTTCTTATTGAGTTGAGACTTGAATGAGAAAAGGGCAGTGTGGATCACCAAAGTAATGGAGTATGATGTGGAGATCAAGACCACCAAGATGGTAAGAGGAAGAGGGCTATGTGAACACCTCACTATGGACTACAAAGAGCCAAAAGAAGACATTTTGGTACTCCATGATGAAGCTATACTATAAGTACCTGTAATCATGAAGAGCTGGGCACAAGCCATGGTTCATTTCCTTCAAATTGGTGAGTATCTGCAAGGTCTTGATAGAACTAAGAAGAGGTATTTTAGACTCCAATATCTTCCTTACATCCTAGTTGATGGAGTGCTATTTAGAAAGGACTTTTCAGGGGTACTCTTGAGATGCATTGATTTAGACTAAGTCAATAGGGTACTATCTAAGTTTCATGATGGACTAGCTGGTGGTCACTTTGATCCCAAGACCACATTTGCAAAGATTATGAGGGATGGCTACTTTTGGCCCAATTTGTTTAGAGACACTCATGCTTGGGTGAGGAAATGTAAAAAATGTGCTTTCTTTGATGAAAAGCAATGACTGGCTATAATGCTTCTACATCTTATTCAAGTGGAACAACCATTCATGCAATTGGGTTTTGACTTCATAGGGATGATCAACCCCCGTTCTAGTGCTAGCCACAAGTGGGTCTTGATTGCTACAAATTATTTCACAAGATGGGTAGAAGCCATCACTTTGAAAGAAGCCAATGAGAGTGCATTCCTAGTCTTCTACAAAGGCATAGTGATGAGATTTGGGGTCCCAACCACAATCATTTCAGATAATGTATTAACTTTATTGGGAATGAAGACAAGTGAGTGGGCATTAAGATGTGGCATCTATCTCAACACTTATTGCAATTACTACCCACAAGGGAATGGGTTGGCTGAGTCCACAAATAAGAATATGATTAGGATCATTAAAAGGACAATGGAGGAAAATCAAAGAACTTGGCATGCCAAGTTGAGGACAACTCTATGGGTAGACAAGATCACTCCAAAAAGGATAGTTAGGAATTCACCATACACACTTGTTTATGGAAGGGAGGCTATAATTCCTATTTCACTTGAGTTACTAGCCTTGGATCTTGCCCATCAGCTATAATTAGTGGAGAGCAACAGCTTGGAGGTCAGGTATTGTGAACTAATAGAGCTTCAAGAAGTAAGAGACCAGGCCATGGATGCAATGACCAGATGACAATAGCAAACAAAGAAGATTTTTGATAAGATATCTTCACCAAAAAGATTCTAAGAAGGTGACATTCTATTGAAGTGGGATGAGGACTGAGCCAAGCCTAGAAGGCACACAAAGTTTGATGCCTTATGGAGTGGTCCATATGTCATCACCTAATGCAAGCAACATAATGCATTCCAACTCTCCAAGTTGGATGGTGAAGAACTACATATCCCAGTCAATGGGATATATCTTAAACATTATCACTAGCTTTCCCTTGACATGTACATAGTTTCCCTATCTTTTCCTTATTTTCCCTAAGTTTTTTTATGCATGTCCATAGTTTTTTACCCTTGTGTGTGTTTTCTTTATTGTTTGGGGTAAAATCTTTATTGGTTCTTAGGTTTTTATAAGGTTGTTGCTATATTTTCAATCTACATCCTGGCTCCATGTCCAATGGACCTTTAAGCCACCAACCTTCTCAAGCATAGCAGGCATGCTTCCCTTGTGAATCACCAAATGTACTGACTAATTTTGGTCTTGCAAGCTAAAATTGGGCACCCTTCTTTCCTTTTCCTTACAAGGTCTTTTGATCCAGGTTCTAACAAGTTCATCCTACAACTGCCTTACGTAGACTTTTTTATGACATGCCTTTTTCCATAAAAAAACCAAGTGTTTTCTACTTCTGGTTGCCAAGTGCTTTGGGTCTGACAAACAAGAGTCGACTTGAAACTCATTTTTGATCTTGGATGCTTAACAAGGTAAGTAAGTTACTTCAAAGATTTTTTTATGAACAAAATGGACCAAGTTCAAAAGGTTGAAGGGTCATTTATAAAAGTCTGAAGGTTAGGTACCCTTGCAGATGGTGCTTAGGCAGCAAGAGGACCTTTTTTATTCTTTCTAAAGGTGACTTAGAGGCTAAAAAGCACTTGTGGGGAGCAAGAAATGAGCAATAATGGACCTTTGCAAAAGCTTGAAGGGTAACTTTGAGCTCTACGTGTCCTTGCGGAGGGTAGATGGTTGAAGCAAAGGGGCAAAGTAGAAGGCCTGAGAAGGACTTGCCCTTCAAAAAAGTTGACAAGCCAAAGAGATAGTTCTTTCAAACATTTTATCTCAAGGAAATCCAAAGAAAAAACACCAAAGAGTGAATTCTTTTAGACAAAATGTCTGAAGGAATTCCTTTGGATATTTTGTCTGAGGAAATTTGATAGTTGAAGAAAGTTCAAAAAAATTTAGAAGACAAAAGTTTCAAGGGTAGGTGCCCTTGCGGAGGGCACTTGGCTTTGAAAAGAGGACCTTTTCATTTTTTTGAAGGGTCACTTTCCCTTAAAAAAAGTTCATTTACAAAAATCTGAAGGAATTGCCAAAGGGGGTGACAGGCCTATAGACGTCAATTTAAAGGTGATGAGTTAGCCATTGAGTTTCAAAAAAGGGGTGACATGCCTGTAGATGTCAAATGAAATGTGGTAAACAAGCTATTGAGAAGCAGTCAAAGAACAATTATTTTAGACAAAATGTCTGAAGGAATCCCCTCAAACATTTTATCTGAAGGAATTCAAAAGCCTGAGAGCTTGATGGATGACTCACACCCCAGTGTCACTGAACCTAGAATGACCAAGCCATATAGATAGGAGCCTTCTGAACCCAGAATCTAGCGACTGAGCCATATAGATAGATAGGGCCCTGGCGAGATCCAACGGTGAACAACTAGATTCTCCAGAAGAAAACCCTCCTTCATCGTGTTATGGAGAGTGCCTCTCCCTTAGCCTCCCTGAGCCCCTATAAATAGCTACAGCTACTATATATAGGGACCCACCAAAGAAAGGAGTCATAGAGAAAATTTGTAAGCCCTGAGAGCCCAAATTACCAGGAAAAAGGCAAAAAAATAGCAAAGAAAGAAAAAAACAAAGTGGGTAACCTAGGATATGGACATGTGCATATAAGATAAAAGTTCAAAATGCTTCAGGTGGCATATAAATTCAAGCATAGGGATGAACCAGACCAGGGCAGGTGGCATAGGATTCATCAACGGGAGAAGTAAATGCCTTCAGGTAAAATAGTCTCCATCAAAAAATCATTAAAAGGGTTAGTTGTGAACATTGAAGGGAGCAGTCTATGTTTCTTTATTTTGACATTAATGAGTAGCCAATTGCATGAACATTCAAGAGGGCATAGCCTAGTCAACATAAAGAGGGACAGCCTTATCGGTTGCTAGGAGAAGTAACCCATACTCCTGTAGGCCCAAACAATAAGGGTGGCATCTTAAGTACTTACAACATGGCCTTCTTATATGCATTTAAGAAGAAATGGTGGTAGCATGGGCTAATTATTCACTGTAGGAGTGTTTAATACAGCATGGGCCTCATTCCCTTGACTGGTCAATGATCTTTTTCCAAGTTCTCTATATATTATAACTTCTCATTTTGAAAAATCTCTTTCAACATTATCTGGCAAAGCCCTGAAGAAATTTACCTTAAATAAAAGAAGTGTTATACCTTCATTCAAGCTTGCACTTTTGCATATGCCTATGGTATTTTTTTATGTTCAGTCATTTCTTCTAATGCTTTCATAAGTTTATACCAACATATCTAGTGTATTACAAATTCTTTTCTATAGGTCAACAAGAAGTGTCTAGATTGAAATATAGGCATAGGGGAACAACTACCTAAGAGTGTGTCTTTAGAACACCTCTAGTAGTTTCTTCCTCCCTATACTTTCATAGGATCCCCTATTAAAGCATTGATGAAATCAGTTTCTCATTCAAATGAAGTGTATGTTTGCTTCTTTTAGTGTAAAGTGTAGGTGAAAGCTGAGTAAACCAATCAATTTTGGTGCATCACCACTTTAGTTAGGTTATATTTTTCTTATAGTATCTCTCCCTCTTTTCACCCCCCTATTGTTAGTACTAAAATTTAGGGCCTCAAGGTGCATCAAGGGGAGCTAGCCCCTAATCTAGATATTCATTCCTTAAATTTGCCACCCATAGCAAGAGGAATGTCTCCATTGTGTCACATGGAGGAAAGGAGCTGAGTATCATTTCAGAGGGTGCAATCCATTGTGTCAATAGTCCTTATGGATTATGTCACATGAGTTGTTCATGATACTGGTGCCAATATAGACAACCCTTACTCTGGGCCAATTCAGACCAACCAATGTAACATTGACATGGATCAAGAACCAAATATGGCTACTATGGGTAATTACTAGACTGACACTAAAATTTCAAAAATATTTGAGTTATTAAAATTATATCAAGATGTCTTTTCAAAAAGCTACAACAAGATGTGATGAGTGTGATTTAACTCTTCATTTAATCAATGTTCAATTGATGCCTTGTCAATTAGGGCTGGTGTGCAAAGCTGTCTGCAGTAATGTGTAGGATGGTAGATCTAAAAGTTTGCTTATGGGGGTGTTTGATGGTCCTATTCTAACTTTGACTGAAATTAATAAATGTGTCCTAAACTATTTGATTCACTCTTTTGTTGAAAAGGAAAATATGTAACTATTTAATCAAATAAATCCACTCTTTTGCTTGAAATTAAAATCACACTCCTATTTACGCTTGCGTGGAAAGTAAAATCACACTCCTAACTTAAAAAGGAAATTTAATTCACACGTTTGCTGTAAAAGAAAACTCACTTTGCTTAGAAAGGAAATGACTTTGGAATAAGGAAATGCCTTTTGAACTATGAATTTGTTTTGATGTTTTATGAATGAATGCAAACATTAACAAGATTCTAATTAATTATAACAGAGAGTTAATATAACATAATATAAATACCGTACATAGTTCCTGGTTCCAAGGAGAGTGGGCCCTTACTCCTCTCAGACTTAGGAACAAAGATTAATCAATGTTGGAAACTAAAGTGATAATTCATAAAACCAAAATGATTACAATCTATCTAAAACCTATAATATACTTGTATGTATCTTTCATCTATTTATTATTATTTTTCAATGACAAAAGTCTTACCTTTTATACTAATACAATCAACTCAAAATGGGATGCAAAGAAATATGATTCCTTGGTCGATCCACTCATCCAAAGATAGGAGATTGGATTTCTTAGAGATCCAATTATTTTGATGAAATAGATATACTATCTTATAATAGTCCTAAGATCCAAATATATACAACTTTATCAAAAGCAAATCCTAAAAAATAGCAGGGTGTATTTTTCTCATTTGACTCCAAATGGAATGATTCTCTCTCATCTTATCTCGCTGCCAATTTCTCTATTTGTAGCTTTATCTTTACAGAATCCATAGAATTGACCTTGTAGAGTCGATAGGAACGAGCCTATGGAGTCCATAGAAATAAGCATATAGAGTCCATAGAAACAAGCCTACAAAGTCTGTAGAAATAAGCCTATGGAGTCCATAGAAACATTCTGTGTGAGTTCATAGTTCTGTTGGATGGAGATCAAAATTGAACTTTCACTATACATCACCTGTGTCTTCTTCCTGAACATTCTTCACAACAAAAAATTACTAAAACATGCTATGTATTAGACATTAATGACAAAGTAAAGGTTTACTCTTTTGTTCAATATAAACAAGACAAGTATCTATTTTCCATGTAATAACTATCTAACAATCTATGATTTGCATAAGATAATATCCTTAGAGAGATGAATTGAGGGAAATAACATATCATAATGAGCCATATTTTGAACTCATCAAGATGAACATAGTTCATTCATCTCTAGAAAAAATTCATATCAAACTGGTTTATGTTGCTTGATCAGTCAAAAAAAGGCCATATAGAATGAATCCCAATCTATGAGTGTGCATCAAAGAGGAAATTGATAGTATGTTGTGTGCTAGAGTAATCACCCCCATTGATGAATCTTAATGGGTTAGCCCTATGGTGATTATTATTAAGAAATATGGATGCATCTGTATTTACATGGATTACTGGGTACTTAATGCATCTTGTGTTACTGATCCTTTTCCAATGCCTTCCACGAAAGAAATCCTTGAAGGTGTTACTGGCTATGAGATATATACCTTCACAGATGGCTTTTAAGGATACAATAAATTCTAGATAGCTAAATAAGACTAGTCGAAGACTACATTTACCACTAAATGGGGATCCTTCACATATACTATCATACCCTTTAGGTTAAAGAATGCACCAGTTGTGTTCTCACGGATAGTTGTTGAAGCCTTTAAGGATTTCATCCATAGGTTTCTTCAACTCTACTTGGATGATTAGATAGTTTATGGCTTGGTCAAGGACCATTAATCTAATCTAAGGCTTATGTTTGAGCGAAGTTGGGTCTTACAAATATCATTGAACTCAAAGTAGTGCTTATTTGATATACCCTTTGGTGTGCTTCTAAGACATATTATTTGTAAGGAAGGACTTCAGGTAGACTCGACAAAGGTGTCTGTTATTCTTCACCTTCCAATGCCCAAGACTCAACATGAGGTCTATGCCTTTTTGAGCCATACCAGTTATTATAAAAAATTCTTTCATGGATATGCAAAGATTACCATGCCAATAGAGGAACTTTTAAAGCATAATGAGCACTTCATATGGACTTGCTCTTGCAAAGAAGCTTTTGAGACACTAAAAGACAAATTGGTTACTGCTCTTATCCTCTAATTTTTTGATTAGACAAAACCATTCCACATCCATGTTGATGCATTTGGAATGGCCATTAGTGAAATCCTTACAAAACCAAGTGAAGATCACCTAGATCATCCAATCTACTTTGCTAGTTGGAAACTCACTTTAAATAAAAAGAGTTACACCACTACAAAGCATAAAACATTATCGATGGTTTATGCTCTATAGAAGTTCCAACAGTACTTATCGGCCACTCATTTTGCCTTCTACACAGATCATGAGGCTTTAAAATACCTCATCAATAAACCTATGCTAAATGGATAGATCTATCACTAGATAGTGTTATTATAAGAGTTCCAAATTTTTGTCATGCTAAAACCTTGGAAAGCCAATTGTGGACCTGACCACCTGTCTTAAATTGAGTCCAAAGAACCATCACACACCATTGAAGATGAATTACCTAATGTTTAACTCTTTCATGTTACTCATGTACCTGAGGAGCTAGAGTACATTACTATTTTTTGACCACTAGCTCAGTGCTTGATTATCTCACTCCTTAGGACAAAAAAGAACTTACGGTCTGTGTTGCACCTTTTTAACTCGTAAGAAGGGGTCTATACAAACTTGGCCATGATAAGATTCTTCGACATTGTTTTATGCAAAATGAGTGTCCTGAGGTACTTTGAGAAGTTCATAAAAGTATTGCCAGAGGACTTTATGTTGGATAAGTTACCATGCATAAAGTTATACTAGCTAGACTATGGTGGCCTACCCTTTTCCAAGATGCTAAGGCATATGTTAGACAGTGTGACATATGTTAGTGTGTAGGAAAACCTAACTGACAAGATGCCATGCCTCTATGACCAATTCCTTCTCAAGAACCATTTGAGAAGTGAGCCATTGATTTTGTTGGCTCCATCACTCCAACTAGATGAAGAATAGGCTATCGGTATATCATAATAATAAATTACTACCTCATACACTGGGCTGAAGTTGTGCCTATCAAATATTGTACTCTACCACTATTACACACTTTATTTAGGAGCATATCATAACTCAGTTTGGATGTCCACTAGGTTTCACTAGTGATTGAGGTACCTATTTCTTAAATTAAATAATTCATGTCCTATTTAATGAGTTCATGATTTCACACCAAAAAATGATGTCATACCACCCACAAGCCAATGACACTGTCGAGGCCTTCAACAAGATCCTAGGCACCACCCTGCCAAAGATTTGTAATATTGGTAGATTAGACTGGGATGATAGGGTATATGCGGTCTTATGGGCTTACTGAACAACTTAAAAGTGTGATGAGTCCCATAAATGTCATGTTATTTTGTCCATATATTGTGCTCATCTTACTTTTTTACCATGCTTTTGAACACTTTTTCATATAATTTTCTACTTTCATAATCTATATAGCATTATATTTTTAAACTCTTTTGAATAGTTAAAATTATGTATTGAAATTAAATATATGATGATTATCTATTGTTTTAGGATAATTTTTCTATATATGTGTTTTGAAGATGTTTTGAAGAAATAGGTATATAGCATGGAGCATCCTGTAGTAAAAGGTATCTCATTACACAGACCATCCTACAATCACTGCGTGACTAAAGTTACAAATGAACACATTTTGATTCTATTCTAAATGACTCATAGGAATGAATCTAACCTTCATATAACTCAATAAGGAAGTGGTTTAAGAACGAAATGACCATGTTTGTCTTGCAAAAAAGTCACAAGATTCACATGAAGAATGTCTTTAGCGAAAAGAACCAATTTTGGTTATTCTAATTCGAATATATCTTTGAATAGAATGCATATATTTTTTTACATAAAACAATCTCCTCTATAGTATACAAATACATAGCATTAGAGTTGAGATATATAGAAAATAGTATATGTTGAATAGAGATTGTTAGAAGTACATTGTGTTAAGTAATTGTGATTGTAACTTCATGCAGCAATTTGTTGCTGCACTTCTGATTAATATGAGTGAGAAATTATGACTTAAATATAGCATTGTAAGAGGAAGATTTGAAGCTGGAGTTGGAAGGAGGAAGGGTCCCCTTTGGAATGTTACAACAACAATCCAACCCATCTAGTCAGTTAAGCATGTTATTTGATTTCTTTAAGCATTGTATGTTTCATTTTTGAACTATGTGATTTGCATTCTTTTTTATGATTTGTTTTAGGAATCTTCCCATGTATAAGCATCTTTTTTACTTTATTTATTTTCATTTCAAGCATTTCATTTACTACACTTCGGCATCTTAGATATAATTAGCAGAATGTCAAATTAGAGATTGAGTGTGCACATATAATGACATCATCCTATTAAGTCTATATCCATGGGTTGAAATTTAAATGAGGTAGAAGGTATAGATCCATGGTTAATCTCTTGGTTCATTTTGATCAAGAGAAGTATATCCAATTGTGAATTAGTTGCTAGTCATTTTTGGCACAATTATCAAGGAAGGGTGTCACACACTTATAATCTTCAATCTTGAAAGCAATTATTTTTAGATGTTTAATGTTTTTCCAAAAGCTTGATTTTACAGATTAAATATTTCATACTTTCACATTTTACAATTTCTCTTTTTACAATTAGGATAGTGTAAATTTTCAAAAAACCCCATATTATTAACCCTGTGCAAACAAGGTGGGAAAAAAGCTAAAGATATAAAAAAGTGGTTGATGTATGTAAAGTGAAGGGGACAATATAGGAAGATTTTTGCCTAAATCATTGAAAATTAATAAAATATCTAAAATACATCCTGTATAAATTGAGGAACATGAAGGAATTCCTAAAGATCACTCACAGTTGTCAATAGAAGAGGTTGAGAAAGAAGAATTTTTGGTTGGACTAGTAGCACAAACTAGAGATCTTAAAGAGGTTCATACCATTGGAATAGACCCATAGTACTATATGTTAGATGAATTTATAAAACTAGTACTATAAATTATATTTGAGTATGGAGTTTACTTTTATAAAGTATGTTTAAAGGTTGATCATTTGATAAACCATATATATACATATATAAAAAAGTATTTATATATAAGTACATATCAAAAGAAGTATGTATGGAAATACTTTAAGATCATTTGAGGTAAGCTCAACTTTGTAATATGACTGTATATATGTCTATGAAAAACTTGCAAATAGATTTACAAATTAAATGTTTTGGTCTATTTGTTAACGTAGTAAAGGCAGATTATTATTTTGGACATGCTTGTATCCATATTTGGTGAATACCAATATAAACTTGGTTATGACTAGAATGAAGAATAGTTGTTAATTTAAACTATATGTTACTTGTGACATTTAAGTAATTATGGTCCCTGCTTAAAGCATACTCGGATGGTATGATCTTGTATGGACTGTGTTTTGTTATATATTGTTATATATGTAATAATAGCATGTGATTAGATTCATCATATGTATTTGATGGATAAAATGTATGAATATGATTGTTTCCATTCTTAGCATCTTTTCACTTCTACTAATAAGAATAATCTGATTTGAATCTTTATTATTATATATATATATATATATATATAATGGATTTTGCATTAATGATGCTAAGTAGGTAGTGAAATGGACTTCACTAGCTAGATAGCCCCTCCAATGTTGGATGTAGATAATCTGATCAAGTGATGTGTTATGAAATTGATTAATCCGAGTGATCATGTTATTTGAAAATTTTGAACAAAGTAATATTAGATAGACATTGTCATTTCATATGTTTAATTTGTATGTTATGCGATACCATGTTATAAACTTATTTTCTTTATGATACATGTCATGTAGTAGAAATCTTATAGCACATAGGGTACTAGCATGTCTCCTTGGATTCTTGCACTGTTACTATCTACCTATCTATGAAGGGAGGGCCATTCCCTAATAGGAGATTTTGTAGGGGATCGATAGTCCAGAGTTGGTATGAAAAAACACTCAGATGATGTTCTCCCTCTCCATTGCAGTACTTATATAGAGACTACACTTAAGATTATCAAAGATACACGATTTGGTTCAACTCGAGCTCCATAGAGCTTGGTATTTATTTATTGTATAAAGAATGAGTGCCTAATATAAATGTAATTGTATTATATTTGTTATACTTGACCAACAATTATTGTATTATTGGACCAATCGTGAGTGTCTTAATGTATTTACTTTCCTTGCAGTTGTAATATGTTATATTGCATTCATTATTAGAATTTGGAACTATTATTGTTCTAAGTTAGTGATAATATAATATGATTGGCTAAGTTGTATTGTATCACTTGGATTTGAGTGAATGCATGTTTAATAAGCATTTTTTTATTTATTTTTTACTTCATTAATCTAAGTACAACTTGGGGGGTTGTAACAAATAGAGATGCCAGTAGATAGAAGTAGCAACCTAGTCTCAAAGTACCAACAACATTAGCATCTAGTGGGGATTAGTGAAGCAATCCTCTTTGAAGAGAAAAGTGATAAGTATAAATATATCTCATGACCAGAAGCTGAGCCCCACAAGGATTTGAGTTTGTGAATGTAGAAACAACCAAATTTATTTATGTAGAGTAGCATTCAATAGGGATGTTTTCCCTGCCTTCCAAGAGTCACTCTAAATGTCTCAAACTTATTGACAACATGGGAATGGGGACCAAATTCCCATTGGCATCCCCGACCACATGGGACCATGACCTAAATGTCCCCAAGATGTTTTGGTCGCTCTATGAGCCGTTTCAGGGGCACCTCTCATCTTTTTAGAGTACCAAGGATGTTTACATGTCATATGACTCTTGAGGGGCATCTCAACCTACCTTAGCATATCTAAGAATCAAGTTGAGATGTCCCTCAACCATCTTGAGGACACATAGACATCCCTGATGACTTGTACACATTTAAAAAAAATATATACATTAAAACAAACAATAAAGAAAAATAAGGGTGGGGACCCTAGCCTCATTACAATTATATTGCATTTTCATGAAAGAGGAAATGCAAGGAGAAGAGAAATTTAGAGATGTTTTGATGACAACTCTAATTAATGAGCTTGCAGCTCCATCCTTGCCCTTGAGCATTTTGTCATGGCTTATATACGAGTGATATATTTTCATGTTTCCATTTGAGGCTTAGACTTTTGTAACAATGATTTTTTATGTTTATAATATATATAAAATATAACAATTAGATATTTTGTGTTTGTATTTGTCAATTTAAAATGTCCTTGTCATGGATGAATAAGAGTTTTAAATTTATTATGATTAAATTTGTAATGCATTTCTTTATAATGTTTAATGATTCTTACATTATGAAAACTTAGAAAATTGCATTCTTTTATTTTTACATGTGTGTGTGTGTGTGTGTGTGTGTGTGGAGGGAGAGAGAGAGAGAGAGAGAGAGAGAGAGAGAGAGAGAGAGAGAGAGAGAGAGAGAGAGAGAGAGAGAGAGAGAGAGAGAGAGAGAGAGAGAGAGAGAGAGAGAGAGAGAGAGAGAGAGAGAGAGAGAGATGTCCCCAATATCCATAGAAAATATTTTCCATACTAGAAACAAATAGTCCCTTCCCACACCCCTATCCCCAACCCCACCAAACCCTTTTGACAACGTGATGGAATGTATGGTTAGAGATTACACATTCTCCCTAACTCCTCACAAACTTGTAATCAATAAATGTATCGTCTTGCAATTATTCTTGGAATTTGGCATACTCCAACTCAAGATAGACTACAACTCATGTCATTGGATCCTAAGATGATTTGCATTCTAAATGCATATGCATACTAGTAGACCTTGTGTTTGCATTAGACATTGTTGCATTATACCATTTTCTCCAAAAAAGGATGCACCTTTATCACAATCTAAACATATTGCATCTAGAATCACCCTAGACGATGCCTCTTTATAGAATGCACTGGAAGGACTTCACACAATATCTATAAGAAATCCTCTTAACTCAACCTTAGAAAAACTTGGTCCAAAACTGATGCAATGCCATGGCAGGGGCTCCCAACAAATATACGCTTCATCACATAGCCAAAAACCATGCACTACGGGTACTTAACTCATTTTCATTATTTAATAGTAAGTTATGTGATATTATGAGCTTCATAACTTACATAGGGGCTCCTTGGCTCCCTTATAGAGCTCTCAAATCTCTCTCTCAGCACTCACCCTCATGACTTTGCATTATGCTAGAGCTCAAACCTTAGTCTAGGATGCCTCCTCTACATTAGCCTTCTATTAACAACCCTAACAACAACCACAACAATAACCCTTTTTCCCGTGGGTCAAACACTCCTATTTATAGTTGTTGAGTTTGATTATTGACATGTCTAGTTAGGAGGTTGACAACTATCACACCAGTAGGTTTGACACCTAAATTCAATGCCCTAAACTAGGATAGCATAGCTGAGTTAGACCTCGAGCTTGGCAACTTCTGACAATATTTGATTCAGATCTAACCTCATAGATCTTATTGTTCTTTCAGTCCTTGCTTTTCAGGTGTCATCCTTATAGCTGGATGATTGATCGCTTGTTTTTTATCCTCGAGCTCTGCATATGTCATCTTGTGCTTTGCTTCATTAATCCCTTTCTATAGGTGACTCCTTATGCACACTCTTTTCTTGTCTAATGCTTTGGAATACCATGCTAACTCACCTTTGTTCTTTGTGTTATCCCCATACACCATGTCCTTCATTTCCCATGCACTTCCCAACTTGTCTCCCTGTGTGTTCCACCAGCAAGTCCCTTTACATTGTCTTCTATGTGAAACTTCTCTTCAACACCCACATTCCCTAAAATTAGCAAGAGTCTCATTTACCTAGGATGCTCCTACATCAAAAATCCATAGATTTCACATTTTTAGCATGTTCTTTTTCCTTCAACTTTGTATTAATTTTTCTATCCCCTTTATCAAGGGTATAGGCTTTATTCTTACTCTTTAATCCAAGGCAAGTTTTTCAAGTTTGAAAAAAAAAAAAATCTTTGGCCGAGTTTATGAAAGATTCACATTTGTGCAAGGCTCATGAGTCTTCCATGTTAAACTCACCAATGGACCTACAATGTGACATGTGGCCTCTATAGGCCCAAAAGGGAAAAAATCCCTTATATTTTAATCTACAACTGTAAGATAAGGATTTATTTCAATTTTTTAATAACAAATAGTTTTGTTGGATAATGGAAATTTGTATCCCCTAAAACTCATATGTTTGCATGATAACTTCAATTTTCTAGCCGTAGGTAACCTCTTTTTTTTTGGTAATTCATTTTTCTTTTTAGACTAGTTGTGGGGAGTACTTTTGAAGCATTTTTTTGGATTTTTTTCCATCAACAGTATGAAGCTTGGAATGAAAGACCTCAAAATTTTGTGAAATTTAAAATATATACATTTTTAAATCCACTCTAACTTATAAATTCATGATTTAAGATTAATTATAGAATTCCATGCATCCTCATCGAATCCACTATTGGCGACGTTGTCCCATTTGGTGGAATACTAGAGGATTCTACCAACCTTAAATCTCAATTAGAAATTTAGATTGAAGATAGATTCATCCTCGAGATGACATACTTTGATACAATCATGGACACTATAATTGAAGGCTTCATCACTGATGTAAATAGAATTTGATCCAGTCTTTGGCATTGCAAATGAAGACTTCATGAATGATGTAAAAAAGTTCTAAGAAAAGGCTTCCCTATGAAAATTCATGGACATCTAAAGATCAACGGAATCACTTTGTTAGTGGATTTAAGTAAAATGGAAGGTGAGAAATAGAACAAAAAAAAATCTCCACATTCATAATAGAAATAGGTCATTCCTTTGAATCAAAATTTTCAAGGTGTCACATCTTGATTTCACCCTATAATTAATAACTTTTAAATCTGTAGATTAATATGGTTATTATCTAATTATCATTGCTTTAACTTGAGCTTTATAATACATACTGGTATGGGACAGTGATATTGTTGATTAATATACATGTGACAGTTATATTTCATTATTCTGTATATTGTGAATATGTATTTGTTAGTTTTGCATAATTGATTGATATATATGATGACTTAGACTAACTACCTACTTGTTGCGAGGTGGATGCATGGTAGATCCTAACCTCAGAGCTTGATGAGGGAGAGCATCATAGGAGAGGACGGGCTAGATTGGACGATTGAACGAAGACAGAGAATTACCAGTGACCCTATACACACACATTAGATTTAAAATAACATGTTTTAAATGCTAGTGCATAATTAAGGAAATTATGTTTGTGATCATATTGGTATGCAAATTTAGTTCTTGATATGCATTAAATTCCTTTAATTTATCTTGATTTTCTAGAATAAATAAAAAAGTAGATAATTAATTGCTACATAAGAATAGTAGTTAATTATTCAGTTATTTTATCTTAAAAACAATTAGCTAAATAAATAAACAAGAGCTTAAATTATTTTAATTTACTAACCTTGAGTGAAAGCCAAATTAAGTATAGTCTTGGTAAGACATGCATGAAATTAAGTTGAGAATTAGAATTGAGATACTATTATCTTATTAGTCAACTTAGCCTTAATTTAAGCTAATAAGACATGATTATCTTTATTCCTAAACAAAAATATATTTTAGTATTCATCAAGAAAGCTAAAGATAAGATTGACTACAATTTTGATAAAGATAATTGTTGTTTAGTAAACATAAAAGGAGAATAAAATATTATGCATGAAAAACAAACTAGAAGGTGGCTAACATGTAAGAGTGAGAGCACACTAGAATTGAAGGAGGAAATTTTTATAAATTGATAGGAGGCGCTGGGAAGAAAAAATATATGGATGGATATATATATATATATATATATATATGAAGAAGCAGGGTACAACACAAAAGAGAAGAAATATCAATTTTAGCTTCTCAAATTTAAAGGAGTTTCAGAGATAGATTTTGTATTTAAATTTTTGTGTGTAGATGGATTTGGTTTATGTTACAGAGATAAATATTTGGCCTGCATCGTAAATACATGCCGAAGTCTCTTGTTTGAAATCCAGATCATAAAATTGTAATGCCAAGTCTCATAAGTTGAAATGTTGAGCTAGAAAATGACTCGGAATGAGTTGAGTTTTAATATGAAATGCCAAGTTATTTAAATGGAAAGCTAAATGTTTTAAATTGTAGAAGTCAATGAACAAATCACTGAACCTTTATTTCAAATAGCTAAAATCTATTATCAAATCGCAGAAGTTCTTTAACAAATCATTGAAGTTTATTAGCAAATCATTGAAGTCTTATATGCAATGCTGAGTTGGTAATAAATTCAACATTAAGACTGAAATTAAAATGCCTAGTCTCATGACTTAAAACCATGAACCATTATTGTCAAAATCTACGTTATTTTATATAAAAAGCCAAATCACTTTTGGAACGTTGAGTCGCTATGTAAAAAGCTGGGAATAAAAGATGACAGATTTTTTTTTGGTGAAATCATTACTTATATATTTTAAAAGTGCTAAAATCAATTTAATGGGAAGAGCTGAGTTGTCTTATTAAGTTACTAAAATCTTAATGCTAATGCCATTCATTAAAATGCTAAGTTTTAATTAAATTGTTCAGCGTAAAAATTAAATTGGCAAATAATTAAAATGGTATATACAAGAAAAATAGGTTCTACTAGGGTTTCTGTATAGCTCCATTATTCTGCATACCTTGCTTTATTTAGGTGTCATATTGTCGATCCTTTAGGATCTAGGGAGGATAGTCTACATTAAATATTGAGGTGACCTAACCTTTCCATTCTTTAGGCATTGGCCTTTATTTATGGCCTCACCCTCCCTGTTTGCATCTGTTGATGCAAGAACAATTAGAAGATTGAGCTATGGTGCCCAAACGAGCGAGAAAATTCATCCTAAAAGTTTATGATGAGGTAATAAAACCCTCTCTCCTATTTCCTCTCTTAATGTTATTATAGCTACTCCTAAATTTGATAAGGCATGCAACCTTCTTGCTTTGTATTCTTTGATTGCTTATTTTGTGGGTAGAGTCCCCCCTGAGAACCTCCTCAAATAGTGACTTCACAACCACTAGGCTGGAGTTAAACTGAAGGGTATTTAAAATCTTACCCAAGGCTTTTTCCTTTTTCACTTTAGTGACCCTGAGCATTTCAAGATAATTTTGAGCCATGGCCCATGGTTCATTACAAACTCTCTGATTGTATTCTCACAATGGGCAGCTAATTTTCATCTCTCTGAGCAAGCTAAGCTCAAAGTGCCAGTATGGCTGGAATTTCCTAGTCTCCCCCTTCCCCTTCAGGGTTTCATTGACTAGCTAGCCCTTACGCTTGGCAAGGTTATCTATCATGAACAACCCAAGTTTTTATTGGCAAGGCCATAAAAGAGAATCTGCGTGGAGGTTGACCTAGCAAAGGGCCTCAAGGACTCCATTCAAATTCAAATAGGGCTTAATAGATTCACCCAGAAGGTTCATTACATTAACTTACCTAATACCTTCTTCTAGTGTCAATCTCCTGACCATATGATTTGAGAGTGTCCTCTTATGGTCCTCCCTCCAGACTTCTCTGATAAAGCACCTTCAACTCATCCAACCCTCCAGCCCAAGTCTTCAGCCACTTCCGCTGACAAATGGATGGTGGTCACCAACAAAAAGGCCCAAAATAATAACAAGAATATTTCTAAGGCACAAAAGACCATTGACAAACCAATGAATACTTTAAACACTTCAACTACGCATTCATCCACTATCGCTACCCTACAACCCGTCAACCCCTTCTCTTCAGAGCAATCCCTAACAATCGCTACCAAAAAATAACTTTCCCTTGTCATCAAAACCCCTTAGGCTATGAGTTCTCTTCTTCCTTATTATAAGGGGTACACCCCAAGTACCCGTTTTTCATTTGCCTCTCATACCTCCATTTCAACCCCAAAAATTATGTGGCTGTAGATGAGAATGGGACCATTATGGTTGAAAGAAAGGATTTGCTCATAATATCCCATAGTCCCTTACCTGCTGGCCATGAGGACTATACCTAGGGAAAGCATTGTACTTTCTCTATAGGTGATGTAGCCCACACTTCATAGTCCTTTATGAACCACTTTGGACACTTGGCTGATGGAGGTGATGACATGTATCTTGATGAGTGTTAAATGTTTATTTATTCTTGGAATGTACGTGGACTTACTTAACCTACTAGGAGATATCTAGTATGGGATAGTTGTCAGCATTTTGAGAAGATGAATGTGCTATGCTTGTAAGAGGTAAAAGTTTTTGGTTTTTTGTTATTTCCTGCTCTTCGTACCATCTAGCCCACAACTATGCCTTTTGTCACTTTTCATAAGGCAAGTAAAGGCAACATGGCCACCCTTCTCTTTGTAGAATTGGGCTCACATGTCATTTCTTGGGGAACTGACCCCTCACAAAGGGTGCTTTGGGTCCTTTTTGACCTTGATAATCACATTGCGGGGTTGGCCAACATATACACCTCTAATAATGCTATCAACAAGTTGAGGCTCTGGCAGTGGCTTGCTAACTCCCTGTTCGATGCTTATTGGTTTCTCTATGACGATTTCAACATGGTGAAATCCCCAAAGGACAAGGCTGGTCACTTTCCCATGCATTGGTGTGATGGTGAGAGAGAAGCCTAGTTTTACATGAGAAACAAGCTTAGTCTGTATGACCCTAACCATGCCTAAAATTCAGCAAACCATACTTGGTTCATTTGGTCAAATTTTTGGCAAGGAAATAATCAGGTGTTAATCAGATTAGATCAAGTTATGGTAGATAATAATTTTTTCCATATCCCTAGCAGAGTAGGCCCATCGGTGATGGTCTATGAGACCATGCTTTTCTCAGATCACCAACCTATGTCTTTCCAGGTGGCTAGGAATGTTATGCCTACTAGGTCACATTATTCTCAATTCTATCTTAACATGATGCACCTTTTGCACTAAAGAACAAGAGAGTTTATTCTTAGAATCTAGAATTGAGCAGCTCAACCTCTTGGGGAAATAGGATGGATTGAGTGGTGGGAGGATGCTATCACTCACATCACCACTTTCCTTAGAGCATTTGGGAAACAAGTCGAATTCTTCTATAAATGAAAGCATGAAGCTTCATACTAGGAGTATGTGCTTGCCTCTAGGGAGCTTGATAATAACCCTTTTAGTATTGCTCTTTAGGCTAAAGCTGTCATATAGAAGCATAAGCTTAAACTTGAGGAGAATTACCAGGCAAGAGGGGTGCAAATTAGAGCTCGGCTCCATTGGATGAAGGTTGGTGATAAAGTTTCTAAGGAAGTTTTTATGTTTTTACACGCTAGAAAAAGCTCCAATAAGATTAAAAATATAAAAGCTAGGTTAGAAACTCTTACTAGACTCCTAGATGTCTTAACAGCTTTTATTGAGCATTTTAAGAATGTGTTTATAGTGCAACCCAATTCTCTTGCTAGAGAAGAAGCCTTGCTCAAGTTCCTGTTGGCCATGTCGTGCAAGCTCTCTGAGGCTCAACATGTGGCTTATGATCATCTTCTTGACATCAATGATCTTAAGGAAGGTGCCTTCTGCATGGCCTCTGATAAAGTCCCATGAGTTGATGGTTTCCCATGTGAGTTATACCAAGCCTTTTGGGATATAGTTGGCCTAGATCTGCATAAAGTCTATCTTGAAGCCATGATGAGGGGGTCGCTTGGACCCAACATCAATAAAGGAAATATTAAATTTATCCCAAAAGAAGGAGATCCTGAACTTATCACCAGTTGGAGGCCGATCACCCTGTTGAATGTATCTTAAAAGATCATTGCCAAAGTGCTTACTCTCAAGTTGAGACATCTTCTTCCCCTGATCATTAGAAGTGAGCAGATATGGTTCATCAAGAACCATTTCATACTAGATATTATCATTGCAATTTGGGAAGGCATGAAGTGGGCTTGATTCTCCAACTATAAAGCTCTATTCATCAAGATTGATTTTGAGAAAGCTTATGACAAAATTGAGTGGCCTTTTATTCTTGTTATGCTCCAGGCTATTGGCTTTAGCCCCTAATATGTTCGGTCTATTCTAATGCTATTCAAAGATATTGAGGCTTGCCTTACCATTAATGGGACTCATTCTCAATGGTTTGAGCTCCAATGCTCTATCAGACACTGATGCCTACTTGTTCTAGCACTTTATGTTATTGCGGTGGAAAGTTTAAACTATGTTTTAACAGACTTCACCTCCAAATGTTTAATCAAAAGGATCACCTTGCCCAATACCTTGTAGCATTTGGTTAATGGGTATTTTGTAGATGATTCTTTATTTATGCTTTTGGAGGATGAAGCCTCAATGCATAATGCTTTACTTTACTTGGACACCTTTTATCTAGCTTCAGGTTCATCCATTCAATGGAGGAAGCCCAGATGTTACAGATAGTCCATATCCCGTAGACCGAACTGGCTTACCAATTGCCACTAGAGTTGGATTACCCATGGTGAGAAATTCAAGTTTTTAGGCATTCCCTTTGCCTTTCAATCCTCCCCGACTGAGCTTTGAAATTATGTCATTCAAAGGGTGGAAAATAAGATTACCTATTGGGTTACTAAACTACTATCCATGGTAGGCAAGTTCCAAATCTATTCCAAGGTCCTGACAGCCACCCATGTTTACTATTCTGTGTGTTGGGTGCCATCTAAAGCAACCTATGGCAGATTGGAGAAGCTTCTTTGGGATTTTTTGTGGACTAATGCTGATGGGAAGAATGGTTTTCATCAGGTAGCCTAGGATTTGTGTTGCCAACCCAGATAATTTAGGAGGCTTAGCCGCATTGATGTTAGGATTCAAGGGTTTGCTCTCACTGCTAAATGGGTTATTCATTGTCTCGAAGGGAATGAGGCCTATAAAATCCTAGTTCGACATTGTATTACCCAAGGGATTCCTTTTGGGAAATAAGCTTGGAAAGGGCTAAACTTTTAGGTCATTCTTCTTATGCCGGTCAATGTGAAAATTCAAGGCACTTTTGTTGTTAAAATCATCTGGAAAGCTTGAGAGCTGCTCAAACCCTCGCTAGTTTGGAAAGGGAAGGAATTTAGGCTAGGGATTTCTATCAATTCAAAATCCCTTTGGTGGTCTCCTTCGATCAATTTTTATAATGTCCCTTTTGCCCAGGTTCTCTGGATTAAGAGCCTTCGACTCTTCATATGAGGGATCAAGACTATTGGGGACTTGTTTTGTCATCAGAACATGGATTGGATTCCCTAGGATCAACTTAAAAGGAAATTTAATTTACTCAACAGTGATGCTGAATCCATTAAGGAAATTAAAGAAGCCATTCCAGACTCTTTAATCCACAAAACTGGTATCTCCACCAGACTTCCATGGTGGAGGGACTAGATTTGGCCTATGATCACCCCTTTCATAAACTACACCCCCAACTTGGGGTATCAAATTCTAATTCCTAAAGGTCTTCCCTTGGAAAAATTGAACAAGGTTTGGAATATCAAATCTCACCATGTTGTGTGGGCTAGAATATTTGCCAGGTTATGGAGCATGCCCATCGAGCCTAAAAAATATCAGTTTCTTTGGTGTTTGCTCTACCATGGACTCTCAATGGGAGAGTGACTCAAGCATCTTGGGGTTGCCAATCCCTTGTGCCTAGCGTATGAGCAACCTGAATTACTTAAACATGTGTTCTGGTTTTGCCCATATGCCCAGTCTACTTGGAAGTGGATTCATTCATTGTTCCAACCCTTTCACCCTGAGCCTTTCACCTGGGAAATTACTCTCTTGGGGAACTCAGCCCTTTTGCCTGCAAAATGCAACAAGTTTTGGATTATTCTTCATGTTGATATTCTTTTTTGTATATGGAAAGATAGAAATAATGCTATCTTTAACAATGAACATTTAGATAGAAATTTCTCTATTGCTAATAAAGTTAATGTTATCTCCAATTTATCTCTTCTACTCCTTGACCAGACTAATAAAGTCTAGAGGGAGCAATCCCATCTTTAGTCACTGATGGATTATTAGGCGGGTACCCCTTGTGATATTAGTTGGGTGCCTCCCTTGCCTGCTTCTCATCGTGGTTCGGCTTCGATGTCTGGGCTCAACTCAAGGAGATGGCAGTCCTAAAGCCAAAGAGGGCGCTCCTTATCCCCGTATGGTCCTAGAAGGTCTCCGTCGAGGAGGAGCTTACAGTGTGGTGCTCGCCTGAACATTCATCATCATCAAGATGGATGGGGACCTAAAACTTAGCCATAAATGGGTGGATCCCCCCTGTCAGAGACCGGCATGATGGATGGGATGCCTCGCTTCCTTCCCCAGATAAGTTCCCAAGTCTGGTCTTGGCCATTTCTCCATAGAGGTTTGTTGAAGAATTAAGGAATGATAATGATGTTAATATTGGTGGCTAGGAGCCCTTTAATGATCCTGAAGATCTCCCTGCGAATGTGGGGTGGGGAGGAAACCCTGATAGCCCCCCACCTTCACCTCCCCCACCTCTATGTGTACGGTGGTGGCTTAATTATGTCTTTTCTTTGCCCTTTTTTGGTTGACAACATTTATTAGCTTTGTTCATACTTTTCTCGTGGCCATTTGACATAGTTTGGCACTGTGGGTGTGACTTTTCCACCCTCTTTTTTGTATGATTAATTGTACTTTTTAATATTTTAATATAAATGCTTTTCAATCAAAAAATTAAAATAGCTATGTATAATAAATAACACAATGAGTATCAACTTTAAAAGCCGAGTATATTGGTTGGGTAATATTAATTAAAATGCTAAGCCAATCATTAAGCGCCCGATCATTTAGTGAATCGTCAAGTTTTAAATAAACACTAAGTTATTATATTGGTTTAGAAGAATATGAAGTCGCTGAGTAGAGATTGTAAATTGTTGAATATAAAGTTTGAAAAAACGGAAATTTATATATTTATTTTGCTAAGGCTTTATTGAAACCCCATGCTTTGTTTTGAAATGGCTGTGTAAATAAATATATAGCCGAGTTAATTTTATGTTAACAAATGATTTATAATAGTGAATCGCTTAGCCTATAATAAAATGCTGAATCTTAATAATGGAATGTTGAGTCTTAAAATTTGTTGAATAAATATATAATTTCCAACGCTCTGTGTGTATATATATATATATATATATATCACTGAGTTTAAGGGTAAAACGAGGAATTTATATATTTTAAGACGCTGAGTTGATTTGATATTGTAATGCTGAGTATTCTAAAATAAATGCTGAGTTAAAATGGAAGTAGCTATGGTTAAAATTAAGTCGCTGAGTTGATTTGATATATATATTAAAATTAAGTCGCTCTGTGTGTGTGTATATATATATATATATCACTGAGTTTAAGGGTAAAACGAGGAATTTATATATTTTAAGACGCTGAGTTGATTTGATATTGTAATGCTGAGTATTCTAAAATAAATGCTGAGTTAAAATGGAAGTAGCTATGTTTAAAATTAAGTCGCTGAGTTAATAATTTGGAACACAGGGTCAAATAGATGAAAAGCTGAGTATTATGGATTTAATAGTGAGTATATCAAATGGAACTCAATAATTATAAAATAAAACATGTGTTTACATAAATTACAACACCCAACCCGTAGCATATAACGCTATGAATTAGATAAAATCTCTGAGCCTTGTTTTTTTTGCTGAAAAGCCATATTATTGGTTAAAATGCCGAGGCATTTAAAAAAAAAGTATACATATTTCTTTTTAACACAAGATCAAATGTTTGGTGGAACTTTATTTTTGCCTTGAATTTCCGTATCACGGATTGTTGAACTTTATACTCTGTTCGGTATAAAATAGTAAATGATATGACAATGAATGTATTTTACGTCAAGCATAAATTGAGAACAAGTTAAATATGAGTATAGAACATACACTATAGTCTTGAATAAAGTCACGAAAAATTATCTATGTAGATTTAATGACTAAAATATGTGAATATGTGAAAGGGATATTTCAGTCCTATTTAGGAAGCAAATGATGGACTATAACATTCAATTTGTTTAATATAAATTATCAAGAAGAAACTATAATGGTTGTTGAAAATCATTTGGGTTTGATTAGAATTTTGGATGATTGTTGACGTTTACAAATTTATATTTTTGAATCCTTATGTTCATATAATGTTGAAATGGAATTGTGATTTTCTAAGTAAGCAATGGGTATATAAGAATATCTATAGAATGTTACAATGTCTTTTGATGGCTTGTAGAGCATAGATCAAAACCATGGCTGCATGTTTGATGAATGTGCTGAGATTTTTTTTAGTTTTAGCAATATTGCTTTATATTGAGTAAACAATAGTGAAGATAGATATTTCTATGGTATGTTGATATACTCTTGTTTGATTAATATCATATTCTGGATGATATAATTATTTGATCTAAATCTATACTATGGCTTTGCTTGGAACACTTGTAGAGGCCCAGTAGTATATTTATAAGCATAATAGAGATATGTAAGCATGTCGACAGGGTCAAATTCTGTAACATCATGTAAAAATAAAAATTTGTGCAGTATAACTAAGGTATACCCAAGTGGTATAATCTTGTATTTGTTTGTTTAAATTTGATAGTGTAAGATTGATTATTCATGTTTGAGTAGAGTGCTCATGCACAATGAACTATGATAGAATGGGATATCATAGAATACTTCAGCTTAAAAGTATATACTCGGATGGTATATATTGTAGTTGTATGTCTAAACTCTCACCTACATTGATTGATTAAATGAATGTGTTAAATTTCTCTTGAACAATATGTTATGTAACCGTCAATAAAATAATATGTATGTGTGCATACAACTACAAGAATGTAAACAAATGTTATGTTAGTCTATTATGTGTTTGTATGACTTGCTTTGTTATATATTCTTACTTGATTAAAAGCGTAGGCTTCTATGTTTTAATAACTACTTAGTATGATTAATTGTGAGAAAACTAGTAGTTGTACTTCCGAACACTAGACTATGATAATATGGGATATCATGGGGTTTAGTTGTTTAGATATTATTGCAGTAATTTAGAATCTATAGTTTATTATGAATGTGAAACATACTCAAGTGGTATGAACTATGGTCATTATTTCCAGTTTGGAGACTGATTTTATGTAAGATGCATCCATGCGTAAATGAGTAAATGTATATTTTGCTTACTCCTTGTTTAGCATGTGTTATGATATAATTGCTAGGAGGAAGTAATTAGTATGAATCGTGTGGTTAAATAATGTTTGGTGAGACATTATCTTTTGGTATATTGATTTATATGTCAGTGCAATATCTTGAAATAAAATAGATTTTCTATGATACACTGCATGTTTAGTTTTATAAATCATACACACACGAGTACTAGCTTGTTATCTGGATTATCACACCATTCTATCTACCTATTCATGAAGGGAGGGTCATTCTCAGATAGGGAATTGTGTGGAGGATTGTTGGTCCATGGTTGGTGTGGAAAAATGCTCAGATGATGCTCTCCCTCCCCACAAGCAATACTATTTACCTGGAGACTACACTGGAGATTTAGAGTTATGTGAGATGGTTTGACTCAAGCTCCGAAGGGCTTAGTATCTATTTATTTTATTAGGCTAAATGACTAAAAGAGATGTAAATGTAATATTTTTGTTTGATTATATTTGAATAACAGTTGTTATATTAGCAGATCAGTTGTAACTGTGTCCTATTGTATTTACTTTCCTTAGAGTTGTATAAGATAAATATTGTATTCAGTATATAAATTAAAAGTACCATTGTTCTAAGTTATATTTAGATATTTTGTAATGTTATGTGGAATGAATGTGAAGTAAGTTGTTATGAAAAAAAATTACTATTTTTTCTTAGTACAACTTGAGGGGCTATAACAAAAGGGTTATGATAGCATTGTTGTGGATGTTGATGGGTCAGTTGGGTGATTAGGCACCTATGGGATCCTAGGAAGTTTAAAGGCCCAAGAATTAACTCCTCTTCTAATTGGTTAAATTATTCTTCATAGGTTTAATACAAAATATGTTGTTTCCTTTGTCAATGGTATATGGGCCACTTGCCCCAATGGGGAAATTGAAATGATGGGATAACTAAGAGACCTTTTAATATGATCATAAGGACATTCATCAAGTGATTGGAGGATATTTCAGCACAATTTTATGTATCAAATATATTATGAGGTAATATAGGAGTGAGGAGGGAGAGGGACGATGGGTCGGAGAAGGAGTGAGGCAGAGGGGTTACATGGGCCATGATAGATTTTAATAATTCTTGTATGGATATGGATCTTTAGTATATTGAGCCAAAGGAAGGTGAACATACTTAGAATAATAGAATACAAATTCATCACTTCATTACAAAGCATCTCAATATATTCTTGCTTAGTCTTAAATGGATAGCCTACTTGGTTTCTTTGGAATCAAGGATTATCCATTACATTCATTTGGATCACTTGCCATGCTTATAGATGTTAAGGATGATTCAAAACATAAGGAAATGTACCTCAAATATGAGCTCAAGTGGAATTTCAATCCATAATCTGAGGCAATTTGAAACTTTGGAGGAAAATTCAGGCAAATGATAAAAAAATCTTTGGAAAAAAAATGTTGAGTGAGGTCAAACAATAAATAATCTTTTAGATTTTTGTATCAGAACCATATATTGATAAGAGGGAGAATTATTAAAAAAAAAAAAAAAAAAGTAAAGGTCTAATGAAGAAAATAGTGTTTAAGAACAAACATTGCCAACAAGCCTAAATAGGTATCTGAGAGTGGAAACCATTCCTTTAAGAAATGAAGTCAAGGGTTGATAAGCTAAAGAAAGGTGATCACAATACAAATTTCTTCCACTTGTCCATTGTGGTTAAAATAAATCACAATAAAATCAATCAATCTTTAAATCCCACAATAAACTTTGAAGACAATGAAGCCATTAGGTAGGAGGCAATAAACTTTTATTAGAATTGAAACATTGGAAAACAAGTAAGCCAAAATACCATAGGTTATCTCTTAAAGGATTAATGAATGGAAATTCATTCCAATAAAATCTAGTGAAGTTAAGAATGTAGTTTTTTCAATAGCTGCTAATGAATCCTCAAGTTTAGATGGGTTCCCAGTCGGACTCTTCCAAAAAATTTGGCACATAATAGGTACAGACTTGATTGAAGCAATAGAAGAGTCTTGAAGGAATAAGGCAATCTTTAAGGATTGGAACTCAACCTTCCTAGCATTCATTCAAAAAAAAAAAAAGAGGATGTAATCTACTTTAATTCATATCACCCTATCTAGTCGATAAGGTGGCAATAAGTGTAATTTCCAATAGGTTAAAAAATATTTTTTTCCAAACTTAATCTCAAATGAGCAAGGTGGCTTTGTAGGAAAATAAAAATTATCAATGGCATCAACATGACCCATGAAGAGAGTTGGCATGTTCATCAAGATGGACATTAATGTTAGGTTGTGGAGCTAAAAGCTTCACTCGGATGCAAACATGGAGGAGGTGCTAAAAGTCATAGTCACCGACGTCGGTCAGGCCAACTGATATCGTTAGGTGGAGACAAGAAGCTGCCGACATCAATTAGGGATCGGCCGACGTCGGTCATCCCCAGACAGATAGGGACCGACGTCAGTCGCCTGTGCGGTTTGAAACTGTGAGTTTCACGGACAGTTTGTTAACGAATCGGTTGTTTGCATGTTAAAGACTAATTTTAGTTTTGAGTTGCATTTCTAATTATTGTTTGGCATGAGATTTATATAATAGACTCATGGGCTGTATTGTAAAGGTGTAGACTCTCAAGGATTCAGTAGAATCAGTTCTGTAGAAGCAAGATCTGATAGAAGATCCACCGGGGTACTGGTTTGGAGAATCATAAGGACTTGGTGAGGCAAGGACAAGGGTTCTTCAGGGTGTAGAGAGATCTACATGTGTAAGTAAGATCGGTTGATCTGTAGGTGTGTGTGTGTGCGAGGTCAAAGGAGATCTGCAAGGTAGCAAGGTCAAAGGTGACATCAACACATCAAGGAGCAAGATCAGGAGAGATCTACTTGGAGTACGTAGCGTACTTGTGTACTGGCAGTAGTGTTACTGACTGGTTGGAGGTGAAAAACAACTCTATATTTGATTTGTTTGTTGTGACTGTAATTGAGAGAATGAGCTCTTGAAGAGATTTACTGTTTATGCCCTAGAGGTGTGGGAGCCTTAGAGGAGTGTAAGGAAGAAGACTGTGGCATCTTCTTTGTTGTATTTCTTTTTGGAAGAGTATTAATACAATTGGGTATTGTCTCTCATATTCTGTGTTATTTTTGAATTCTAGTTACTTGTTACTTCTGGTTAAATTTTGCATTTAGTTGCTTTTACATGGTAATCAATTGTGTTTCCGAGTCCTAGCAAGTGGTATCAGAGCATTTATGTTATAGATTCTTGCAAAGTGGTATCAGAGCCAGGTTGTATGGAGCAGGTTTGTGTTTGATTACATGTCACTCTCAAGGGTTTCTGATTGAGTGGGAGTATAGCAATGGCAAAAGAAAGTAAGCTGAGAATGGAGGAATTCAAAGGCACGAATGGTCAATTACGGTATTATGGAAAGAAAGAGCAGGTAAATAAAGATTGTTGGTTGATAGCAGATCAGCATAAAGGGAATGAAGAAGCATGTGTTGCAGGTATTGTTGCATGGATTGCTCTTATATGTTCCTTGGATAAAGTAGAATCTTGTTTTATAGATTCTGTTGCCTCTTTCCATGCAGCCCCAAATAGAGTATTTTTCCATGTTAAGGTCCATGTAGACTTTGGAAAGATTTATTTAGGGGTTGGTGAGCCTTGTCAAAGTATTGGCAAAGGGGAAGTGCAGCTAAAATTGCAGATGGCCAACACATGGGTGTTGAAGGAGGTCATGCAGGTCCCAGTCTTGAAGATGTGGCTGATTTCTTCAAGAAAGTTGGGTGATGAGAGATGCACATGAACTCTCACAGTGGATGCACTTGAATTAGCTGGTGGTAAGAAAGTAGGTACTCTTTATCTATCTACTTATATTACTGATTCTTCTTCTATTGCAAGGACGTGGCTTTGTAGGCTTGGTCACATGAGCAAGAAGGAGATGCATGTTCTTAAGCGAAAGACAGACATGTTTGACAAACTTAAGAAATGGAAAGCCTTGGTGTTTATGGAGGAGATGATGGACAGAGATCAGTGGAGAAGGCTGGATATCTCTGAGCAGGGCAGTTTGGATAGGGTTTTGATCCAAAGAGAGCTCACGGGTAAAAAGTCATCACTCACAGGAGAACACAGTTATCGGTGTTGGTCAGGTGGAACCATCATTGAACAGGCAGGTATCGAAGATGGTCATGTGCAGATCAAAACCGGTAGTGTCGGGCAGATCATCACAGGTTGTGTGGTGGTTGGTCTTAAAGATTGAGCTTGAAGAGGAATACAAGCTAGGAAATAAATTAGAAAGATGTACTGGTATAGGTACAGGTGCAGCTGTTTATCTCCAAGTGGGAGATTGTTAGGTTGTGGAGCTAAAAGCTTCAATCGGATGCAAACATGGAGGAGGTGTTGAAAGTCACAGTCACCGACGTCAATCAGGCCAACCAATGTTGGTCAAGTGGAGACAGGAAGCTGCTGACATCGGTCAGGGATTGGCTGACGTCGGTCATCCCCAGACAGACAGGGCCGACGTCGGTCCCCTGTGCAGTTCAGAACTGCGAGTTTCATGGATAGTTTGTTAACAAACTAGTTATTTGCATGTTAAAGACTAATTTTAGTCTTGAGTTGCATTTCTAATTATTGTTTGGCATGATATCTATATAATAGACTCATGGGCTGTATTGTAAAGGTGTAGACTCTCAAAGATTCAGTAGAATTAGAGTCTTCCAGGTGTGCTAGTTGAGAGAGCAAGGTTAGCTCCTTCAGTGTGAAGAGAGCAAGGGTAGCTCCTCCTAGTTCCACAGGGGTTTCGAGTGTGTATAATCAGGTAGATCTGTGAGATCGCAAGATTTGGTAGAAGATCCACCGGGGTACTGGTTTGGAGAATCATAAGGACTTGGTGAGGCAAGGACAAGGGTTCTTCAGGGTGTAGAGAGATCTACATGGGTAAGTAAGATCGGTTGATCTACAGGTGTGTGTGCGAGGTCAAAGGAGATCTATGGGGTAGCAAAGTCAAAGGTGACAGCAACACATCAAGGAGCAAGATCAGGTGAGATCTACTTGGAGTACGTCGCATACTTGTGTACTAGCAGTAGTGATACTGACTAGTTGGAGGTGAACAACAACTCTGTGTTTGAGTTGATTGTTGTGACCATGATTGAGAGAGAACTTTGAGGGAAGATTACTGTTTATGCCCTAGAGGTGTGGGAGCCCTAGAGGAGTGTAAGGAAGAAGACTGTGGCATCTTCTTTGTTGTAATTTCCTTCTGTAAGAGTTTTAATACAATTGGGTATTGTCTCTCATATTCTGTGTTATTTCTGAATTCTAGTTACTTGTTACTTCTAGTTAATTCCGCGTTTAGTTGCTTGTACATGGTAATCAATTGTGCTTCTGGGTCCTATCAAGTGGTATCAGAGCATCTATGTTCTAGATTCCTGACAATTAAAAATTATTTAGATAGAGCAAATTGTTATGTTTTGTTGAGTTTCCAGGATAAAGGAACACATTTCAAGGACAACAACAAAAATCAAGGATTTTTAGGAGGTGGGAGGATGGAAAATAATATATAAACATGTATTAAAAATACAACAAAAATATAATTTTATATATTTTCAATTGTATAGTTAAGTTATTAAACATCATCAAATAGTTTAAAGGCATGAAAGTTAAATAACAATATCAACGTGACATTGAACACTCAACATTGATAATTGAAAATTGTGTGAACACTGAAATATATGTATGTGTGTGCATGTGTGTATATATAAATGAATAGTATAAAAACATAGATTTTTTTAACATTTCAATTGTATAATGAAATTGTTAAACATCATAAAACATTTTAAAGAGTTGAAATTCAAATAACAATAACAACTATGACATTGAACGTTCAGAATTGACAATTAAAAATTGAGTGAAACATTGAAATATGAATGCAAAATTATAAATATAAATATATATTGTTATATTATCAGTGATTATCTAAATAATTGTTTCAAAATATTTTTAATGTGGGGAAGTCGAGACATCTTTATCAAATTTGGGATGTCCCAAGGACATTAAGACATCACTAGATGCCCCTCTAAAACAATAAATTTGTCTAAGACAATAACAAAGAATCTAAAACATCCTAGGGAAGTGAGAAAAAATACAAAAAAAGGGGACGCAATTGGGACATCCTATTTTTATCCCCAAAATATCCAAGAAATATGGGATGACCCTCAAAGGGCAGGGGCCATGTCCTTGTGGAACACTAATAAATTGGATATTTAGGGATAAGATATTGGAAAATTTTGGCTTCTAAAATGAGTGGAGAAGTGGATGTAACGTTTTTATATCTCCTTACAATTATATATTGGTCAATAGGGTCTTTTTTGATTTCTATAGTGCCTTGAAAGGTCTTAGGTGGGGGGTTCAAGTCTGCATACCCTATTCATTTTTATGGCAAAGGCCCTTGGTAGAGCCAAAAACAAACATAGAGGATTGCACTATTCAAGAGAATTCAAATCATGTGGAGTATTTTTTGTAGGTAATTTCTTGTTGTTAGAAAATACAACACGGGAAGAAGCCCAAAACCTATAGGCTATCTTTCCTCCTTATAAATTAGGAGGAAGATCAACGTGGAAAAATCTCAAGTCTAGTTCCTTAATGCTAATGAAATAATCTAGGCCAGGCTTTTCCATATTTAGTGCTTTGAAAAGGTCACTTTGCCAAGCTCATAGCCTAGATTGTTTTTATTTGTTGGGAAAAATTCAATAGCTCTATGGAATTGGGTGTTAGACAAAATTCAGTATAACCTCTCATCTTTGAAGGGGAAACAACTTACTTTGGTTGGAAGAATCCAACTTCTTCAAGCTTTCTTGCAAGTTTTCTTGATTTATGTCATGCTTTCTTGTAAATTCCCTATTGTAGTCCTATATAGTATTGAAAAAATAAAATAAATTACTATGGAATTTTGTTTACTATTAAAGCTACACTACCACCAGAATACTATTTTAGAATTATAAGTGCATATCAAACATAACACATCAAAACATAAGAAAATAAAATATTTATTGCATGAGGTAATGTTTAATACAATTGCTTAGTACAAGGAGGACTTGTCACATCAATGCCTTTACCCTGACATGAATTATTCTATTTATTCAACAAAAGACCTAGTGGCTATCGATTAAAACATAACATCAAATACAAGAAAACATAACTAAAGAGTCATTAACACACTAACTAAAGCAACAAGATAATAATAACCTAATAAAATTGGCTACTAAACAATGCTTTTATTGAATACAATAGTCTACATTTATCCCACCTTTAAAATAATTTGGAGTCCCTCCTAATAACACTCATAAAAAATCATTAAAAATGAGGTGGAGGGGAAGAGCAAAAATTCCTTGAAGATACCATGGTATGAACAGAGCATGACCTGGAAGAGACTGCTCTCTCTAGTTTTAGTTTCTACAACTCCCCTCTAAGTGCATAGACCTCCTCCATGTATTATTTCAAATGATGTTCTACCACAATTTCATGCCCACATGAATACTTCACCATATGCATGGCCTCCTACAAATTACCTTTCATCTATGTCAAGCCATGCTCATATGCAACAAACTTCTGAGTTTGAGCACATGTAAGATGGAACTATTGGCTAAACTACTGCTAAAATCAGAGCCATTGCTCTATTTTACTCAAATTTTCATTTTTTAGAGAAAATTTGTGCTTTCCATTCTCAAAGATATATTGATTTGACAACCCTTGAAATGCCCATGGAGTATTTCACTAGTGCAAGTGCACAATTCATATCCAAACAATCCTTTGGTAATGATTATTATGTTCAATTCTAGATCATATGACATCTATGGTATCATACATGCTATTGATTGTTATCTTATACAACTGAGACACCATTGACACAATCCATGCCTCCATGAATAGTCAACTCCAATTGTTGCCTCTAGTGCTTCTCTTGGTGCAATGAATGTCTTCATAAACAAATCTCATAAAAAGGATATAAGAATTCCTCCCACAAAACATTAGGCATGTTGCACTAGGTGGATCATTTAAGAGAGCTTGGACACTAGGGTTTTAAACCTAGCATCATATGTTTGGATGTTCTATGGTAGTTCTTGCTTGATTTATTTATGTGTTGTAATGTATTCATACTCAAATTTAGGGTTTTAAAACTCATTTAAGAATGTGGATTTTAGGAGGTCATAATCCGTAATCACCTCATTTTGATCCAACTTCTGATACCAAGTATGTGCCTAATCTAGCATGGTAGTGTCAAATTGACTTGCCTTACACTTTAGCTGTGTAACTCCCTTGGCATGCCATATGATCTCACACTTTTGGACATGTTCCATGGCATTCTCTACTCCTCAATAGTCAAGTAAAATCAAGGACATCTCATAGAAAACCTAGGGGGCAATATGAGTGCAACAAGCACCTATTTCACATGTTGTATCGAGGTGTTAGCTAAAGATGCACCTAAAATATGACTTCCTATAGGGATACCTCCCATTGCTCATGTTGATGGCATGATACCACCACCTGCCATGATGGTTTTTAATACTACTCTTTCAAATATTTAGAGGGCCTGCTGGGCTTCCAATGGTACTATTCCTCCTTGTGTCAAACTACTTGTCTGAGAGGATATATCCCCTCCTATTGGTGGCACACCATATTAAACTATCCTAAATTTCATGTAGGTTATGTCACCAGTAGCCTAAGTGGCTGGTCAATAATTATTTATTGTATCAGACCTTCCTCTCACACTACAAATTCCATTGCATTTTTCAACTCCACCATGTCTTGGTTTTTTTCTCGTTGTAAGAGAAGCGCATGACCATGCATTCCTCCTAAACTTCTTTGGGAGCTTCAACATATTACTCCAGACTTTGCTCTAACTCATTGGCACATAATTACTCATCATTGGAGCACAAATCCTTTGTGCGAGAGTCCTCCTCATGCCATTCATGTTCTATGTATGGGTCTTCATGGAATTTCTTGAGTCAAAATCCCCCTTGCCTAGGGTCCTTCTCAACCATGACTTCAACTGAGTATCATTATATTTGTGCCTTCTAAACTCATGATCATCTAGTTTCTCTATGCTTAAGCTTCTCTTATTATCTCTCAAAAACCATGCCCATTCCACCTTCTACCCTCTATGCTGCTCATATGCACAAGAACTTAGACACCCATTAGCAAGTTCTCTTTATCACCTCTACTTACCATTGTAGTAACAAAATTTGACTTGTCTTGACAACAAAACCAAAATATTGGTCTAGTTTTGGCCAATCATATGCCAGTCTCATGCGTATCCCTCAAAATACCAACACTTAACCTTCTTTCACTGACATATCACACAAGAGAGCCTTATGTGCTCACCAAAAGTGTAGATAGGGGAACTAGGGTAGGTCAAGGGTAGTTGGAAATGGTGGTGAGTTTATTGTTTTTCACACTATTTCTCATACATGCTGGCACCTAAAGTGCACCTTAAATCATGAAAATAAACAAGCATAGATGTGCTCAACTACATAAAAAAAATACTTTATTCAAAATTTCCTCCTTTCATTAGAGAAGACAATAGTAAACTTAACAACAACATAATCATGAGCATACTATCAAGATTCTAATATTCATATCCATAGATATCAATATCAATATCTATAAAAATAACAATTTCCATTACATAACAGTTCATGTATACAAAGAGCTTATAATGGTACAAGCTTTCACTACTAGTCCTATCTCTACTCTACATTATCCATGTGGTTCCCATGGCACACTGAATGCAATCTGACAACGTTTCTCTAAGGTCTAACTATTTTCAATAGTTATTTCTCTTCTTATGTGCCTGGCTTTTATATGATTCCAAAAGCCTTGATTGTTACTTGGTAGCTCAACTACTATCACTTAATAGTTATTGCATCATATATTCACTTGGCAGTTATTGCTCTACTCTATTTGAGGCCATATTCTTTACCATTTGTCATCACTTCTTAACTGCTTATCAATATCAACTATCAGTCATAACTCCCATTGTTTACCACTATGATCTATGTTGTAGTTTTTAAATACACATTATTTTAGTTATCTTGATCCTATTATTTTGTTATTTTTGCACATAGACTTGATCTTTATCATCTAGCACCTGCCTTACTAAGAGTCCCTATTGGGCACACCCACATGTTTGGGTTAGGTATATGCACTCCACTCTCTACTCTTTGGGACTTTTGGCACTAATCTCTATCTTCATATGCTGCACACACACTCCTTGGCTTGGTTATACTTAGTCCTTTCTAAGGTCAACATATTCTCTTAGTCTGGACCTTGAATTCCTTCACTTCAATATCTATACTGCAATGCCCATAATCTACAAAATAACATTTATTCCTCCTACCCTAGATCAACAATAATATCTGAAACATAAGGAAACCAATGAATCTTTAAGATCCTATGTTGCTTGTTAGCTAGGGTTTTAAGTGCCATTCAATTATCAAACCCATAAACAATAAAAAATATGTCAAAAAATAGTAAATTACATTATTGAGTCTAATTTTAGTAATATATTAAACCCTAATTCATGCACCAAAAATTATCCATAAGAAATGTTAGTTTCAAATAATTATAAATGCTCTAATGATTGCTTGATCTCTTTAGAATTCCTATGAGTGCTCAATGATGCTCTAAATCTTTTTTGTGTAATCTTTATATAGTTTTTTTATATTTATCTTGTCTAAATGAATTACAATATTTGTATACTTATATACAATCTAATATCTAATAAATTTTATAAAAACATTTTCGAGTGTATACAATTACTTAACTTTATACCAATATATTAATAGGTTTTACTTTCATTATAATCAAAATTCATCTCAAAATATTGCATTATCAATATATTCAAGTGGTTTCCAACATTAAAAAAACTCCATAAAAATAATTTATATGTTTTAAAAAATAATTATATTCTTGACTTTACAATTACATTCCTAATACTTTATATCCAAAGTTTCAATCTCAACTCAAATTAGTTTATATAGGTAGATATTACAATTTTTTTTTTCATCTTACTAATTAATTTATTTTTAACATTGACTTAATTTTAAATTTGTCAAATATGCACTTGAATTATTATGAAAATATTATTAGATTTATAAATTTTATGTGAAGTATCTATTAAGTGATGCTTGAAGTCTGTGAAACATAATAAACATGTCAATAATAAAGACATTAAAATTATGTAATTTAATGACTAATAATTATTATGGAGTAATTTTTATGTTCATTTACAAATTTCTCCACTTAAAAATACGTGTATATATATATTTTAAAGTAAAGAAATAATACAAAGTTAGATACAAATGTGAATTAAAAAATATTACATAATTAAATCTTCTGAAAATAAAATTCAATACATTTAAGAATATCAAATAATTATTATTGAAATCGAAAATACTATAGTATTTAAAAAATAAGTTTAAGTATATCTAAGTAAAATTTAAATATGATCCATATAGACTCTAAGTCACTGGGAGTTGAATTTAGACACACTCAGTAATAATCTTGGGTACTAAAATTAACATTGATTAAAGTAATAAAATAGATAAATATTTAATATGGATTCCTTCCCCACAAGATTCGAGAAGAGTATATAAAAGTGAAAATTATATCCATAGAAGATAAATATATTATCCTTGTGAGGTAAATCATAAAACATCATTTATTATTGATGAGTATATAACATCTCAAAATATTAGGTTACCATGAATAATATGAAAAAGTTATGTTAAATATCATTTTATGGTATTATTAATTAATATTATTATTATTTTTGTTTAATTTGATAAAATCATATAAATTAATGGTAAATTAATAAAAATATTAAATTAAAGTTTTTTCCCTACAAATATATAAAGCGAATTTATAAATAAAATTTATTTTATTTTTACCTTTTATCTTTACAATGAAAGTTGTGAAAGATATATATCATGAATGATTAACAAAATTTCATGGTGAAGATTGGATCATTTGTAGACTACCACCACATAATTCAAGAGTGAGCCCAATAAATTATTTTGAGACTTTTTTTTAATAAATTTTTAACATTTTTCTAAAATTATGAAATGTCTATATTTGAAAGAGAGGAAATTTTGCCAATGCACTATTCGAAATAATTTATAGTCCCAATAAGATTTATGTTATTCTATAATTTTTGAATTTATTTTTATTCCTGTGCATCTACAAAACATTGATGTGACCAATATATTCTACTAGAGAAATACTATTTTTTCTTCATTTATCATGATGTTACAGTAACACACATGTGCAAGAGTTTATCCATGAAATAATGTTAAACACATTATAATCAATGGGGTTGGATTGCAATGGGGTTTGGAAATTTATAAATTATTGGCGTAGGAAATGTTCCATGCCTTCCTACAATGAAATAAGACGTTATGTTTATTGCCTTGGAAAAATGATGGAATGGTGACATTATACTATCTAGATTCAAACAAGAGAGACAAGGGTAAACCTTAAAAGGTTTTTGGCATGGGGAAATCACCTTGGTAGGATGGTAAAAACCACATGCAACCATAAATGGGTAAATTTTATTTACAAATCTTCCACAAGTATATCGGTAAAAATATGAGTATGAGTATTAAAAGGAGTTCTTAGAATAAGAGGACGTGGTGGTAATTTTGAAAACTAGAGGGATTTATTTAGATGTTTGCGGTTGTACATGTTTTGAACATTTTTAACTAAGTGTCATTTCATGGATGTTTCAAGGATATTGAGATCACCTATTAAAGGTAAACTTGTTTGAGCAAGGAAACATACAACAAATGAGCAAAGACTAGTGAAATGAGTAGTACATGCAAATAGCTTGAAGCCCTGATAGTGGGGGAAGGATTCAATACAGACCACCCTTATGATGGGTGGATCTCCACACTTTCAGATGTATATATGTATATTTATAGAATAGTTTTCATGGCAATAAACACAATAGGTGTATCTTGCTCATATGCCATCCATCATAGAGCACACGACATGCAAGAGAGGAAAGCTATGTGTTCTTGGGGGCATTGCATGCTTTACCATTTATACTAGGACGTCTACATATTTTTGTATGAGACAAACATATGATGTATTTTAGTAGAGACACTATTACAATGTTGGGCATATCAAAACCTAATAATCACTAGACCTATCAACCTACCCTTTACCTCAAAGGATAAAGACAAATTTTATATAAGGATATGGCTCTCTATGGGATTCAAGAGATAATGATATTGTGATTTATTATACTGAAGGAGAGCCATGTATTATTTTAAGGAGATGGAGATCACCTAGTGACCCTATAGAAATCATTTGGGTTGGTTTGAGGATTCCACTCATATGCAAAATATTAGGTAGAAAAATTTTACCATTGAAAATTTGTAGGTACCATCGAGCGATTTCAATATGAGATAGTATTTAGATAGTAAGGGTTAACATAAAACATGCCCCCAACCATTATTATTTGGAGTAGGTCACAAAGATTACCTTGAATGGACAAAGAGAAGTAAATGCCTCAATTTAAGGCATAAGAACTTACATATTATGATGATGAGGATGCGAGCTAGCAGAGCCCTAGATTCGATGATGCAAGAAATACAAATGACTATAAATGAGGAAAGATCTTGTGCAAAAAAAAGATATGACACGAATGATTATACAATCCAAGAGTAGAGGTGATAAAGGAGGAATCACTAGTGGTTTATCCAATCCTACTAATAAAATATATAACTTAACATCGTGGATACTCAAGAGAACAAATCAATCTTATTTTATTAGATTTGATTTCCTTTTTTAATTCACTGATTAATATTAACTTAATGTGAAATATATATAATGAATAATTTGAACTTCACTATTGATTCCATAATCCAAAGACTAACTTAAGGTAAATTAGAATATATTTTTAGAAAAATTTAGCCAATTCATTTCGATTAAAAAAAGGCGTGCTTACGTGTTCAATCCTGTCAACTTGACTAAGGAGATATATATATATATATTTTCAAAACGAAAAGCGTCGGTACCTTTTATTCCAATATATGGGGAAAAGATACAACCAGAAAGACACACATGGGTGGCTGAAAGATAGGAAGAGCCCGCATGACTCCGCCACATAATACCAAAACATATGCGATTGACATAAACCAGGGAGATGAAAGGCGTAACCTGAAGTGATCTTAAAAAATTCAGCAAGATGTGCGATTGGAATATTTTGGTCTTCACATTATCTGAGGGACAAACTCCTCACAGAGGTCGCACCATTGTCTTCTCTTAGCTGAAGGTGAACCTTACTCGCTACTAGATCACAAACTTGTTTGGACAGACCGTCAGCTATGGTGTTATGTTCCCTGTAGATGTGTGTGAAGGTGATGTCCTGAAAGAGTGCAGCCAGCTCCAAAGCTCTGATGATGAGATGAGAGAGAGATAAATGTTTGCATTGTGCCATGCTATTGAGCACTGAAAGCCATGTATCCCAACTTTATAGTATAGTTACCTCCATCAATGCTATAAGCCCAACAAAGTTTGTCCATCTGATCATTGAGGGATATTGAGTTGTTAACCAATTCTGACCGGAATCTTTCCCGAACGTTGGCATACTGTCCATCAATGCCAACATCCTCCATAGTCCTCCATCCAGGCCTCCATCTGTCGATCAATGAGCTATCATATACATAAGCTAAAGTGACAATGTATTTTTGTCAAAGACAAGCTTTCAAGGAGTCTGCGAATCTTAGATCATTTGGAATCCCTATTATAGCGTCTCTGCCAATGAGTACCTTAGTGCCATTTCTAAGATCCCATGCAAGAGAGTCCTTAATGACAACAAAACTTTGAATAATGGATTTCCAAAAAATAGTGGCACCAGTGAATTGCTTGGGTTGAGCTCTCGTATAATCCTTTATAGATAGTGGCCAAATGTATTTTTGATGAATAATCCACTGCTAGAGACCTTGCTTTGAGATGAGGTTCCACGCCCCCTTTGCAGCCAGAGCAGTGGAGATGATAATTAGATCTTTAATGCCCCAACCACCCTTAGATTTAGGCCGCGCTAAGGTGCACCATTTTCTGAGTGAAAAACTCTTATTTTCCTTATTCCTCGACCAGAGGAAATGAAGGCATAATTTCCTGATCTTGTTGAGTATTATCCGAGGGAGGAAAGCAATTGAAAGCCAGTAAACTGCGATTGCTTCCAACACCCTTTTTATCAGCACCAGTCTCCCAGCCATAGAGATTCATCCGTTCCACAAAAGTGAAATTCTCCTTTTTAACTTATCAATCAGCCACTGTCAAGTCTTTGGAGAAACCCAAATATTTAATGTCAGCATCCGAACAAGGAATGGAGAAAGGTAGCAGTATATGTAAGAGGTTTCTAGCGGCTTGAGTAATGTAATAGAAGAAGATGGCAGATTTATGCATATTGATAACCGTCTTGATTGTATAGGAGAAGAATTTTAAGATCCGATCCAGAAACTTTGTTATGGTGCATTCCCAAATATGAGTATGTCATCAACAAAAAGGATATGTGTGAGGAAAGTGGTGGTGGCAATCTTAACCCCTTGCAAGTTACCAGCATTGAGGTCATGTGTAATATGGTGACTAAGTGCTTCCGCAATAATAAAAAATAGTAGGGGGATAATGGGCAGCCCTATCTAAGCCGAAGGAGGATGCAGATCCATTGAAAGGTACAACATATGATAATGATGGGTAGCATACTTCTATCCAATTTATAAAATGAGGTGTGAACCCTCCCGAGTGAGAATGAGTCTAAGGTATAGTCAATTAACTCTATCAAATGCTTTGGATAGATTGATCTTGTGCAAGAAAGCAGACCTGGATTTTATCTTAATAATGTGAAAGGCCTCTTATGTTGTCCCTATAGCATCGTGAGTAAGCTTATTGTCCAAGAATCCAAATTGCTCTGGGGAGATGTGCTCAAATAAAATTGATTTTGTGCATTAATAATTTAGGAGATAATATTATATATGCAACTACACAAGGATATAGGCCGAAAATGTTCAACGCTGGAGAGGCCTTCTCCCTTCAAAATATTTGCAATGAAAGTCATAGAGAAAGTGGCATGAATCCTTCTTGAAGCATGGGTTTCCTCAATTGCGAGAAGGATATCAAGAGCAATACGATCCTAGAATCCCAGGTAGAATTCCATCATCCAACTAACCGGGCCAGGTGCCTTCCATAGCTGAAATGTATTAAGTGTTTGAAGAAGCTCCATAAGTGTAATAGGACACATAAGATGCTGATTTTGTTGATTGTCCACCCACCCAACAAAAAAGAAGAAACTGCCATGATGTCTTTGATGTTCTCTCAGGGCTACTCAGTATAAACCTGTTGATAGTGTGTGATGGATGCCTTAGAAATAGAATGGTAGTCTATGCATTCCACTCCATTTCTATCCTTGATATTCCATATAGTGTTTTTTTCCCACCTAGCCAAAGCTTGTCGATGAAAAAACTGTGTGTTATCATCTCCTTTAGTGAGTATTGTAGCTCTGCTTTTGATTCACCATTTGGTCTCCTGCACCATAAGCCTTGCTTTTTCCTATTCTAAAGTGTCAAGTTCCTTGAGAATTTCCTCACGGAAGTCATCTTGCTAGTAAGAGTCAAGGTAGACTTTTATATTTTCCTCAACATGCTATAATTTTGTCTCACTATCCTCAAATTTTTATTTTTCCCATATCTTAGCAACTGTCTTGACTTTGATAAGGTTCCTTTATAAGCTAATCATAACATGTTCGTCACTGCCTAAAGAATGAGAGACCCATATGCTCTTACCATATCCCTAAAATCTTCTTAGATCAGCCAATGGGGATTGAATTTGAAAGGCATGGGTGGTTACTTAATATCGGCAAACAGTTCAAACTGAATCAGATAATGGTTCAAAGTGAATAATTAAAGAGTAGTAACCTTGATACTTTTAACTGGAGGGTGAGGCCTTCCTTAATAAGGAATCAATCCAACATTTTTGAAATACTCTAAGGCCCAGAGCGATGATTAGACCACGTGGGCTCCATCTGCATAGGAATAACATCCACCAAGTTATGATTTTCCATGAAGTTTAGGAAGTAATCCGCCAATAGAGCCTGACGAAAAGATTTCTCCCATACTTCATTAAGGTATGTGGTAAAGTTTAGATCCCCCAAAGAATGAGGTGTGGCATTTTTAGGATGCCAATGTTCTCTAGTTCCATCTAGAAGTCCTTTATGTGTTGTGATGGAGCATAAACATTAATGATCTCCATAGCCATATTGAGTACTTTAGAGAAGAAGGATCCCAAAATATAGTTTGTAGTTTTAAAAGAAGATCTCCCTTCCATTATGGAATTCCATCCTAATGCCAATCCTCTTGAGTTTCTAATAGAGCTAATAGTAATAAAAGACCAATCGAGAAAGTACTTTTTTAGATACTTTTTTGATATTTTATCCATGGACATAGTTTCTTGTATAAGTAGAATATTAGGCTTGTGTCTAAAAACAATCCTCTTTAGGGACCATTACTTCAAGGCCGTTCTAATGCCTCTTATATTATGGGATGTAATGATCATTTAATTACCATTTTTGGGGCTGATTTGCTAAGGGCCCTATTTATAATGAGTTGTTTCCCAAGTAAGACATCCCCTCCATAACTTGTTGAGCATGGGAGAAGTTTGAGTGTTTACCTCTGTTGGCTGGGGTCAAGTGTGTTGTAGTGGCTTCCATTCCACCTAACTGCTAACCACTAGTATTCCGATAATGGCTTACTATGGTATGTGATATTGTCATATATCTTCGTTCTGAGGAGAAATTGGAGTTAAATGATGTAGAAATTTTGTTGTCCTGCTTATTTACTTTCTTTCCACTTCCCATACACAAAAAGGGTTTAGCTAGGGGTAGACTGGGATCACAATGAACTACATGCTCCTAGGAGGAGGTGCAATGAGCTTTTCGCAGTTGTTTGGGAGAAATTTCTTGTGTTATAGCTGTTGTTATGATAAACTTGTAAGAACTATGAATAAATTCACCCACCAATTCACAATCCTATTCCATATACTACTCCAAAATGTGCTTTTTTTTTTGTTGATGGTCTATTACCAATTCAAAATCAGTCATGGTTGGATCCACTGCCTCGATGCGAGGTAGTGTGGAATGGTTATTTCAAATTTGTACAGGATCCTCCACCTTAAAGATAGCCAAGGAGTAAACCTATGTTGTATGATCCTTTGGGATGCTAGAATCAGTCAATACAATCTGATCTAAACCACCACTAAAAAGCTGGATGTCTCATAATGCCTCATAGGATTTGTCCTCTATGGTTTTATATGTCCCTTCCCCTTCAATAGGGTATGTTTCCTACATTGGTCCTGATTTTGAGGAATTGATGATAGTCCACTTTTATTTTTGCTCATTTAAAATGGAATGGGCAGGTAGTGATATGCCCTTATTTAACTCGAATCCTTCATCAAAATGTAGATTCTTTTTATGTTATTGGGTTGGCAAAGAAATAGCTTGTGTTCTAGCTGTGGTCTTCGCTGAAGAGATGTCTACCAAGAAGGATTGATTCTATGAAATTAAACTAAACTATGGGTTCATCTAAATCCCCGATCCATTATGGCCTTTTATTGTGTCCTCTGCTAGGTCCCAAACATGGTTTATTCTATTCATCTTGTCCAAAGAATGGATTTATGGTTATCCATGTGGGATATTTTATTCACCGAGGTTAGCTGACGATACTCTGCATTGTGTTGTTGTGGATAGGTGGTCTTGATGTGACCATATGTGTGGCATAGAGAGCATCTAAATGGCACATTTTTTATAATCTAGGCCTTGTATAAAATGAAGATTCCCTCCAATGAGCTCAATGGTGGTAGGTAGACCATGAATAACACTCATCTCCACACATATATTAGCCATCAATGTATTCTACTTTGAGGAAGTGCTAGAGTTCATCTTGAGAAATTTCCTTAAGGAGTCACTGATGAGGTTGAATATCTAGAGTTCCCACATTTCAATGGGTAAGCCTAACAACTTGACTCATAAATCCATTATTTTGATATATTCCTATTTTGGGTCGACTAATAAACCATATGTTTGTGATAAGGGTGGTGTTAGTAAAATTGGCTACCATAGGTCACTGCATTTTAAAACTTGTTAGCCAAGCTTCTTTAACTTTGTTGATATCCTTTTGAAGGGTCTTGTCTTGGCCATAGCTTGTCTTGTAATGGTGAAGTGTGATGTTATTATTAGTGGTTGCCAAGGTCTCCTAGGGTGGTCTAACCAAGAGGGCAAGTCAAAACACTTAGCCTTATCTTAAATATTTTTATTTTGATCATTCAAGAAGTGTTTGGAGAGACTAAGGTAAGTTTGATTAGTTTAAGGTAGTGTATTGGGGGTTATGGTCACTTTGAGAAATAAATGCTTGAGATACCCATGCTTTTGACAAGGATCAAGTGCATTTTGAATGTATAGCATGTTTTAAATCTTGTTAAGGGTGATTTGAAAGTAAAAAAATATGATGTGTACATTGCTCTCACACTTATCAACCTTTGTGAGTCATTTGCAATGTAAGAATGGGAGGAACAAATTAGAAAACAATGATAATAACCTGCAATCAGTTACAAACATAGCTCATGAACTATTAGATGGAGATGAAAATGTGTTTTCAAGAGATTTCAGGTGCATGGTACATTGACCTAGGTTCATCAAGGCCAAATCATGCTTGAACAAGTTTTTAGAGGTCCAAAAAAGGCAAAAACCTAGTCAAACTCTCCATTGGGTCATTATAAAGCTCAAGAAGGCCAACCAATTTTGCATTGGTTCATGAGGGAGAAGAGAATGAGGGAAAATTATACTTGGGTAAGAAAGGTACCCTAATGGAATTCCAAATTGTGGAATTAGTTCAAATATTGAAGGCCTCTCTTTTATGAATAGTCACTAAGAGTGTTTGCAGCTCCTTAAACCCCTCTAAAACCCAAACCTCATGGTTTTATCTTGTTTGAGTGCATTTGAGAGTTATTTTATGAAAATTAAATGTGGATGGATATTTTAAGGTATTATGATACCATACAACATAAAAATTGATGCATGCAACCATGAACCAGATCTATTAATGCCAAAAATGTCACGTTTTGTTAAGACTTGTAATTACAAGCAACTTTATTGAGAATGAGGTGTGTTCTAAAGCATGAAGATGATTATAATTGGTTATTCACATGGAATACAACATCATCAACCTACCTTATACCTTTTCAAGTCACCAACAGGGTTTCCATAGCATAAAGACCACCCTACAAACCTCTTTGACCATCTTGTTAATGGATTGTGCAGGCCTAAATGGTCGAATGTTTAAGGTTTCAAGATAGTTATCATTCTCAAACATGAAAGAGAGACCATAAATGAAACCAAATATAATCTACCTTGCATCCAAACGCATTTGTGCACAACTGCATAAATGAGAGTCACTCTAAGGACAAAGTTTTGATGAAGTCTAAACTTGGAATGTGAAGCTACATGTTTACACAATAGAATGGAAGAGATTGCGAACTTAAGTTGTGAATTTTAGGTTGAAAGGATTAATAAGGGTATGAATAACATTGAGTAATTCCTATAAAAGTTATTAGAGTCCTCAATAACCCTTTCTATGATGAAATCATGCAAAGAAGAGTCATTCTCAAGCATGAGGGAGAGAGAAACCTAGAGATCTAACAATATCATTGAAAGTTATTCTTTAATAAACCAATAAGGATTGGTTTATTATTGTTAAAAATATCAAATAAAATTTTAATGAGATATTTAAATGAACCTATAATGATAATAGCTTTCCAAAAATCTAGTAGACTTACTCATAAGCCATGTAGAAGTTCTTTTAAACATTTTCAAGTTTATTGTCAGAGAATGAGTAGAAAGAGCCAAATCTTGCATTGAGTATGATGTTTGAGGGTCATGTTAGGTGTGATAAACCTTATGGAGATTATGAAAGTGTTTTTATAGTTATGAAATAAGATAAATAATTCAGGAGGAGACACTCCCAAGCTTTATCAAGGCGACAAGTCTAGAGGAGAACACACATGATGCATACGTAGATATAAAGAATTAATGCCTTTTTTATGTTGATTTTGGAGTTTTTAATTTTGTGATGAGTGTGGGATATCATGGATAAGGTTTCATAAGTGATTTTACTCCTATTAAAAATGATAAAACATTAAACAAAGGCCACTAGGGTTAGAATTGTTAGACTGTCTACAAACCCTAGGTAGGGTCACATCAGGTTTTAAGACTCTTAAAGGGTCAATACCTTTGGGAAAAAAATTGAATAAATTATATGACATGTTTCATACCTCATATAATCATTTAAAATTAAAAAAAAATAAATTCATAACCCTTCTTACAAAAAACCTCATCTCGATCTCATGAAATAGGCTTGTATAGTCAAGAAGGCAACCTTTCATCACGTGAGAAGTATGAGTAAGAATGGTGTTATGGAAAGTTATTAATGTATATTCCTTGAAATTTATTATAATTTTTTGATAAATTAAACCCTTATAATTTATGAATCATCGTTAAGAAGGTGAAGGGGTCAAATTTGGCTTTAAGAAGCCTAATGGAGGTTGATGACTGAGTTTTGTCCTCTAAGTGACTCAAATGGATTGAAATGGCCTTAGAAACATCTTGATGACCTCTTTAGGTCCCATGGACACACAATGAAACAAATTCTTGGCATATGTGAAAGATAAGTACAAGGAGATGGTCTAGAAAATGCCTTTTTAGGCCTAATTTCATAGTTTTTTGAAATGTAGAATCTTTTTGATCTATTAGAGAGGTATCACAAGCTAAACAGAGACCTAATAATTATTGTTGGAAATTTGGCATGTCAAGGGAAAATTCCAACCCTTACCACTAAAAAATCTTCATGTCCTAGTTTTCATGAGTCCTCAGATGATGTGCTTGATCATCACAGTGTTCATTAACTATCATTTCAAGAGTGAGTCTCACATCTTATCACTGTCACATCCATTGTAAAAAAATAATATCCATATCCATTTAATGTTTCCCATCATACATAACCTATCACTACCTATCCACTCACTTCCACCTCATTGGTCCACTGTCAAAGAAGAGTCAAGACTATTTTAAACATCATGGTTGTGAAAAAAGGTGTGTAATCCCTAAAACCATTCTCAACATAGGTTAAAGGTCATCTGCATCCAAATGAAGAACATATACAATATCTTGTTAAGGTAAATTTAAAGGAATGTCTATGGATTGAGGTCCCCAAGCAAGGTTTTTACTCTTATTCATTTGGAATAACATCATGGACATAATGGTGACCTCCTCAAGCTCCTATATCACCCAATATTTATCTCAGTCTATACAAGCAACATAAGAATCTCCACCTACAACCATGCTAAGAAGAGGTGAGATCAAAGATGCAAACAAGAAGAAACTTGAGTGTTTAAAGGGAGAGTTGAGCTGATAAATAATTTCAAGCAAATATGAGATCATTAGAGTGAAATGCGAAGAGGTTTGTTGGTATTGTTTCAAGACCTAAAACTATGCTCAGTTTGTACAAAGATCAAATTCTCATACATAGTCAAGTATATGATGAAGAAAGGTTTATGTTCAAGAGGTAGGGTAATTGAGTATGGAGAACACAATATTGAAAAATTATGGTATGATACTTGGATCAAAGGTAGACCCTGAACAAGAATCAAAATCAGATTAAGTCATATTTCCATGTGAATCTTCACTTATAGTAGTGGTTGAATCCCTCTTGAAGTATGCCAATATTAGATCACATCAAGACCGTGAGGAAAGTATTGTCATTTTTAGGTTCAGTGAGGTTTTTGCCTAGGTTTGAGAGTCACTTGGAATGGTGTGGAGAGTTATATCAATACATGAGGTTCAATTTCAAGGTAAGCTAATGATTCATTTGATAAAAGAGCATCTACAACCTTGCTAAGACAAGCCTATCTCCAAATTGTAAAGGGATGGGAGTAGAGTGTCTACGAAAGAGACCCATGATCAAATGGAGAGTTTATAAGAACAATTAAATGTGGAATAGGTCAAGGTATGGAGAATATTTTCCTAATAAAGGTTCCTCCAAGGATAACCTTGAAATGTCCACCTACAACGATACTAGGGCAATTGTATTGACATATTCATATACCCTAAATAGGTTCAATTCAAGATACATTTCATTCAAGGATCAAAACTATAAATTTACCTCTACACTCAAATTTTAAATTTGATATAATCAAACCTTCATCAAGATCATATGATCTCTATTGCTAACTCATGAAGGTTCACAAGATTGTGTACGGAATAGAGACTGTGAGAACCTAAGAATACCCTTGAAGAGAAAATATAGTAAAGAAAGAGGTAAGAGGAAGGTTTAAAATCAATTTTGAGGTATAAAAGTGATAATTTAAGGTTTAATAAATGTAAATAACTTCCAATTACCTAATCAAAACCTATAACAATGTTGGCAGAGGCAGTTACATTGCAAGCTATGAAGAGATATGGTGTGACATAGGTTGCATAGGGCTGAAAAGTGACCAATGAAAGATAAAGCCTATTGAAATAAGGTTTTAATAAAATTTAAATATCCTTTTTGACACTCTCATTCCACAATTATAAGGTTAAAATAAGCAAGCTCACTCATGAACCTATGAAACATTGAAAACAAAGGCAACCCACTAGCTAATTTTATGAAAAATGATTTTTAAGGCCTATATAGGCATGATCTAACTATGAAAATTGGTAAAAATGGTGTTCATGAGTGTTTATAACTATACATGGTCTTGGTAGGTTCACATTATTAGTGGATTCATCCACTATTTTGTCATAGTCATATGCTAGTTTGTTGATAGTCAACAATGGAACAAGGCTGACTATTTGGAGGTGTAATGCATCAAACAGGGGGTTTGAAATCCATGTAATGTTTTTTAAGGTAGTTAAATGTGATTTTTAAACTTAATAAATGTTATTATATTTATAATACTTAGTTTTTAAATTTAAAATTTCCTTGAGGGCTAACTAAAGAAGAAAGATCCAAAACAGGCCTGTGTGTATGGTCTTATGACCTTTTGCTTATTTGAGGTTTGTTTGAAGATGTATGCACTTTGAAGAGAGTTTTAAATTTTTTTAAAATTTATTATGATATTTATAATATCAGTATAGATGAGGTAATTATCAAACTCAGTCACCCAGGGGTTAAGAAAGTATGATTGCCAAGAAACCTTAGGCTAGTGGAATCAAGGCATACAGAGCATAAGTAACCCTCAAGATAGATGAAAGAGTGTTATAAAAATGATAAAATGTTTTATAGGTTTAAAAATCCATAAAATTTATTAATTAAGGAGGAATTACTTGAATATATCTATCTTACACACACATGCAGGCAGACCAAGCCTATAAGCAACCACTTGAAGAGAAGAGCAGAGTTGAAGTTTAACCATTTTAAGATGAGAAAAAATGTTGAGATCAGGTAGAAAGGAGGGTTTTAATTATTATTTTTAATCCCAAACTCATTGTATAGGTACCTCAGACCTCAACACTTAGATTAGGCCAACTAGGCATTAAAGGTTGTTTTAGGCCTAAAAGGCCTATAACACTAAATGACACCTTCAGACTCTCATAAGCATAAATGACACCATGAGAAGGTTTAATAAGTTGTTACAGGTCTTGGAAATGTGATTTAAATTAGATAGAAACAAAATAAATTTTAATTTGGTCCTTAAAGAGCTAATTCGAACTATGCAGTCTAGACACTCATTCAAACCACCTGTTTTGATGCTTATATATTGCACCACATGAGGACTTGAACAAAATGATTTTATAAAGATTTGGGAATTATAGGTAAATTTAAATCCATGAAACATTAAGTTTTATTAAATAGATGAGGTTTATGAACCCTTGCTAAGACTATAAGCAGGTTCAAAATGCATGCAAAACACTATAAGCAAACTTCTCTACGTACATATCTTTGTACACCTTTTGCATGGAAACCCAAGATTCTCAAGAAATTTGAAGAGTTATATGGAATAAATATATATGGAAATAAGTTATGGTTCTGAGGTTCTTAATTTATGAACCATAGTTAAAAAGGTTCACCTCCAAAACCCTCCTTAAACCCTCCTACAGGCCAGTTTTGAGAAAAGTGAAGTTTCTTACATTCAAACACCCACGAATCATCTTAGAAAATATTTAACCATGAATTACACTTAGAGAGAGTCTTGACCATGGTACCATGTTGTATGAAATTGTATGAGACTATAAAGAAATATGGTTTTTAGAGGAAAAATGTAGAAATAGAGGTACAAGGTAGTTTATGATGATTCCAATCATTGGAAAATGAATTTTGGCACCCTTTTTTACCTTATAAATCCATCAGATGCTTAAAACAATGCCTCAAAATGTCTCTATTACTCTCTTCAAATCAGCCAGTCTGTAGGAGTGAAGGACAAGGTGACCAAGTCAACTAATTTAGCAAAGTTTCAAGTTTTTATTTCTCAAGGAGACATATTTCATGGTGTGAGGAATTTTTTTAGGCATCAAACTCAATTTTAAACAAGATTATAAGGTTTAATATAGGTTTTTTTATGGTCATCAAGTACTAAGATTTAGGCTACTAGGCCTAATTGGCCTAGTAGATCAACTTGGTCAATCAAGTGAAGTTGAGGTTGGTGTAGGGAAACTATTGGATGAGTTAATATAGATTTATCATGCCATATAACTGATCCAATTCATGTAAAACTAATCCTTGAGTGTTAAATCATGCATACCTGATCCTTATCATGAGTTAATTGATCCTAGAGTGGCAATCAATGCATGTTTCATGGCCTTAATAGAGGAAGGGTCATTCACTTAAATTGATATTATGTTAGTAGGAGTTATTAGATAAATAATGGTGTAGAATTATTCAAGAGGAGTTTTGAACAAGTCAACTACAACTACCACCTCATTTTCAATGCCCAATAACTCATTCAAAGGTCATGCAAGTCATCAAACATGGGGAGATTATTAGAGGATTATTTACAACTATTTGTAACTGAAGTTGTACTTGAGTAATGATTGGATAACCTCTTATTCTCTCCTCTAAACCATATTCTATTATCTTCTTCTCATTTTTCTATATATTCAAGCTTTTAGGCCTTGTTTCAAATCCCTCTCTTGGGCATGATGAAACTCTACCGAGATTGAGCTTTGTAGCCTCTTAAAATAATAAAGATGACTATTTCAAATTCCATGATACATGTTTAGTGTGTTTATATTAGTTTGATTTGCACTTGTTGTAGTGTCTTCTCTCTTGAAAGGTCTTAATCTCATCTAGTTACTAGTATATGATATTATGCAAGTCACATATAATGTTTGAATGTTGAGTGACTGAGCTAACAATGAAAATATTGACTGGTTAGTGCCTTGAATCAGAGCTTCCATCATTTCCCTCATGCTTTGATCACTTGATGAAACCTTTATGTGAAATTTTTTTTCATATGAGTCCCTTGGAGTTGTAATATTTAATGATTTTAATTGCTTATTAATGTTGGTTGGAGTTCAAATTGAGTGGATAAATGATTACATTTAGTGCATCACCATCACTAGTATAATATTTCCCTTTTAGTTATCTTTCTAACTCCTTTCACCCCCAAAACAAAGTAGTTTTAGGAAAAGGATTCAAAATTGATATATCAGAGGATCTATCCTCATAATCTATAGGTATCCCATAACTTTTAGACCAATCCAATGCTAGTACAGGTTTGAAGAAGATCTGAGTAACCTCCTCTAATAGGGTGCAACTTAGGTTGCTAACAGTTCTGGCACACCCAATGGGACATAGATTCAGGCATTAGAGAATTCACATTAGCATTTTTATCTTCACAAGCATCTTCAAGCACTCATCTGGGTCATTATTTCAAAGGTATAAGGGCAGCTCTTATTCATAGTTCATTATTTTTCACGTGTCTTGTGATGAATTATGACAACATATGGAGTAGATTTTGGTCATTCATCTCCTTATAAAAATACCTATGATCCATACCAGTTCCATTATGATCCTTATCTATCTCATTATGACCCATATCAGTCCTATATTCACTCACATCAATAGTATGAGATCCCTTATTAGGCCTATGATCCATTTCAATAGCAAAGACACCACTCTATCTCTCCTTATGAACCTCATTCATTTCCTTGGCATCCTACTTATCAACCTAATCAATCATAAAAATCTCATGACATTATTGATTAGCTCAACTAATTTATAAGATAATCCATATCAAGCTTTAAACAAACCTTGTTTGGATATTTGAAGCACATGGTGAGCATTGACACATAAAAGAGATATAGATAATAGATACCTAGCTATGAGTTTAATAGCATGAGAGCTTCATTGTAGCAAGCTAAGGAAGAGTGGACATCTTTCATAAGACAAGGCCATTCAAAAGTCAATGGTGATATGCTTGACATAGGTGGTGTAATTGAAGGCATTGAAGAGAAGTTGGTAGTCCACGAGAGACAGTAGGTTCACCATAACCAACAACATGTTCCCTCCTTCATTTCACATTAGTCCTCCATTAAACTACCCTTGCCATCTCAAGAGTGTCAAAAAAATGTGTCTCAACCCTACTTGGAAGTATATCCAATTGAGACCTCAAAAGGTGAAATAAGTGTGTTTTATAGAGGTTGCATTACATGTTTCATATCAGATCATATAAAGGCCTTCATCTTCTAATCATTAGGGAGATGTATCCAATGATATGGTGTTAAAATTTAAGCCTCACCTTGATAAAAAAATTGAGCTTTCAAATCAACATATACATTAGTCAATAGTAGCTACAAAAGCAACACAATCTCAGTAGGAGGTTCCTCCATTCATACCCATGGCTGTAATAAGTGCAAAAGAAGAAGATCTTAAACCCAAGTTTAAGACTTGGAAACAAGTGCAATAGTCAAGGGAGAGATAAGAACAATCAAGTATAAGCTCAATTATTGAAGTGGAAAGCAATCATGAGATCATTAAGTCTCTACTCATCCCTCCTCAAAATCCCAAGGCATTTCCCTCATGGAAGTCTATTCAAGAAAATATGCAATAGAGAGAGGTGGCGATGGTTGTCAAAGTTGAGTATCCCCTTGAGTATAATGAAACATCCATGGTAGCACAATTAGATTTATCTCATCTTCTTGAGTATTTTTAGGTATCCACCATGCCAATTATTGAGAAAGAGCCTCTCCTTTGTGAGATAAATGAAGAAGATTCAGTTAAGATGATAGATGATGATAATGACTTAAGTGAGCAAGAAGAGGAAATCACCATTAGGATACCCATTGACAAGGATAGATGTGATTCAATATTTATCAATGAAAAAGAGGATGGGTTGTAATATTAATTTTAAGTGCAAGATAAGTCATAAAAGAAAGAGGTTTCAGTTAAACAAGTTGGTCATATGATAGTTTCCCTCAATCATGACAACTCACAAGAACTTGCAGCAACTGCAAGATAAGGATATAACCTTCTAGAGTATTCAAGCATCCAAGGAAAAGTATGTGTTCAAGAAGATTCTAGTTTAATAAAATATGAAGAACCAATTCATAGTCACAAATATGAGATGGAGTTTGAGTGGGTTGATGAGATGCCATTTCCCATTAAATATGAAGATGACCAACTTACAATAGAGTTGGAGATGATTGATCAACATGATGCCTCACAAGTAAATGGTAAATATGGTAGTGAACCCTATGTATTTCCAATTAGTCATAAAGAGATGGAATTTTGGGAAGACTTGGAGGGATTTTGTTTAAAGTTTGATATTCCATCTCTACCCTATAAGAAGCTTTAAGATGGTCTTGTAAAGAACACTACTACAGCTACTCATCTTGAGTCTTATAGGAAGAATCAAGGAGAGACTAATGACATGTTGCATCCATGATTGTAAACTTATAAAAAAGTTAAAGACCTTAAAAAACACTATCTCAAATGGATTATAATGGAGACACTAATCAAAGCATATTAGTTGAGTTGCAAATATGATCATTGTATGCAAATTTGACAAACCATCAACAATCCATGACTGAGGTAGAACTAGAATTATTGATGCAAGAAAGATGGATATGAGAGGAGTATGATTGGGTACTAGACTCACATGTATAATCAATTCACTTGAGAATGGAACTAGAAGTCCCAGATCCTTCCCTAAGAGGCCATGAATATGCTAATGCTCCTAGCTACAAGGAGCTATCAAAATGTGGCAATCATACTTCAAGGTGCCATGGTGGTCAATCAAGTTTTATATTTGACCCTGGAGGAAAGTTTGTGACCTCAAGTTTGTTATTTATTTTTTATTATTTAAATAAGTGGTTAACACAAGTATTAGTCTGCTATGTTGTTCTTATTTTCCTTAGGTTAGGTGTGTTTGCTTCTTAGTTTTATTTTTGTTCCTTTTGTTATTTCTATTGAGTCTTATTATTTTTAGTCATAAGAGGTGTTCAAAGTGATAAATTTTTGGAAGATTAATCAAAAACATGTTTTTATGCTTCAAAAATATCATTATCATATGAAAATTTTATGTGTTCTCTTGACCAATAGGCTGGTCAATCCCTATGAGTCACCAAAAATGTTGGCAATTTGGCCTGTCAAGGCCAAAAACCAACCCCTACCACTAATTTGTTTATATCCTAGTTATTCTTGGTCCTCAAATGATGTGATTTATCATCAAAATGTTCATTAATTATCATTTAAAGAGTGAGTCTCACATCTTATCACTATCATATCCATTGTAAAAGCTCCATCTCCATATCCATTCAATGTTTCCCATCATCCATCACCTATCACTACCTATCCACTCACTTCCACCTCATTGGTCCACTATCAAAGAAGATTCAATACTCTTGGAAACATCATGGTTATCAAAGAAAGTATGTAGACCCTTAAACCCTACTAAACAAAGCTTAAAGATCATCTATAACCAAAGGAAGAACATCTATAGTATCTTGTTGAGGTCAATTCCAAGGAATGTCAGTGGATTGAGGTCCCCAAGAAAGGTTTGTACTCTCATTCATTTGGAATAACATCATGGACACAATGATGACTTCCTTAAGCTCTTCTATCACCCAATATTTGTCTCAGTTTGCAAAGCAACACAGGAATCTCCATCTACAACCATGCTAAGAAGAGTTGAGATCAAAGATGAAAACAAGAAGAAACTTGAGTGTTTGAAGGGAGAGTTGAGATAATAAACAATTTCAAGAAAATATGAGAGAATTAGAGTGAAATGAGAAGAGGTCTGTTGGTGTTGTTTCAAGACCTAAAACTATGCTTAGTTTGATAAAGATCAGATTCTCATACACAATCAAGTTTATGATGAAGAAAGGTATTTGATCAAGAGATAGGGTAATTGAGTATGGAAAAAATAGTATTGAAAAATGATGGTATGAGACTTGGATCAAAGGTAGATCCTGAAAAAGAATAAAACTTAGGTTATGTCATATTTCCATGTGAATCTTCACCTACAGTAGTGGTTGAATCCCTCTTGAAGTATGCCAATACTAGATCACATCAAGGCTATGAGGAAGGTATTATCGTGTTTAGGTTAAATAAGGTTATGCCTAGTTTTGAGAGTCACTTGGAATGGTGTGGAGATTTATATCAAGCCATGAGGTTCAATTTCAAGGTAACATAGCCATTCATCTGGTAAAAGAGCATCTATAGCCTTGCTAAGATAAGCCTATCTCTAAGTTGTAAAGGGATGGGAGTAGAGTGTTTATGGAAGAGTCCCATGATAAAATGGAGACTTTATAAGAACAATGAAATGTGGAATAGGTCAGGGTATGGATAATATTTCCATAATCAAGTTTCCTCCAAGGACAACCTTGAAATGTCCAACTACAACCATATTAGGGCAGTTGTATTGACATATTCATATACCCTAAATAGGTGAAGTTTAAGATACATTTCATTCAATGAGGAAACTTATGAATTAAATTATGAACTTAAATGGTAAATTTGATATCTTAAAACCTTTAACAAGATCATATGACCTCTATTTCCAACTCATGAAGGTACATAGGCCTATGTACAGATTAGAGACTATGAGAACCTAAGAACACCCTTGAAGAGAAAATGTACTAAATAAAGAGGTGAGAGGAATGTTTAAAATTAATTGGGAGGTATAAAAGTGATAATTTATGGTGGCATGAATGTAAATCACTTATAATTACCCAATCAACACTGATAATAGTGTTGGCAGAGGCAATTACATTGAGGTTTATGAAGAGATATGGTGTGGCATAGGTTGTATAGGGATAAAATGTGACCAATGAAGGATAAAGACTTTTGAAATAAGGTTATAATATAATTTTAAAAGCCTAGTTTATAATATTATTCTATAGTGACAACATGAAAAGAATCAAGCTCAATCATGAACCTATGAAACATTAAAAACACAGGCAACCCACTAGTTAATTTTATAAAAAATGAGTTTTAAGGCCTCTACAGGCATGATCTAACTATGAAACTTGGCATAAGTTTTGGTAATTAGTGGTCATAACTATACATGGTATTGGTAGGGTCACATGATTAGTGGAATCATCCACTATTTTTTTCACAGTCATATGGTAGTTTATTGATAGTCAACAATGGAGCTAGGAAGACTATTTAGAGGTCTAATGCATCAGGCAGGGGGTTTAAAATCCATATAAGGTTTTATAAGGAATTTAAATGTTATGTTTATACTTCATATATATTGAGATATATATCATACTAATTTTTTCAATTTAAAATGCCTTTGAGGGCTAATTAAAGAAGAAAGATCCAAAATAGGCCTGTGTGCATAGTCTTATGACCCTTTTCTTGTTTTGAGGTTTGTTTAAAGATGTATGAAATTTTAAGAGAGGTTTAAAACTTATGTAAATGTGATATGATATTTATTATATTATTTTATATGAGTTAATTATCAATCTCAGTCACTTAGGGGTTAAGAAAATATGACTACCAAGATTCCTAAGCTAGTGGAATCAAGGTATAAAGAGCATAAGGTAACCCTCAAGATAGGCCAAAGAGTGTTATAACTATGATAAATTATTTTATAGGTTTAAAAATTCATAAAATATGTTCATTAATGAGTAATTACTTGCATACCTCTGTCTTAAACACACACATAGGCAACAGGCTAAGCCTATAGGCAACCACTTGAAGAGAAGAGAAGAGTTGAAGTTTAACCATTTAAAGATGAGAATAGAGGTTGAGATAAGGTATAAAATAGGGGTTTAATGATGTTTTTTCATCCCAAACTCATCGTATAGGTACCTCAAACCTCAACACTTAGATTAGGCCAACTGGGCCTAAAATCCTATTTTTGGCCTAGAAGGCCTATAACACCAAATGACACCTTCAAACTCTCATAAGCATAAATTACACCATGATAAGGTTAAATAAAATTTCACAGGTATTTTAAATGTTATTTAAATCATATATAAACAAAATAAAGTTCAATTTGCTCCTTAAAGAGTTAATTTGAACTATGCAGTCTAGACACTCATTTGAACCACCTGTTTCGATGATCATATCTTTCACCACATGATGACTTTGACCAAATGATTATAAAAAGAGTTTATAAACCTATGGAAATTTAAATCCATTAATTATTTAGGTTTATTAAATATATGAGGTTTATGAACCATTACTAAGACCATAAGCAGGTTTAGAATGCATGCATAACACTACAAGTAAACTTCTCTACATATGTATCTTTGCACACCTTTTACATGGGAACCAAAGATTATAAATAAAATTTAAGGGGTATATGGAATAAATATCCATTTTAATAAGTTATGGCTTGGATTTCCATACTTTATAAACCATAGTTAAGAAGGTTCACCTCTAAAACCCTCCTACAGACCAGTTTTGAGAAAAGTGAAGTTTATTACATCCAAAAACCCATGAATAATCCTATAAAATCTTAAAACATGAATAAAAATTAGAGAGGGACCTTACCATCATACCGTATTGTATGTAACTGTATGGACCTATCGAAAAATAAGGTTTTTAGAGGATAAAGTATAGAAGTAGAGGTACAAGGCAGTTTAGGATGATTCCAATCATTGGATAATGAAGTTTGGTACTTATTTTACCTTATGAAGCTAGTATATGCTCAAAAAAATTCTTGAAAATGTCTTTGTTACTCCTTCAAACTAGTTAGTCTATAGAAGTGAAGGACAAGGTGACCTAGTCACCTCGTTTAGCAAAGTTTTAGGTGTTTATTGATCAAGGAGACCTATTTCATGGTGTGAGGCATTTTTTAAGGCCTCAAAATCAATTTTAAATAAGTTTATAAGGTTTCATATAGGGTTTTCATGGTCATCAAGTACTAAGAGTTAGGCTACTAGGCCTAATTGGCCTAATAGACCTACTTGGTCAATCAAGTGAAGTTGAGGTTGGCATAGGGAGAATATTAGATGAGTTAATGTAGAGTTATCATGCCATATAATTGATAAAATTCATGTAAAACTAATCCTTGAGTGCCAAATCATGCATAACTAATCCTTATTATAAGTTAACCAATCCTAGAGTGGCAATCAATGCATGTTTCATGGCCTTAATGAATGAAGGGTCATTCACTTAACTTGATCTTATGTTAAGATGAGTTATTTGATAAATAATGGTGTATCATGCTTCAAGATGAGTTTTGAGCAAGTCAACTATAGCCACTACCTCATTTTTTATGCCCAAAAACTCATTCAAAGGTCATGCAAGTCATCAAACACGGGGAGGTTCTTTGAGGACTATTTGCAACTAGTTGTAACTAAATTTATACTTGAGTTAATGATTGGATAACCTATTATTCTCTCCTTTATGCCATATTATTTTCTCTTCTTCTCATTTTGCTATATATTTAGGATTTTAAGCCTTGTTTTAGATCACTCTCTTGGGCATGATCAAACTCTGCCAAGATTGAGATTTGTAACCTCTTAAGATAATAAGGATGACTATTTAAAATTCCATGATATAGTTTTAGTGTGTTTATATTAGTTTTATTTACACATGTGATAGTGTCTTCTACTTTGGCAGGTCCTAATCTCACCTAGTTACTAATATATCATCTTATGCAAGTCATATATAGTGTTTTAATGTTGAGTGATTGAGCTAACAATGGAGATATTGATTGGTTAGTACCTTGAATTAGGCCTTCCATCATTTCCCTCATGCTTTGATCACTTTATGAAACCTTTATGTGAAACACTTTTACATAGGAGTCCATTAGAGTTGTAAGATTTAGTGAATTGCATTGCTAATTAGTGTTTTTTGGAGTTCAAATTGAGTGGATGAATGATTACATTAGGTTAATCACCATTACTAGTATAGGATTTCCCTTTCATTTATATTTATAACTCTTTTCATCCCCAGAGAAAATTAGTTTTAGGAAAAGGATTCAAAATTGATGTATCAGAGGAGCTAGCCTCATAATCTAGAGGTTTGGTCTAAGATATAGGTATCCCACAACCTATAGACCAATCCAATGTTAGTCCAGGTTTGAAGGAGACTTGAGAAACCTCATCCAATAGGGTGCAACTTGGGTTGCTAACACTTATTCAGTTAGTCATTATATATACCTTCAAAGTACCAAATACAAGCTTCAAGTCACTAGACCAATCCATGTATAGACTACCTTTTGGTTGCATGGAAAAGGCAAGGTTGAATATTTGATTAAAGTCATTAAAGTCATCTACAGATTTAGTGTTTAAGTCATTAAGCATGAACAAGGTGATACATAATTTAAGCAAAGGTGGAAGGATCTTATCCAAGACACCGATGAGATAAACAAGGTTATTGTGGTAGTCTTGAAGCAAGAGACATCAGTTCTTGAAGATGCCTAAACATGAACTAGGTGTTAAGATGGTTAAGGGGAAGTTAATCCAATTGAAATCATGAGCTATGTAGTGCATAATTGAAATACATGATGAAACATGAAGGTAGTGCAACATACAAAGAGAATCAAGGTGTCAAGACTTGAAGTTGTAACTACCCCTTCAAGATATGAATTTTAACTCCTCAACCAAGAAATCCAATGCCACCTTTGAATATCATTACCACATCAAGAAAAACATGTTTAAGAGAAGTGATATGACTATTCTCTCACCTTCCACTTGGCATTGTAACTGATTTTTGATGGATGATAATTGTCATGGACTTTTGCCACATCCACCTTCTCTCTCTCTTCATCTTTATATAAATGAGGCCTTGAATTGCATTTTAAGGATCCTTCCACCAGAGTATGATGAAGCCCTACTTATTTTGTATTCCTTTGATCAATAGATGATTGATTTTACCTCCTCTTATGGTTGTATGAAGTGTAAACCTTTGAATGGTTGATTTGATCAAGTGTAGATTGAGTTCACCTTAGTTTCTTATCTCATTTTTATTACCTTCATGCAGTTTGATTCACTATTTTAGTTTGTAGTTAGTGTCATCAAGGGCCATATGTGCATTAGAAGTGGAACCAATATTCCTTCCTATTCTTACAATACTTACCTCTCTACAAATCAATGATGTAATAGGTTCAATTTAGGAGTAGTGTATGTTTATTCAGTTGTATGGGTCATAGTGCACATGAAAATTAGTGGTAGTGGTCATGAAATTTGGTGCATCACCTCCCATTTACTTATTTTTAGTTACCACTCTTCCTTTTCCTTGAAATCAATAGGTTTAGTGGAAGTTTTAGGTGATACATCAAGGGATATAGTCCTAATTTAGAGATTCACCTCAACTATTAGGCCACCCATAGCCTAGAGGTGTCTCCATTCTATCAACTGAATGAGTAAGGCTTGAATAGCCTCTTCAAAGATGTAATATAAATTGATAAAAGGTGGATCGACCACAAAAAAGGCCCCCCTAGTGATATACTCTATCTATCCTATGAAGATATGAAGACAAAAATAATTAATCCATTTACACCTTGATGAATAATGGGTGTGTAACCCAATATTATAGCCTAGTTTCTTAAAACACATATCTGAATGTCTATGTCCTAAAAAATCATGTTGTGAAATTGATCGATGAGTGCCTATTCTATATATCTAATGAAATTTTATATAAAAAGGTAGGATTCTATGAATTCTTATAGATGGGCATTGGATAGCTTGAAACATTTATACTTATTTCTCCTTCTCCATTTCTTTTTTTATATTTCCACTCCTACTGATATTATAGCTTACTCAATTGTTGTGACCTTTGTGAAGCCTCAGATGGTGATATGTGGATAGGAGAGGTTTGAAGGAGGAACCCATCCAATGTTCATAAAAACCTCTAAGAGATTTTAATTATTTTCCAGTGTTAATCCAATTTTATCTTCCTTCTTTTGTGATTGGGCATTTTTGATTTATCTACAAAGAAAGTATGCAAAGACCTTATGAACTAGTTTATGCCCTAAAATCTTCTCCCTTTTACTTCTCCTCCACCTTCATTTTTTTCATCCTATATATATCTATATATATACATATATTAGGATATAATATGTGAGTGTAGAGCTCAAACAAACATGAGGATAAATCACACAAGTACATACATAAATCTTCACTTGAGACTTCACTAGTAATCCTAACTAAGAAGAGAGATTAAAAAAAGACATTATATGGGCATTCCCTCTCAAACTAGTGATTGAATTATTGTCACTCAAGTTTTCAACCTTGGAGAGTTAGTTCAAGCCTTATCCAAATTGAGTGGAACTATTGTAGGCTAGAATTACACCCTTGTGAGAGAGTTTTTTAGGGTCCTTCACTCCCATCTATAATATTGGAACAACCTCTAGCTATGGGTATCTTGTAATGAAGTTGAACCTCTAGGATTTTTAAATGAGGCTTTCTCCTTATATGCTTCACTTTAGATCATTTCCCATACTAAAATCTACTACTGACTAAGGAAGAGGGAGAGAAAGATAACATAAAAGGGAAATCTAAGCTAAGGATGGGGATGCAACAAAATATAAAATGATCCAATTTTATCCTAGAAACCTTAAGAATTACTAATAAACCTAACCAAGACACAAACTAATCTGATCCTATCTCAAGGCCACAAGCATAAGTATTTTGTGTGGAGGTCGAAGGGGAATCCTACAATTTGAAGGATAGAAAGAAATAGGCATGTATGAGACATTATAAACTTGTGATACTTCAAGAAATGGACCAATGTTTAAAACTTCACACAACCTCCAAGGAACCAAAAGAATTAAAGCAAGATACATAAATAATCTATATATGATGAAAAGGGACATACATCTGCAAGTTAAACTCCAATAATGTATACTTGAATTCAAACTAGAATCAAAAAATTCATCTCATTACTTCAAAAGAGTGTTACAAAGTACTTTTGATAGAGTAACTCTATCACCAATTGAGGGATCTCTTTTTAGGCTCAGAAGCCTGTATATATAGTAAAAAAGGATGAGAGAAGAGGGGTATTGCATGCGAAAATGGAGAGAGGGGTCATCAATGGCTATAACCACCACTATGTCCTTGAACTCTTTTGCATTCAAAGTATGCAACTGCCTTGACCATGAGATGAACTGTCTAAGATCACCACAAATCTCCTTGATCCCCTCGTCGATCAATAAACATGCTAAAAGACAAGAACTTCTCCAAGAATGCCTTTAATAATCGAACTACCTTTTCTAATCACTTGATTTTCACCTTTCATCCTCACACCATACTTCACTCATCTTGCATGTATAAGGATAAATTCCCCATAACTCTAAATTTGGACCAAGCCATGCTACTTCTGCATTAAATGGCTTTTTGTTGGAGATGATGGCTATGTCGAAGGATGAGGACCTTTCCATTAGTTGCACCTACCAACTCTTGCTTTGAAACCTAGACCAAATCTTTCCTATAGATGGAAAACCAATCTAAGGACATTGGTTTTCCTATACCCATTTATGTCGATGTAAGTCCATACAAATTCAAATGGCTACTTGCAGGGGTTTAGATTTTGATGTTTGTGGGCCCATCATGGGATATTTGAATCCCAATGGCTATTTTATGAGCTTGAACCTTGACACTGGTATGAATGTCATGTTTCCTTCAGTCATGTGGGCCTTTTCTTTCGAGCAATTTACTTGAACAATTTCTATGGACTTTTTTCCTCAAAGAATTAAACTTTAGATTTTTTGAGAAAGACCCTTTAGATTTTGAAAAGTCCTTTGGAGAAGTGCCTTTTTTAAAAGAAAAGTATATTTTGATCACTTTAAAAATGCCCCTTTCCAAAGGGAAAGTATCCTTTGGAGCTTTTTAAAATTCCCTTTGGTTATTTGAAATGAATCATTAGCTTTTGCAAGTGCTCCCTTTTGTTGAGAAATGTGCCCTTCATATTTTGAAAAAATGCCCCTTTTAAAAATATTGCAAATGGACCTTTTAGAAGGGAAAGGACCCTTTGCCTTTTTTGAAAATGAACCTTCCTGAAAACCCTTCAGGAACTATCCCTTTAAGTTTTTTTTTCAACACTTCTTTCTGAAAGAATTCCTTCAGTCTTTTTAAAAATGAACCCTTTGCTTCAGGACAAAAGTTCTGAAAAAAATCTTCCTTTAGAAAAATTATCTCAGATAATTTTCTTGAAGGAAATGTGTCCCTTAGAAAATTCCTTTGGACTTTTGCCTTAAAAAATTTCCCTTCGTAAGAATTGAAAATGGCCTTTAGAGTTTTTATATTGGACCATTTCCCTGAGAAAATCCCTTTGAAAAAATTGTCTTGGCCACTTCGCTTTGAAAAATATATCTTTAAGAACTTTTACTTGGTACACTTTCTAAGAAAAAAAAATCCTTTGGGCCTTTTGTTTCAAACAAAATGTCCAAAATAATTCTCCTAAAAGAAATAGGTCTTCAGGGAAATTATTACAGAATAATTTTCTTGAAAGAATTCAGTCTTTGTCTTTTGCTTTAGACATTTTGTCTAAAAGAATTATCCCTTTGGAAACTTTATCTCGGATAACTTATTTGAAAGAATTAAAAACTTAACCTTAGCCAAAAAGGGTCTTGAAATAAAAGAAACACTTAGTCCCCTCAAAGTCCAAAAGAATGAACAAGTAAATACTTAGCTGAATAAATGATTTTGCACTTAACTTCTAACTTGCGAGCTTATTCCTGAACACTACTGTTGGATCCTTAGAAAACCTTACTTGGATCCTCTCTATTTGCACATGTTGGATCCATTTCTAAGCCTTTGATCCATTGCTTCATGAAACCATGCAAGATCTTTATATGTGGGCTAAAAATGGCCAACATCTTTTGTGACTCATAGGAGTTGCATGCTTATCGATGCAAGAGAACCCAGACCTCTTGCCTTATCTAGTTCATTGGGCATGGAGTTATTAGCATCTACAACTGAGTTGATCTGAAATTGGATACAAGGATGACCCTTTTTGGAATTTCTTCTTGAAGCAACAAGGACAACAAGAAAAAGAATACTATGCCCAAGGCACTTAGGGAATGGAAACACACAAATAAAATGATGTGCACAAGGCACTTAGGATAAAACATGAAAAACTATACAAAATGTGCAATATATATAATGGATACAAAATATTCTAATTTCAAGGATTTATATGAATCCCATTGACTGAGATGGGTAGTACCTCTCTATTTAGTTGGGTCAGCTGAAAAGCATTATGTTGTTTGCATCTGTGGATTAAATAAGGACCATTCCACAAGATATCAAATTTGGCATGGTTACCTAGCTTGGCCTTGTTTGAATCCTAATTGAGGACTTGATCCCCTTCCTTGAAGTCCCTTGCTATGGCTCTCTTGTCAGAGGCCTTCTTGACTTGATCTTGATGTGATTTTAGTGTTTTCATTGCAAGGTCTCTCATTTCTTCAAGCTCCATGAATTCTACAAGTCTCATATGCATGGGCTCATCTTCCATCAACTCCAAATGATGGGCTAGTTATAATGTAGGAAACTCAAGAGAAATGGGAAACTTGGCCTCCCTTCCATATACTAAGACATATGGATAATTACCAATGGCAGCTTTAGGAGTCACCCTATTAGCCCACAAGGCTGTCTTTAGTTTAGTGTGCCATATCTTGTGATTCTTTTCCATAGTTCTACTGATGATTCTTAGAAATTTTTTATTTTTGGACTCAACCAGTCCATTTCCTTGAAGAAAATAGTTGGAAGAGTTGCTAAGATAGATGCCCATCTTGAGAGCTCATTCACTCATTTTCAGACCAAGGAATACTAATGCATTATCATAAATGATAGTGGATGGAACACCAAACCTAGTTACAATGCTATCATAAAAGTATAGGACTGCACCTTCATTAGCTTCTTTCAATGCAATGGCTTCCACCCACCTAGTGAAGTAGTTAGTTGTAGTAATCAACCATCTATGCCCTACACTTGATGGAGGGTTGATCATTCCTATGAAATATATACCCCATTGCATGAAGGGTTACTCAATTCCTACACCATTCTTTTTAATCAGCATAACTGATATATTACCAATATTATCAAAGGCATACAATATGAAATCTCTTGAGAAATCAAGATTCATGAGTGTGGGTGCTTAGGAAATGGCTTGCTTGATATCCTCAAATATTGATTTACCTTCATTTGACCAAGTAAACACTTGGTTCTTCTTTAGCATAGTAGTGATGGGTTTGACCAAGTTTGTAAAACCAGGTATAAACCTTCTCACAAAGTTTATTTTCCCAAGGAAACTTTGGAATCCCTTCTTATGCTTGGGTAAGGATAAGGCCAAGATGGCAATTATTCTATCAAGATCAATATCTAATCCTTGTTTTAAGATAATATGACCCAACAAATTACCTTCATGCATAGAAAACACATTCTTCTTGAGATTCAAATAGATCCCATACTCTTTGCATCTCTCAAAGATCAACCTCAAGTGGTCCATGTGTTCATTGGCATCCTTGGGGAACACTCTAATGTCATCCAAGTAGACCAGCACCATTTGTTTTAGTAACCCTTGGAAAGCCATATCCATGGCTCTTTGAAAAGTTACCTTAGCATTTGATAAGCCACAAGGCATCTTTTGGTATGCATATATGCCCCATTTGGTGGTCAAAGTAGTCTTGTACTAATCTTCTTTCTTTACTAATACTTGGTTATAGCCTGAATATCCATCCAAAATAAAAAAATGTTCTAAACCTACAACTATTTGAAGGAGTTGATCCATAGATGGTAGAGGGCAATGGTCCTTCAAGGAGACCCTGTTTAGGTCTCTAAAGTCAACACAAAGCCTAATATCCCCAATTTTTTTCCTTATAGGCACCACATTGGATACCAATGATGAGTGTTTGATGGAAAAGATGATCTTGGATTCAATTAACTTGATCAACTCTCTCCTCATAAGCTCTTCTATTTTGGGGTTAAAAAGCTTTTATTTTTGCCTCACAGGCTTAGCATTAGCCTCCAGTTCTATAGTATGCTAGGCTAAATTTTGATCAAAACCTTTCAGGTCACTATATTCCCAAGAAAAGATGTCTAAATATTCCTTACAAAGTCTAGTGAAAGCATGCCTTTGCGTCTCATTGCTTACCTTCACAAGCTTGAGGAGCTTGTCTTTGAAAATAAGGACTCTTTCATGGTTCTCCTCATCCATTGACATCACTGCCTTGTCTTTTTGAAGGGGAAACTATAATTGCCCCTACACCTACTCCATTTTTACTCCTTGAACCATTAAAGAACAACTTCCACATACCATTGAGGTCTTCTTTAGGTCCAATGAGGGAAGGCATGAGTTTATTTTCTTCATGTAGCAAATAGATACCCATGTCTCTTTCTTCAACACCTTCCAAAGGGTTGAGAAATTGATTATCCCCCCATGGCTCATCCAAGAACAAGTCTGGAATCTCCTCAAGATAAGTATTCAGTTCTTGATCAATTGTAAATTCATCCATATCAAGGATAGTGTAATTGAGGTTTATGTTATCTGGTTGATGGGGTTTAATGTGAAATTATGCCATGGGCTCAGCATTGATTACTACCTTAGTCCCATACCTTGTTTTTAAAGCCATGTAGGACCAATATACTACTAGATAACCCCTAATTTTGGCTATGAATTCTCTAGAGAGGCATAACACAAAGCAAGGAGTTACATCAAGGATAAACACATCCTGAACTACCAAAACATTAAGACAAACATGCAGGGTCAAGCTCAATTTCTTGATGATACCAAATGGCTTTGTGAATGAACCATCAAGATGCAAAAATCCATTAGAATGTGGCTCATATTTGAGGTTCAACAAATCAACTATAGACTTTGGCATTACTGAAGTGCTAGCTTCACTATCTACCAAGCAATTATGCACCAAGGAATCACCAATGATTAATGAGATGTAGAATGGAGGAGGTTTGACCACCTTACTTGATCCTTCTCCCATAGGACCTTGGGTTGCATTGGTGAGGATCTTAGTTTATTTACTTGGTTCTCTACCTGTAGTTATTGTAACACCTATCTTGGACAAACCTTCTTGAAGGATATCTACTTGATCGGTCATGGAAAATATCTCCCACATAAGCACACTCACATTAGAATTTTTTATTTGTTCAATAATGTTTATTGATGGACCACCAACCTTTGCCTGAGCTTTAAGAGCCACTACCGTTGTTTGTTGAATTTGTGAGTTTTGTGGGTCAGCACCTTTCTCTTGATTTTGATTTTTAGGTGTTAGGACCTTTGGAGTGATAGAAGGATCATTAGGCTTAGATAATAATGTAGTGATATTAGTGGGATCTTTGAATGCTCCTTGGTTACCATCCATATTCCTTCTTTTGAATCTTGTATTAACTGCCACTAGAATGTATGCCTGGTTAGAACTAGCCTGCTGATTGAGTGCATATCATTCATCTTGCTCACTGATGACCATTGTAGCATCCAACTAGTTTAGCCCCTGATCAAATCCTTGGTCTTGTGGAGACTATCCTAGTTTTGTCATCATGGGGGTCTCTGTGTTTCGATCCATTAAGGCTTGATTATATCCATAAGCAGTAGCCTATTGCCAGTGGTCATTAAAGGCCTAGTTAAAACCATTAGTTGGGATAATGGATTGCCCAAAATATTGATCCCAAGGTATGGTCCCTTCAGCCTCTTGAGCCATGTTATTTTGAATAGGAACCAAAGAGTTGGAAGAGTCTGTGGCATTTGGGTTATATCTGCTTTGCTTATTGTAGCTAGGTTGTCCTACCCTTGCTCATAGTTTTGGTTTTGGAAATTTCCCTTGAAGTGTGATCTATTCCCTTGATAAGATTGTTTTTGAGGCTGATATAGAGCTTGATAAGGTTTATTGAACTAAGCTTGCTACCTTTTAACATTTACCACATCATTTTCTAAGGATTGGAGCATGCTCTTAAGTTCTAGGTAGTTTTTCTGATCTTGGGAATCAATTGATCTGCTAGTGGAGGATTTTTCCTATTTAGGTGAAGGTATAATAACAATTTTTGGAGATGGAAGACTAACATCAAGTGGGGGAATAACCGTAGGGGGTGGTCTAATTTTAGGGAAAAGAGGCATTGGGGGTCTAGAAAAAAGCTTGTCGACCTAAACTAGGCAATTTTATACTTTAATAGCTACCTCATAATCATCTAAAAATATGTCCCCTCCCATGGATTGGATCATTACAACTATATCACTATTTAGAGCCTTCAAGTAGTATAGGAATGTAAAGTTAGGGGATAGTCTAACAAAGGCCAAAATTCTGTCCCAAGCCTTTTAAAATCTTACGTTGAAGTCTTGCATGACTTCATGGGGGGCTCTCTTGATTGTTGTAAGTTATTTTGTTAGTGACAAATGGTCACTCTTATCTACAAATCTTTTACACAAGACCTCTCTTAGCTGATTCGATGATTGAATAGAATTAGGATCTAAGCCTCTATACCAATTTAAAGCTTTTCCCTTAAGGGATAAAACTAACAGTCTAATAGTTATATTTTTTGTAATGATATTATGGATATTGAAAAAATTGGTTGTCATTGATGTGTTCAATAGGGGTTATGGCTTGGTTTCCTATAAAATATGGGATACTTTTGAGAGCTATTACTAGCATAGGATCGTATTGTGGTAGATTCAAAGGAATTTGGCCACTGAAGGCTACAAAAGCTCTTTGGGGAATCATGGCAACAAAAGGGGATAACAAAGGTATTCTTACATAGGTACACCTCATGACTAGTTTAAGAAAATGGTTTCCTACATATGGGTGAGTATGGGCAAACCTTAACCTTTTGGTTGAATTTAAGGGGAGTTCAACAAACTCAAAAGGAATACCTCTAGAAGCTAATATTTTAATCACCTTTGGCATGAAAGATAGTTATTGTTCTATCACCAGATGGCTGAATATTCTTCAAAGTCATCAGATACTGAAAGATGAAAGCTATAACCACTACAAATTGAACAAAATAACATCAAAATTGACTAATCTTCTTCAAAAGTGGTCCGACTAGGCATGCCAAAAACTATTGTAGGCTAGAATTTCACCCTTGTGGGAGAGTTTTTTAGGCTCCTTCATTCCCAGCTATAATATTAGAACAACCTCAAATTGTGGGTATCCTGTAATGAGGTTGAACCTCTAGGATTTTTAATGATGTTAGCTCCTTAGATGCTTCACTTTAGCTCATTTCCCATACTAAAATCTACATTGACTAAGGAAAAGGGGGAAAAAGATAACATGAAAGGGAAATATAAGCTAAGGATGGTGATGCACCAAAATTTGAAATGATCCACTTTCGGCCTAGAAACCTTAACAACTACTAATGAACCTAACCAAGACACAGACTAATTTGATCCTATCTCAAGGCTACAAACTTAAGTTTTTTGTGTGGAGGTTGAAGGCAAACCCTATAATTTGAAGGATAGAAAGAAATAGGTATGTATGAAACACTATAAACTTGTGATACTTCAAGAAAGGGACCAATGTCTAACACTTCACAAAAATTGCAAGGAACCAAAATAATTAAAGCAAGAAACATAGCAAATCTACAAATGATGAAAAGGGACATACATCTGCAAGTTAAACTCTAATAATGTATTCTTGACTTCAAACTAGAATTAAAAAATTCATCTCATTGCTTTAAGAGAGTGTTACAAGAAATTTTGATAGAGTAACTCTATCACTAGTCAAGGGATCTCTTTTTAGGCTCAAAAGCTTGTATATATAGCATAAAAATATGAGAGAAGAGGGGGATTGCATGAGAAAATGGAGAGAGGGGTCATAAATGGATATAACTACCACTATGTCCTTGAACTCTTTTGCATTCAAAACATGCAATTGCCTTGACCATGAGATCAACCATTCAAGATCACTGTAAATCTCCTCAAGCCCCTTGTCAATTAGTAAAAATGCTAGAAGACAAGAAATTCTCCAAGAACACCTTTAATGATTGAACTACCTTTTCTAATCACTTGATTTTTACCCTTTATGTTCATGCCATCCTTCACTTGTCTTGCACATCTAAGGACAAAATCCCCATAACTCTGAATCTAGACTGAGCCATGCTACTTCTGCATTGAATGATTATTTGTCAGAGATGATGGCCATGTTGAAGGATGAGGACCTTTCCATTAGTTGAACCTACCAGCTCCTACTTTGAAACCTAGACTAGATCTTTCCTATAGATGGAAAACCAATCTAAGGACATTGGTTTTCTTGTACCCATTTATGTTGATGTAAGTCTATAAAAATCCAAATTACTACTTACAGGGGTTCAGATTTTAACATTTGTGGGCCTGTCACGGCATATTTTAATCCCAACAACTATTTTATGAGCTTGAACCTTTACACTAGTGCAAACACCATGTTTCCTTCAGATATTTTCCTATGGGCCTTTTCTTTTGGGTAATTTGCTTGAATAATTTCTGTGAACTTTTTTTTTCTCGAAGGAATTAAACTTCAGATTTTTTGAGAAAGACCCTTTGAATTTTGAAAAGTCCTTTTGAGAAGTGCCTTTTCTAAATGAAAAGTATTTTTTTATCCACTTTGAAAATGAACCTTCTCGAAAGGAACGCCCCCTTTAGGAAACTATCCCTTCAAGTTTTTTGTTTTGGCACTTCTTTTCGAAGGAATTCCCTTTGAAGTAATTCCTTCAAAAAATTTCCTTCAGCATTTTTGAAAATGAACCCTTTGCTTCAGGACAAAAGTTTTGAAATAAATATTCTTTTGGAAAAATTGTCTCAGACAATTTCCCAAAGGAAATGTGTCCCTTAGAAAATCCAAAGGAATTCCTTCAGTGTTTTTGAAAATGAACCCTTTGTTTCAAGACAAAAGTTTTGAAAGAAGTCTTCCTTTGGAGAAATTGTCTCAGACAATTTTCTCAAAGGAAATGTGTCCCTTAGAAAATTCCTTTGGCCTTTTGACTTCAGAAAGTGCCCTTCAAAAGAATTGAAAATACCCTTCAGAGTTTTTGTATTGGACCATTTCCCTAATAAAATCCCTTCAGAAAAATTGTTTTGGCCACTTCACTTTAAAAAATATATCTTTTGGAACTTTTGCTTGGTACACTTTTTGAGAGAAAAAATCCTTTGAGCCTTTTGTTTGAGACAAAATGTCTGAAACAATTCTTCCAAAAGAAATAGGTATTTGGGGGAATTGTTGCAAAATAATTTCCTTGAAAGAATTCAGTCTTTAATTTTTGCTTTAGACATTTTTTCTGAAAGAATTATCCCTTTAGAAACTTTATCTCAGACAACTTGTCTCAAAGAATTCAACACTTAACACTTAGACAAAAAGGGTCCCAAAAGAAAAGAAACACTTAGTCCCTGTAAAGTCTGAAAGAATGAACAAGTAAAGACTTAGATGAATAAAATATTTTACACTTAGCTTCTGGCTTATAGGCTTATCCTTGAACACTATTGTTGGATCCTTAGAAAACCTTATTTGGATCCTCTCTATTTGCACATGTTGGATCCATTTCTAAGCCTTTGATCCACTGCTTCATCAAACCATGCAAGAGCTTTATATGTGGGCCAAAAATGGGCAATAGGAACATGGGATTATGTCTAAGTCTATGGGTCGGCTATAGCAAAGGTAAACCTCTAGATTGAAGGGCTAGTTCCCTTGGTTTGTCTATTGAAGCTCATCACCTAAACTACTAGATCATTTATATGAAAAGGGAGAGAGAAAACATAAAGAAAACCTATCTTAT